>PVKB01003001.1:0-232129 GCA_004027205.1 Ctenodactylus gundi
CAAATAAAACGAAAGGGAAGACTATCATTACTGCTGATTTATTACAAGAAAGATATTTTCCATGTAAGATTTCAGTCAAAGCTTTATTATATTTAATTAATTTTTGCTTTATATCGATTCCACTTTTAAACTTCACTTGAGTTTAATCGCTCTTCTTTTTGTATATTCTTGTGATGGATTCACGGATCATCTACTTCTTTTGTTAAAATAAATGCTAAAGTTATACATTTTCCTCTAAGCGCAGTTTTAGTTGTGTCCTATTGCTGTGTAACATTTTTATTAGAACTCATCTGAAGATACTTTCTATGTCTATTTTTGGTCTCTTTCTTGGCCAATGTTTTTTTTTCTTTCGAAGGACACTGCTTAACTTTTAAATTTCTTTACGTTAAACATCTCTTTGTTTTTGAGTATTATTAGTGGTTAAAGGATGTACTTAGAATAATTTAAATTCTTTAGAATTTGTGGAGATTAACCTGATGGCCCATTATCTGGCTCGTTTTTGTAAATGACTTATACATGGTTATGGTTAAAAAATGTCATTGGTTCATGATTAGAAGTAGCACTCTATATGTGTTAATTGGATAGAATTTTAGAGAGTTTATATTACTTGGGGAGTTAAGTCATTTTACAGATATAACATATATGCATATATGTTATATATACACACATATATTTATACGTATATATGCATATGCATGCACATATCACCATATATAATGCGTATGTGAAACACTCTGTGTGTGTTTAATTCCATAAATATTTGAGGTTTGAGAGGAGGCCTCAGTGTGTTCCTGTCTTGTTGGCTCTGTCTTTACCTTTTCCCACCCCTGGCCCCTTTCTGCAGAACAGTAAACCCTTCCTACACCTCTGTCCAGTAACAGCAACCCCTAGGTTCTCTCCTTTTATCTAGAGTATTCTTTAAGATGTGTTTCCCATACAATTACCACCTTATTTTAAGACAAGTTTGAGTGACAGTAAATATCCCTTTGCTACGTGATCATAAGCCATGTGCAAATCTGCAGCAAAGTCATCTCAAAGGGCCCAAAGCTGCAAAAGCCTTGAAAGAAGAGGAAGCTTGGTGTTTTGGTGCTGTGTTCTGAGATGGTGTGACTCTGGTTGTTCAGAGGTTTTTCCAAAGGCCTGATGATTCCAGTTGTCATTCTAGAGGAGATGGTGCTCAGACAGAAGGCCATCAGAGGACCTCCCCCAGCCCTGGAGCATATGCACTCAATGTGAGTAAAAGGGGATTCAGGTAGGAAATAGGGTATGATAATTTGAAGAAACAAGCCATTGTTGAGAAACTCTGATTTAGATGCCTTTCTATCTTGGACAATCTCAGTATGTGACACCATCCAATTGCTCAGGCCAGGCAGCTGGGTAGTGTCCTTAATTGCTGTTTTCCTCTAGTAAGCTTCTAAGGATTCAGAAAGTATCCTCAGTGCAGTCTCCTCACCTAGTTTCAGGCCCAAAGGACAGCCCAGTCCACTGCCCCTTCATTTCCAGTGCTTCTAGCACTTATGACCATGAGACATTTAAAGAATCTGCATTTAGTTGCTTGTGCTGAGGCCTCTTCTGCCCTCCATCACAGCCAGCCAACCACTGCCGCTTGTGCAGGGTCCTTGGCACCCAGGCTCACCCACCTGCTTCCCTGTTGTCTCCGGTTATTTTGTGCTATAATGGCAGGGAGAAGAAAGTGCGACAGAAACCAAGTGGCCTGAAATCCTACAACACTCACCGTGGCCATAAAACACTTTGTGAGCCCCTGCTTTAGATTATAGGATACTTAGGGCAAAACAATAGGTCTTTCTTCACTTAGTGTCCCTGGTGCTCCCCAGAGCCTGGTGAGTAGGAGCCAAGGTGTATTAGGAAGTGAGCACTTGGCTGGATAACTACAAGAATGCAGAGTGAGCTCACTTGGTAGAGAAAAACAGCAAGACATTGACCTCCCTAAACAGTACAAGCCGTGGCTCAAGTTCATTACTAGTGTTATGGGTTGAAATCAAGAGACCACCAAATGAGACTTGGGGCAGGTAAGAGTTGTTTATTATTACAATCGGACTGATGGACTCCAACTGAGTTAACCCTGGACTCTGTGTGAGTTGCCACAGAGCAGCAGTAAGCTTAATACAGTGTTTTTATGGGTTTCAGCGAGGCAGATTTACATCATTACATAGTAACTGATTACAATAGCAACCAAATCCTGACAACTAGGCTGTAGCTCTTTGACAGGCTATCATATTTCCATAGAGTCACCTATTAACTTTAGATTTCTTTGTTATAAGGAGTGTTTGAAAATGACCAATTGTACCCTGACACCTAGTGGTCGTTCTGGCAGGGGCAAATACTTGACACCTGGCACATTTGGGGAAGAGAAGTTTTGGTGTGGTTCGGCATTGGGTTATCAATGTTGACGCCAAGAATTCTTCATCACCCAAACAAGCAGACCGAGAAGGGCAAATTAAGGTAGCTTAGCAACTTTGGGAATTTACTGAGTGCAGTTTTCTCCAAGATTAACAGAAGGCTGTTTGGAGTTGCTGAAGTTAGAGGCTTTCATAGCATCTTTACACTTGATATAATTAATAGAATTAACAGAAATTACAGAAATTATAGAAGTTTAACTTATACAGCAAACACATACAACACACACCTTACACAGCAAACACATAACTTGAATAGCATAAGCACCACAAAATGGAGCCTCTGTAGTCATCACAAATCTGGATTTTAATTCTGGCGTGAGAGATGTGACTCTCAGTGCATTCTTATCTTCTGTCAGATGGGCACCTGTCTGGTCTAAGGGCCAGAGCAGTGGAATTATCTCAACATATTCACAATACAAGGGGATACAAACATCTATTTTTACTAGCTAAGGGGGGATTTACAGAAGCAAATAGGCAGTCAGCAATCCCAATAACTCTTTGGTTTAGAGCTATGACCCAGACCACCAGAGAGTACTTTAAAGTTACATATTTCTCTCAAAGCTAACAGAGGACAGCTTGAAGGGTAGCGTAGACTTCTGGGTCTCTATCAAGATTATACTTGATTTTTCCACCATTACCTAGCACAACTTATAAAATAGTAAGACTCGATATTATAAAATTGAGTCACCTTGGCATATTAGTAGTTGAAATAAGTTACCCTGAATGAGCTGCACTATTACAATTAGCAGAATGCCCTTGCCTTGCTATACTTGCCCTCATTTCTGTTTTGCCATATTTTGGTAAGACCCAATGTTTTCTTGTGTAGCTCAGATGATTAAAAAGAAATTCACAAAGTAGTACTGTCCTTTAGGAATCTGAGTGGATCTAATGGTGGTGAAGGGGGATAAAAAGTCTTTGGTTTAATGTTGAGCCTCAGAAAAAGGAAGCATTTGTGTCATAATAAAACACCCCATATGCTGCAGGCACAGTCTGTCCTGTGCTATTTAGTTATGAACTCCCTACGAAGAACTCATCACCAGGATTTTTAGACCTACAAACCTTTATAGCATCATAAATAACAATACCAGCAGCTACCAACACTTGCCATGTTCCAGGCACTTGTCTAGTGGCTGACATGTATTATAAACATCCTATTAGGTGATGGTGATTAAACCCCCATCATTTTATAGCTTGGGAGATTAAGGCTCAAAGAGGGAAGTGACAGGCTCAGGTTCCCAAAGCTCCCATGTGGCAGAACAGATGTTTTACACGGTCTGTTGGCCTACAGATTCTATTCTGTTTATTAACTTGCTTGTTAGAAGGCAAATTCTAAAGTACAGAGCACTTTGGAATGATCAAAGAGTCATTCTTGAAGGCTGATGTTTCTGACACTGGTCGAGTCCGGATGTTACATAGCTGCCTAGCCTGCCTCCCCCTCTCTCCTTTCTACCTTCTCTCCCGGATGGCTGCAGCCTCATCATTATATTTCCCAAGAACCCTCCTGGTTATATTTATGTTTTTTTTCCCTTTCTTCTAGTCCTATTGCTATTGTCCAAATTCAGGTTAGAATTAACCCTAGTTTCTCCTCCCTTTTACTGTCTTGAGCACTTAGGAAATTTTCTCTCAGAGAAAGGTGTCAACTCACTCCTGGCTCTATGTACATGTTGCTTTGCATACATACTTCACTGCAACTGTTTCCTCCTCTGGTGATAACATCTGGCGATTTGCACCACTCCCCCTCGTACCCATGGCATCTAAGTGCCTCTGAGGTTGCTCCAAATATTAGACTGAGCCATAGCCCAGGCTAATTACTCTCTTGGCTATAGTGATTGGTTCACAGGTGAGCAGATGGCCCAAGACAGACTAATCAGACTCAGTACTGAGACTTTCATTGCAGCTGTAGGAAAACCTTTCATTTGCATATTAGAATTTTTGAAGTATTCATTTGCATCTGAGTAAAGTCAGTCTAGAAAAAGAGCAGGACTGAGAAGTGGAGAGAGGCCTTAGATGCAGCTATTCCTGATCTAGTTTACTCTTTGGACTTCCAAATACTGGATCCAAAAAATTTCCTTGGCTCAGTTTGGATTAGGCTTATTTTCATAAATTAATTATGACTAGTAAGGAAATAGAAAGTGGAATAATGCCTCCTCTCTTTGGTAAAGTTCCTTCAACAATAAATACACCAAAAAGTTACAGTTCTTTGGCAAAAATTGAAATGCTGAAATGATATAAGTAAAACAATTTTGCAAAATTACTTTATTAAAAAATTCATGTTCTCTTGGAGGCTGAGACAGGAGGATTGTCATGAGTTCAAGGCCAGTCTGGGATATATAATGAGTTCAGGATCAACTGTGGACTATAGAGCAACACCCTGTCTCAAAAAGTAATCATGTCCTACACACACACACTCTCTCTCTCTATACATATATACATATATATATATATATATATATATATATATATATACACATATATATACATATACATATATATATATATAAATTATGAACTTAAAAATATTTGAAATTTCTATAGTTTAAGTGACCTGGAGTTAAGTGTAGTCTGAAAATAGTAGCAGAATATTCTAGAAATAAAGAATTTATATGTTTTAAATTATGTACCATTATAAGTAGTGTGATAAAATTTCACACCATACCATACCATCTTTCCCACAAAGTGAATCATCCCTTTGCCCAGAGTAAACATGCTGTATATGCTGTTAACCTGTTAGTCACTTAGTTGCCATCTTGGGGCCATCCGATCACCTGTCCTGATATCACTGTCCTTGTGCTCAATTGACTCTTGTGTTGTAGTATACTGTCCCAGGAAGTCCTACCTCAGTCACTTCACTGATAACAATAGAAGATATTTTGAGAGATCATATTCACTTAATTACATTACAGTAAATTGTTATGATTATTCTATTTTATTATTATTTCTTACTGTGCCTAATTTATAAATTCAGCTTTATCATAGGTATGTATGTAGAGGTAGGAAAATGCTATTGTCTATCATCTAGCTACCTATGTATCATCTGTCTGTCTGTCTATCGAGAGTTTGTTTAGTACCGTGTGTCAGAACTTCAACTTCCTTCTTGTATGGTTTTTTCCTTGTTTCCGCCTTCCCTTCTTTCATTGAGTGTCTGCTATGCACCCAAGCACTGTGTTAGCTGCTGGAGTTAGTCAGATGAGGAATCCTAGTTCTAATTATTCATTGATGTGGAAATTAAGATAAGGAAATTAGAATTACTTATAGTGTGATGGATGCTGTGAGGAGCAAGGTGGGTGTCAAATCCAGACTGAGTGGTGGTGGAGGAGGGAAATGGAGAAGCATCTGAAAGCAAGTTTTTCTTTTTTTGAGTGAGGGACAGAGGAAGAGAGATCTACTCACAGTAATGTACAACATGACTGAAATCAGAGCAACCTATCAGTGTCTTTGCTGTACTCCATCTGAGTTAAAGCAGTTACCATCAGGCCCCCCTGACAATATCCTCAGGTTTATTTCTTGAGCTGAAAAGAGCTAGACAGAAAAGTTTTAACATTTCACTATTACAGGATGGTACTCTATGTAAAGTTAGATTTTTAAAACTTCAATCCTCAACAGTGTAAATTCACCAATATATAGCTTAAGAATCTGTGTATTACACTCAAATCTTTCATAAATATGTGTTAAGTGATGAAAGCTGTAAATATGCTAAAAGACTACAAAACTGCACCAAAATTCTCCTAGAGCTAATAAACAAGTTCAGCAAAGTAGCTGGTTATACAATGAATATTCACAAATCAGTACCACTTCTATGTACTGATAATGAGCTTAATAAGAAAGAGAGCAAGAAATTAACCTCATTCACAATAGCTTACAAGTAACTACTCAGAAATAAACCTTACCAGAGAAGTGAAGGATGTCTACAGTAAAAACTAGAGAACCTTAAAGAAAGAGATTGAAGAGGACTTGGGAAAATGAAAAGACATCTCCCTTTCATGGATAGGCAGAACTAACATTGTCAAAATGGCCATATTTCCATGGCCATTGTTATACAGATTTAACACAATATCAATTAGAATACCAACAACATTCTTCACAGAACTGTAAAAAAAATCTCTAAAATTTATATGGAACCAGAAAAGGACCAGAATTGCTAAAACAGACCCGAGTACCAAAATCAAAACATGAAGTATCACAATTCCAGACTTCAAATTATATCACAAAGTAATAATTATTAAATTTAAACTGTGCGGTACAAATAAAAAAAGGTCAGTGGAATAGAATTGAGGATACAGGGATGAACCAGAACACACTTAGTCATCTGATTTTCAGTGAAGGCACCAAAAACATTCACAAAAGTAAAAGCAGTATCTGTAACAAAAGATGTTGGGAAAATTGGTTATCCATATGCAAAAGAATAAAACTAGATCCATGTCTTTTGCCCTATACTAAAATCAAATAAAAATGGATCAAAGAGCTAGATATCAAAACAGGAACACTGGAATTGTTGGAAAAAAATAGGTAAAACAGTGGAAGACACAGGCACAGGAAAGGCCTCCACGAACACAATGTCAGTTGCACAGGAAAGAGCATCACGAATCAAAAAAAGCTGAGGGGACTACTTCAAACTAAAAAGTTTTTGCACAGCCAAGAAAGCAATCAACCAACTGATGAGATAGCCCATAGAGTGGGAGAAAATTTTTGCCAATTATGCCTCGTACAGAGGATCAATAAGTAGAATATAAAAAGAACTCAAAAAATACCTCCTCCCAAATTGTGATTTGGATTTGGAGTGCCCTCCCAAAAGTCTTGTGTGTTTGGATGTAGTGGGATGCCTGTGGAGCCATATGCTGTTGAGAGGTAGGGCCTGGTCAGAGGGGGCAAAACACTGGGGCTTGACCCAGAAGGGGCAGATCACTTGGGAAGGACCCGGAAGGGTAGCCCTGCCTCTTCTCCCTGACTTGGTTTTGTGTCTGTTATGCTATGAACCAATCATCTCCTGCTCTTTCTCTGTGCTTCTACCGTTGGCAACTGACCATGGATGGACTCAAATATGACACTCTCTACCTTCTGAAATTGTAAGCTAAAATAAATCTTTTCTCCCTTAAATTGTGGACGTCAGATATTCTGTCCCTGCAATGAGAAAGGAAATGAGTTACAACTTGGCACCAGAAGTGGGGCTGATGGCTAGAAAAGAATTAGAATGCTGAATGCTGAGAGCTGAGTTTGATGGGAGATTTTGGTCAGAGCTCAGAATACCAGAATGCTGATAGAAGTATGAATTGTAAAGAGTGGGCTCAAGAAGTTTCAGATAGGAAAGATGACTTTATTGCTAATTGTTCATGTGCACTATGCCCTGGTAAAACGTGTGTCACCATTTTGCCCTTGTCCACAGTCTTTGACTGAAACTGAGATTAAAGGTGGTGGGCTACTTAATCTGACAGAGGAACTTTCAAAGCAACCCAGTGTTCATGCTGTTTCATGAGTACTGTGGGTGGTTTTTAGCCACCTCTACACTGAGAAGTGGGAAGAGCAGCATAAGAGAAGATACTTGTTAAAGAGATTAATGTTAAAAAGAAGCCACGTACTTGGGAACAGGACTATAAAAAAGATGCATGGATGGGGTGTTAGGAATCAATAAGAACCCACCCTTTACCATCCAAAGGGTGGAAAGGCAAAGGATTTTACTCTGAGAATAGTACCCAGGGAGGAAATCCTGAAGGGCCAAAGAGAAATGTATTTGCTGGAGTTCAGCAGTCTAAGTACTCAGAGGCCTCAGCAGGAATTGTCGAAGGGGTCCAGACTACTCCTCAGACCTATAGTGGACCTTGGGACATCCACATACTGCTGGCTTTACAGACGTGCAGAATACAAGAGTTGTGAATTCACTGAGGCTCACCCAGATTTTAAAGGAAGGCTTTGGAGGCCAGGCAATGTGCCCACGGGAGGGTGATGCGTGAAGTTGTGAAGCTGAAGCTTAAAGTTCTGTGGAAACTCTGGAAATCTGGAGAAGCCAGGAATGCAGATCACTTGCAGAGAAAGTCCACAAACTCTGAGAGGAGCTAGCCCAAAGGAAAAGCAATAGAGGCTGCAGCCAGAAGCAGTGTTGTAGGGGCAGGGCCACCACAGTGCTTTGGGATTGACGTCTTGCCATGCTTTGCACAGTGTGCTGGATTCAGAGTTATAGGATCTAACTCTTGCCCTGTTGAGTTTAAAACTTGTTTTGGTCCAGTTGCTTTCTATTCTTCTATTTCTCCCTTTTGCAATTAGAAGAATATTTACTCTGCTCCATTGTATGTTGGAAATGTTTTCTTCTTCGATTTTCACAGGAATTTGCCACTGAGAGTTTGCCTTGCTTCTCAGAGAAGACTTTGAATTTAAACATTTAACAGTGCTGCAACTCTTAAGACTTCGGCAACTCTTAGAAAAGGACGAAGAGAATTTGGTCTAAGGTGAACATGAGTTTTTTGGGGGTCCAGGAGCAGAATGTTGTGGCTTGGTTCTGGAGTGTCTCCCAAAGCCTCATGTGCTTGAATGTAGCGAGATACCTGTGGAGCCATGTGCTGTTGAATGGTGTGGCCAGGTCATAGTGGGGTTTGATCTGGAGGTGCTCAGATCACTGTGGCAGGACCGGGAAGGGTAGCTGAACCCTCTCCCTGCTCATCTTCATGTCTACCGCGACACGAACAACTTATTTCCTGTTCCTCCTCTTGCCATGCTACGTTGCCAGCTGCCCATGAGTGGATTCAGAGATGGCACCTCTTACTTTCTGGAACTGCAAGCTAAAATAAACCTTTCCTTTCTTAAGTTGTGGATATCACACATTCTGTCCCAATACAAGAAAGTAACGGAGACACCTCAAATAAAAGACCCAATGAAAATTGGGTGACTGCACTAAGTCAAGCGCTAAGTACCAAAGTTCAGTTCTCCAGCACCACATAAGCTGGGCGTGGTGGCACACACCTGTAATCCCAGCACGGGGGATTGCCTCAAGTCAAACGCCAGCCTGGGCTCCATAGTAAGTTCAGGACCAACCTGGGTTACAGAGCAAGACCTTGTCTCAAAAATAAAATAAAATAAAATAAAATTGGGTGACTGAACTGAAAAGATATTTCTCAAGAAAAGAAGTATTAAAGGTCAGTAAGCTTATGAAAAATTGTTCAACATTTTTGGCCATCAGAGAAACATAAAACAACATTGAGATTCCATCTCACTCCAGTGAGAATGGTTTACATCAAGAACTCAAAAAATGACAAATGATGGTAAGGAAGCAGGGAAAAGGGAGTGTTTCTACACTGTCGAGGATTGTAAACTGGTACAATCACTATGGAAAGCAGTTTAGAGATTCCGTAGGAAGCTGAATATTGAAATCTCATTTGGCCCAGCTACAGCTCTGTTGGTCATTTTCCCCAAAGAGCTAAAGGCACCACATCGTTGAGACGTATGCATACTCATGTTTATAGCAGCACAGCTCATAGTAGCTAAATCCTGGACATAACCTACCTGCCCTTCAATATATGCATGGATAAAGAAAACGTGGTATATGTACACAGAGGAGTATTCTGCAACCATAAAGAACAACAGATCGTAAGCATTTGTGAGAAAATAGGGGCAGGGACCTTGATTCAGTAATGCTAAGTGAAATGGGCCAAATACAAGAGATTAAGTATTGCATGATATCTGTTCTATGACATCGCCTAAAATAAGTGTATTAAAAGATATTAAGGAAAGAGAGAGGGTAGGAAATAGAGGATAGACTGCTTGGAAAAAGAGAGAGACACTGAAGGTGGGGAAGGAAAAGAAGTCGAAGAGGAAATGGGGGGAGGGAAGAAGCAGTCACAAAGTAGTATGTATGGGCACAAATCTCCCATGTTGTATGTAATTGAAAATATAAAGGTATTTATAGTGCATACTGTTCAGATAAAAAGGCAAAAAAGAAAAAAGACAAAAATGTTCTAAAGTTATACTTCAATTCATATCTAGCTATTAATCACCACGTTAAGTTATCCCACCTTTCTTTTTTTAACTGAAATGTGCATATTGATGAGATTTTAAAGACATTATATATAGTTATTCAGGTCTTAAAACTATTTTCTGAATATCTTATTTTGTAGCATATTAAGAATGCTGGATAAAACAGGAAGGAAAGAAAAATATGCTCATTAAATACTACTGTGTGCCAAGCTATGGACAGCATTATAACCAACTCTCAATACCCACAGGGATGTGTTCCAGGATTCTCCATGAATACTTTCATCTGCAGATGTTTGAACTGTATATAAAATGATGTATCATCTGTCTATTATGTGTATATGTCTTCCTGCATACTTTCTCCTCCACTTTATTAGTATGCTTCCTGTATACTTTAAATCATTTCCACCTGACCTGTAATTCCTAATAAAATGCAAATGGTATGTGAGCAGTTACTACACTGCCTTGTCAGGGAATAAGGACAGGAAGAAAAGACTGTACACATCCAGTACAAATATCACTTTTTTCTGTTCCCCCCCCCCCATTTTATTGATTATGTATAAGTGCAACACATAGAGTTCACGTTGATTTTGAGTATTTTGTGCACATACATATCCTGACAAAGTTACAAATCCTTCCCCTCTCCCTCTAGGACCCTCCCACTCCATCCCCCTACTGCTCTAGTTCCCATTATTCCCCGCGTTAAGTTCTATGAAATAATTGTGATCTGGGTTTCTCATATCAGAGAAACCATTCGATATTTCACCTTCTGCTTCTGACTCACTTCACCAAGCATGATGTTCTCAAGTTGCCTCCATTTACCTACAAAAGCCTCCAACCTATCTGTCTTTATAAGTGAGTAGTAATCCATTGTGTATAAATACGACAATTTTTGTATCCCTTGGTCTGTTGATAGGTATTTTGGTGGCTTCCACATTTTGGCTATTGTTAGTTGTGCTGCTATGAACATGGTTATACATATACCTGTGTTATATGTTGTTTTTAACTCTTTTTGAAAAATTCCCAGAAGAGGCATTGGTGGATTGAAGGGGATATTTATTTCCAGTCTTTTGAGAGAATTCCATACTGCTTTCCAGAGTGGTTGTACGAATTTACATTCCCACCAGCAGTGCAGGAGGGTTCCTTTTTCCCCACAGCCTCACCAGCACTGATTGCTGTTTGAGTTCTTTTTATCCCCACTATTTTTATTAATATGCAAATGTAATACATAATATTTACAGTGAATCGGGGGAAGGGATAGGGAGGAGGTGGGAGGGTAGAAAATGGGAAGAGATTGTAAAGTCGATGTGATGCATAGGTGTACGAAACACCCAAATTCATTGAGTTCTTGATATATGCCATTCTCTCTGGAGTTAGATGGTATCTCGGTGATGTTTTGATTTGCATTTCTCTTGTGGCTAAGGATGTTAAACATCTTTTCATGTATTTATTGGCCATTTGAACTTCTTCATCTGAGAACTGCCTATTTGTTTCTTTTGTCCATTTTTCAATCAGATCCTAGATTTTGAGGGGCTTACTTTTCTTCAATTCCCTGTAAATCCTGGTTGTGAGCCTCCTAACTAAAGTATTGCTGGTGAATATGTTTTCCCAGTCAGTTGGTTCTCTTTTTACCTTGTTGATAATTTCCTCTGCTGTGCAGAAACTTTTGACTTTGACATAATCCCATTTGTTAATTCTGGGGGGGCTATTTCTTTTGCTTTTGGTGTCTTGTTAAGAAAGTCCTGGCATACACCGATGTCTTTTAGATATTTGCCTAATTTGTTTTCCAGAAGGTTCAGTGTTTTGGTTCTAGTATTTAAGTCTTTTATCCAAATTGATTTGATTTTGGTGCATGTTGACAGGTGTGTGTCTATATTCATTCTTCTGCATGTGAATGTCCAATTTTCCCAGCACCATTTGTTGAAGAGGCTCTCCTTTTTTGCAGTTTATACTTTTGGTTATTTTATTGAAGATTAGGTGTAAGAGTATATTTGAGTTTGACTCTGAATCCTCAATTCTGTCCCATTGTTCTACCTGTCTGTTTTGGGGCCAGTATGATGTACTTTTTACAGCTATTGCTTTATAGTATGACTTGAAGTCTGGAATTGTAATGCCTCCTGCCTTAGTCTTGTTAGTCAAGATTGCTTTGGCTATTCTAGATCTCCTTTGGTTCCATATGAATTTGAAGATTATGTTCTCAAGTTCTGTGAAAAAAGTTGGCATTTTGATATAAATTGCTTTAAATCTATATGTAAGTTTAGGCAGTATAGTCATTGTGACTAATTTGACTCCACCTATCCAAATATAGAGCATGTCTTTCCATTTTCTGATGTCACCTACAGCTTCTTTCTTCAGAGTAATGTAGTTTTCTTTATATGGCTCCTTCACTTTCTTGGTTGGGTGTACTCTTAGATATTTAATTTTTTGCTGGACTATTGAGAATGGGATTTTCAAGTTCTGTGAATAAAATTGTTGGTATTTTGATAGGAATTTCCTGGAATCTGTATACCAATATTGGCAGTATAGTCATTTTGACTATATTAATTCTGCCTATACAAGAACAGGGAATGTCTTTTCATTTTCTAATGTTGTCTAAACCTTTTTTCTTTAGAGTAATGTAATTTTCTTTACAAAAATATAGGTCCTTTATTCCCTGATTAGGTACACTCCTAGGTATTTAATTTTTTGCTGGACTATTTGGAATGGGATTATTCTTCTGAGATCTTTCATCAGTGAGTTCATTGTTGGTAGAGAGAAAAGCTATTGATTTTTTAGTATTAATTTTGCAGCATGCTATTTGTCAGAATTTGTTTATTATTTCCAAGAGTTTCATAGTGGAGTTTTTGGGGTGGTCTATGTAGATAATCATATCTGCAAATAAGGATAGTTTGACTTCCTCCTTTCCAATGCAAATTCCCTTTATTTCACTTTCTTGACTGATTGCTATGGCGAGTAGTTGAAGGACTATGTGGAATAAGATTAATGAGAGTGAACAACCTTTCATAATCCTGATTTAAGGGGAAACACTTTCAATTTTTCTCTATTTGCTAAGATATTTGCAGTAGGTTTGGCTTATATGCCTTCTATGAGTATGAGATAAGGCCCCTCTATACCTATTTTTCTCATAATTTTTATCATGAAAGGATATTGACTTTCATCAAAGGCTTTTTCTGCATCAATTGAGATGATCGTGTGGTTTTTGTTTTTGCTTTTGTTCATATGTTGTATTACATTGATTGATTTACATATGTTGAACCAGACTTGCATCCCAGGAGTGAAGCCCACTTGACTGTGGTATAGGAGCTTTCTGATTATTTGTTGGATTCTGTTTGCCAGAATCTTATTAAGAATTTTTGTGTCTTTATTCATTAAAGATATGGGTCTATAATTTTTATTCCTGGTTAAGTCTTTGTCTGATTTTGAGTCTATGGTGATGCTAGCCTCCAGAAATGAGTTTGGCAGTATTTTTTCTCTTTCAACTTTATGGAACAGTTTGAGAAGAACTGGAGTTAGTTCTTCCCTGAAGTACTGACAAAATTCTGCTATGAATCCATCTGGCCCTACCATTTTATTTGTAGATAGAGCTTTTATTACTGCTTCCATTTCAGTGTTTGTAATGGGGTTATCTAGATTTTTTTGTCTTATTTGTTCAATTTTGGTATTTTGTATGTGTTTAGTAAGCCATCCATTTCTTCCCAGTTCTCTAACCTATTAGAATGTAGGTGGTCTAAATAATTTCTCATAATCTCCTGAATTTCTGCAGAGTTGTAATTTTACCCTTCTCACTTCTAAGTGAGTTTATCTGTGCCTTTTTTTGGGCTTCTTTTGGAGAATTTAGCTAGATGCTTGTCAATCTTTTGTATTCTTTTGGAGAACCTCGTTTTTGACTTAATTGATCTTTTTTATTGTCTTTTTAATTTCAATTTCATTCATTTCAGATCTGGTCATTATAATTTCTTTTTTCTACTGCTTTTTGGCTTAGATTGTTCTCGTTTCTCTAATGCCTTAAGGTGCATCATTAATGTGTTTATCTGTGACTGTTATGTTCTTTTAATGTGTGCATTTATGGCTGTGAATTTCACTCTACGTACGGTTTTCATTGTGCCTGATAGATTCTGATATGATGTACTTCCTTCATCATTTAACTCTATGAGGCTTTTAAATTTTTTCTCTGATTTCTTCTGTGATCCATTGTTTGGTAAGAAGTAAGTTGTTTAGTCTCCATGTATTTGTGTATTTTTTTTTCTGTTAAGTTTGAGTTTTATTCCACTATGATCTGAATGTATACAAGGAATTTTTTCTATTTTTTGCATTTATTTAAGCACAACTTATGACCTAGAATATGGTCTATTTTAGAAAATGTTCCATATACATGGAACATGTATATGTAAGAGAAGAACATGTATTCTGTTGATGTGGGGTGAAAACTCTGTATACATCTGTTAGGTCCAAGTTTTCTATAGTGTCATTTAACTGTTATAGATCAGGATTTTCTGTCTGGTTGATCTATTTGTGGTAGTAGAGTATTAAAGTCCCCTGCTACAATTGTATTGTGGCCTATATGTTTTTTCAGATGTAATAATCTTTGGTTTACATAATTGGGTGCTCCAGAGTTGGGAGAATATATATTGATGATTGTGAGCTCTTCCTATTCTATTGTTTCCTTAACTAATATATAGTGCCCATCTTTATCTCTTCTAACCTGTTGTGTTTTGAAATATGATGAGTCTGAGACTAATCTAGCTACATCCTCTTGTTTACTGGGCCCTGTTTTATGACATATTGAATTCCATTCTTTTATTTTCAGTCTATAGATTTCCTTGTAGGTGAAATGTGTCTCTTGTAAGCAGCAAACTGTGGATTTCTCTTTTTTGATCCAGTCAGCCAGCCTATGTCTTTTAGTAGGTGAGTTGAGGCCATTTATGTTCAGAGTAATTATGAAGGTATATTTGGCATGTCCTGCCATCATTATAGTTTTTCAGCATTATTTACTGAACTTAGGTTTTTTCCAGCTCATTCTCCTATATCTGTTGTCTCCTTTTCTCTGGGATCTTTGGTGTCATTAGCCTTACTTTCAATTTCTCAATTTCCTTTAATCATTTTCTGCAGTGCTGGCTTAGTGGCTGCAAATTTCTTTAAGCTCTCTTTATCATGGAAAGTTTTAATCTCTGCCTCTATTTTAAAAGATAGTTTTGTTGGATATAGCAGTCTGGGTTGGCATTTATGTTCTCTTACTGCTTGGATGATATTGCTCCATGATCTTCTGGCTTTTAGGGTCTGGGTTGAGAAATCTGCATTATCCTGATGGGCTTATCTTTGTAAGTCACCCTTTGTTTTTCTCTTACTTGACAGCTTATACCGCTTCACCTCCCAGGCAGGAATCCAACCAGCCAGCCCATCTGATATATTCCCAGAAGTGGAGGTAACTCCAGGGAAGAAATCTTAGCAATTAAAAGAAGGGATGGTACTTCCAGGACAGCTCTCTCCAAATTAGTCCTGCTCACAAATTTCTCCTTTCTTCATTTTTTAACCTTTCGTTATTATCCAAGTGGATAAGGGAAGGGTCTCCTAAATGACTCTAATGAAATTTCATTAAACATGTGCAGTGGTTCTTCAGCTGGAAATGTCAAGGCTGAGGTATTTCAACATGTGTATAAAAACTCAACTTCAATCCCTTTTTAAATACATAACTAACGTTGTGCTACAGATCACATCATATATATCATGCCAGCAGCCTGTCTTTGCCACTTACCATGTAGCCTTCAGCTGCAACTTAAATACTTAGTTTCAATTTGTTTCTCTGAAAATTGAGATTAACATTACTGGCCTCACAAGATTGAGGCTGATGAAACTTCCAGTGCCGTGCATAGCACATCCTGTACACACAAGATCTGGAGTTGTGATTCTGTACTATATGACACAGTTAAGAAGTGGGCCACTGGGAGACCTCATGCCTTGTTTTACAGACAGTGAAAAAAAAAGGATCAAAATATTCACAGTTGTTTCTGCTTTTCTATTGAAAAATTCCACAAACATAAAAATTTGTTTCTCCGTTTAAAGAAAATTCATCTAATTTAGCAAATTTGTAGAAAAAATATGAAAAAAGAATGAGATCTACACAATCTTAACATAACGGTTATCATTTCAAAGTTCTCATATAAATATTTTATATAGATACAATCATATTACAAATAAAATTTTGGAGGGTGATTTATTTTTGCTAGTATTGTATTATAGACATTTTCTATTTTATTTAGCTTGAAAACTATAATTTAAATGACAACATAATATTTTTGAGAGCATAAACTATAATTTACTTGGTTGTTTTTCAATTCTTTGACATTTAGGTGGTTTCTTTTTTTTTCTATTTTTAAAAATTGAGTCAGATAGGGTTCTTTGTTGGTAGGTAACAGAAGCCAACTCTGCAGAGTTTAGGCAAGAAAGAGATTTACTACAAGAATACAAATGAGGTCTTTGTTAGTTAGAGGATTGAAGAACCAGGTGGATGAGAGCCAGGATTCAGGACAGTTCTAGGGGTCTGGGCACCAGGAGCTACCTGGAGGTCTTGTCCTATGTCTGTTATTAGAGAGAATAGATATTAACTGTAGTTTCCTGTCCTTGTGATATTTTATAACAAACACAAAATTCAGGAAAAGAAGCCATATACCCAGCCCTAAAAGTAAAGTAAACAATTAGATTCACAGTGGAACCGAGACTGTACATAGTAGGCACACAGGTATAAACCTCAGAAAGACAAGAAGGGCATAGTTATGGGTGACTAATGCAACAAGCTTCCATCACATAAATGGACTATCTATGTACATAGAATTCTATAGATTTTGGAATGATTTTCTAGATGAAATTTCCCAAAGAAGAATGGTTTTGCAAGAAGATAGAACTTTTGGGGTGGCTCTTGACATATTTTCAGTTATATATATGGATGTTCAGGAGGAATCTTATTAGAAGTATAGCGTGTTTTTTGTACTCATGGATTTTATATCTATGTTTTCAAAATCATCCTCATAAATATTAGAAAATTCATCTTATTGAACATGAACTTTTTTCCTTGCCATTATTCGAATACAGCATAACATTTACCTACACGGAATTATGTCACACTCGGAACCATGAGTAGTGTAGAGTTGATTTAAAGCACCCAGAAGGATGTGTGTAGGCTATATTCCTCCATGAAAATGCTGTATGGCTTTACACAAAGCACTTAGTTATCTGCAGAGTTTGGTTTTCATGAAGGTCCTTGAATTCATCCCCTGTGCATATCAAGGATGGTTGTAATTTGTAAGGGTAGTTTAGTCAACTAAAATGGATAACCAAGGACTCTACAAAACATCTTAAATAGTTTATTCTACATTTGTCTGTATCTAAATATATTACGTTGCTAATCTTTTGACATAGGACCAAGACTTTTGTGTATATAGTTTGTATGTAAAGTTGTGTTCTGTCTTTCCTGCGTGTGAGTTACTCTGCAATGAATTGTTCTAAGTTTCCAGTTTGGAATTCTGTGAAAGGAATACTCCTTTTATAGAGCTTAGAGATCCTTGTAAAATCATCTGAATGCAGCATCCTTATGGATTTAAAAAAATATTCTCACCCCTCTGAAGCTTTTACCATTGGCTCGCCCACACTTAATTCAGCATCCATAATTTTGCCTGAGTGATTTGTTTTTCTTCTAAAGCCTTCAATTTAGTTTTCATTGAAACAGCATCTCTCTTATTTATCCCACACCTATTTAATTTTATAATGTTTATTTTAATTACATAATTAGCAAAAACAGTTCAAGAATCCTTAATGGGCTTGGGAACAAGCACAATTCACCCCTGGTAAGCAGACAGCTCAGCTGATGGGGGCACAGGAACACAGAGTGCTAAACAGCACCCCACAGAGGTGGTGAGAGCCATGCTGCAAGCCTCCGCCCACCTGCAGTGCAGAGGGGAGCTGGCTGGCTCTCAGGGGCTGCTCAGGGGCCATCTTCCTTCCAGTGTGTAGGAATCCAATTCATACAGAGGGATGACGCTTTGTGTCCACGGGCTACATATCTGCAGACTCAACCAGCTGCAGATAAAAAGCATGTACCTGGAAAAAAAAAAGCACATCTGTACCGAACGTGGACAGATTTTAAGGTTTTCAGCAGTTCATAAACAATATAACACAACCATTTACATAGAACTGGGATTGCTTTGCTTTAGTATTTACATTGTACTAAGTACTGTAAATGACATCGAGATGATTAAAGTGCACAGGAGGATGTGTTTAAGTCTATGCAAATACTACTGTGGCCTAAGGGATCTAACTAGCCACAGGTTTTGGTATCCCAGGGCTTCTGAAATCAGCACTCACAGATATTGAGGGGTGGACTGTGCAATGTCAGATCCATGGATGTGACACTGGTACACGTGAGTGTTTAGTTCTGTGCCCTTGTATGTTTGCGTAACCGTGACTACAGTTCAGATCCAGGGCTGTTCCCTCCAGAGAGATCTCCTCGTAGACAACCTTTAATGTCACAGTCTTCTCCTTCCTGCCCATCACTCTTTACCTCTGGCAACAGCTAATCCACTCCCCTCTCTGCAATTTTGTGGTTTTGAAAGTGCAATTTAAATTAAAGCATACAGTATTTGCCTTTTTGAGGTGGTTTATTTTCATTTAGCATTATGTCTTGAGGTCTATCCAAATTACTGCATGCACTAATAATCTGTTTCTTTCTATTACTGAGCAATATTCCATAATCCTAAGTGTTTCAGTTTGTTTACTTATTCATTTATAAAAAGGCATTTTGTTGTTTCCAGTTTCAAATGATTACCACTTTAGAAAAGCATGTATAAGCTTTTGTGTGAACGTGGCCTTTATTTCTCTGGGATAAATACTTAGGAGTCCACAGGCTGAGTTGTATACTAAGTATATGTTTAAGTTTTAAGAAACTGCCAGTCCATTCCCCAGATTGCTGTCCAGTCCACATTTCCACCAGTGATATATAAGAGATCTAGTTTCTTCACCAGTATTTGGCATTGTCAATATTTTTTTTTTTCACTTCAACTATAGGGACACATAGGTACAGATATATCACTGTGGCCTTAATTTGCATTTTTAAATGGCTAATGATATAGTATCTTTTCATGTGTGAACTTGTGTTGGGGGTTTGAGGAACTTGGAGCTGATGAAGCAAAATGCCCACGAAAGGTGCTAACATATGCCAAGCTTTACTGGGCAAGATTACATAAGAGGGGAAGCACCTCACAGCAAAGGTTTGGCAAGGCTCTTCTGAAGTCCCCGGTGGTCTCCTACTGGGGAGGGAAGGAGGAAGCAAGAGGAATTCCTAGGCAAGGGAGGATGATGGAGGACTCTCACAAGGTTAGGTGATATCAGCAGCAGAGCAGGGAGCTTCTGGGTGACAGAATTCCTACAAGGTCACACTAATTTGGGAACTTAGCATCACAAGACTCTAACTTGTCAATGCACAGCAGATATTCAATGAGATTTCTCTGGGTATGTAAGATGAGCCAGCTCCAAATGGCTGAAAAATCTGCTTTCTGTTTGAGCTATGTTTAAGACAATGGAGTGTGCAGACATTTGAGTTTGATGCTAACAGGATTTTGAGGTAATAGGTATTAGCTTTCAGTGAAGCAATAAACACCCCAGGGGGTAACACCCAGAGACCATGCTTGGCTGATCCACGTGGAGGTTTGCCACATGCCTAATTTCTCTTCCTGTCTTTTGCCCGTTTTCTAATTTGAACTCATTTTTTGGTAGATGTTAAACTTTGAGAGTTCTTTTTATGTTCTACATAGAAGTCCTTTATCACATAAGTGATTTAAAATATTTTCTCATAGCTTGTTTGATTGTTTCACCAGCATCTTTCACAAAGTAAAAGCTTTTATTTTTTCTCATAGTTTTTTTTTTTGTATTAGATTTAAGCACTCTTCACAAAGTGCCACATCCTGCTGATTTCCTCATGTTTTATAGTTTTATGGTTGACGTCTAAATCTATGGCCAATTTTGAGTTAATTTTTATGTAAAGCATAAGATTATGTTAAGGTTTATTTATTTACTTATGAATGGTTAAATAGCTCTAACGCTGATTTTTGAAAAGATTTTTCTTCTACTGAACAGCTTTTTGTCATTGTTAAAATAAGTTGACCTTGCTGGCCTGGGGTTGTTTCTGTCCTCTATGTTTGGATATATTCATCTATGTGTCTATCTTTTCATCAATATTATAGTCTCAATTTCTTTAGCTCTATATGTATCATAAAATAAATTTGGGAATCTAGTGGAATGATTCTTCCCATTTTATTCTTTTATAGAATTGTTTTAGTTAATCTAATTCTTTGCCTTACCATATGCATTTTACAATACTCTTTTCATTGTCTATAAAATATTGATAGGAATTACATTAAAAGAGAGTTGCTACCTTAGCAAAGCTAGTGTTCCAGTTTATGAATAAGGCATGCTGTGCCTTAATTTCTGAACTTCAATTCATCTGAGCATGTCTTGATTCCCCTTCATTCCTTAAGGATATTTTCACTGAACATACACTTTTGGTGTGACAGTTGCTTTCATTCAACATATGAAAAATACGGCCTCCATGGTTTCTGCTAGGAAATCCACCACTCCGCTTTCCCCTTACAGATATCTGCTTGCTGTTTTTGCAATTTTTGTTTTTTGGTTATAAAAGACTTAGTCTAACATGTCTTTTTTATGGATTGCTTTGGGTTTATGCAGATTTTTGAAGCTGTAGGGTTTTTTTTTTTTTTGTTACATTGAGAATATTTCAGCCGTTCTTTCTTCAAATACTTTTCAACCTGACTCTTTCCCCTCCTTCTCAGATTTTGATGACCGGATATTCTGTCACATCTCCTCCGTTCCTGTGGATCTGTTCATCGTTTTTCTGTATGTGTTCTCTTGCTTGTTCGGTTAGGCAATTTCTGGTTTTCTGTCATTGGGCCCACTGATTCTTCCCTTGGTTCTCTATGTTATGTTGTTATACTTAGCCAGTGAGTTTTCTTTTTGGGTTATTTTACTTTTTAGTTATACAAATTCTAGGTACTTCCTGTCTCTTCTCTCTGCTGATAATTTTCTTTGCTCAGCTATTTGCTCATGTGTTTCAAATATATGTATAATTGCTTCTGAAGCCTTTTAATGATGACTCTGAAATCTTTGACAGACAGTTCTGATGTCAGTGCCATGGTAGTTGGGGGTGTGCTGCTGGCTTTTTCTTATTCTACCTAGGTTTCCTTGGCTCTCAGTATGATTAGTGGTAATCTTTTTGTTTAATTCTCAATATTTTACATATTATAATACTCCTAATCTTATTTAAATTTTGGATTTTAGTAGATTTTCTTTGGTGTTGCTCTATCAATGGTGTAATCTCATACCAGGAGGTGCCTCTCTACTGGTGTCTACACTAAGAGGGAGGGGAAAAGAATTGCTTGTTTGTAGTGGTTGGAGGTGGGGGCTCTAGCTCCTCCCCATGCCTTCACAAAGACCACCTTTGCTGGGAGGAGGAAGGGCATCTTATTTCCGCTTCTCATGTGAACACTCCACTGCCACCAAGGCTCTTGGTGTGATGTGAGAACCTTTTTATCACTGAGCAGAGATGAAAGTTCTGACTCTACTGAGCCTTTTCTAATATTACCTCAGAGGGGAGAAAGAAGAGTGTTTCATTAACAACAGTTGGAGGTGGTTTCTTTTGGTAATTTGGTGCCTGGGAAGGGCTGGGATCTGCAGAAAGGGCCCATTTTTTCCTGTGCTTTGGGTGACGGATGGTTAAGATATCTTGTTGTGTCCTAGTAGGTATGGAAACCCTGGCTCTGCCTTAGGCCTTTGTTGGCCGAGTAGGGGTGGGAGTACAATTCTTCCTCATGATTTTGGTTGGAACAGAGCAGTCCATGTTATGAAATTTTCTGTCTTGGTAGGCTTCTTGTCTTTTGGTCAGAAAGAGTAGATGTTTCTTGTTTAGTTTTTTTCTGTGGTCATTGGTATTTGCAAATGTCTAACTTTTCTAGTATTGGTTAAATCTGCCATCGCTTGGATGTTGGATGTCTTCCAAAGAACATACAATAAAGACTTAGCTCCTAGTTTGGTGTTATTGTGCAGTGATGGAAATCTTCCAGAGGTGAAGTCTAGTGGGAGGTCTTTGGTCACTGGGACCAGGACCTATTCTTATCTACTCTGTTCCATGTGATAGCTAGGAGGTGAGCAGATTTTGCTCTGCTACACTCAGCTACAAGCTTCCTTCTATGATGTGCTGCCTTAACACAGGCCCAAAAGCAATGGGACTGAATCATAGACTGCGCCCTCCAAAACTATGTGCCTGTACCAGTGTTTTTTTTTTTTAATTACAGTAACAGCTTATGGACACAGTATCTCTTATCTGAAATAAAAGCGCTGGAGACTAGAATTGTTTTGAATGAAAAGAAATTTACAATTCTGGAATATTTGCATATGCCTATTAATATTATTTTAAGGATAGTTGTAAGCCTAATGAAATTCATTCAAGCTTCATGTACATTTTATACAAGACCAAATGTAATTTAATACAGTATTTTAAATAATTTTCAACTTGTGGCATTATGTCATCGCTCAAAAAATTTTAGATTCTGGAATATTTTGGATTTTGATTTTTTTTCTTGGGTTCCAATGTTGCGAGTCACCTGGATTTCCTCTCTCCACCCTTCAGAGCCTTTATAGTTTGTATTATATGTTCTGTTCATGGTTCTTAGCTGTACTGGCAGGAGGAAGAGGAAAAAGAAGATCCTAGAAAAAACTGAAAACGATTGTTTACTTCCTGTCATTAGAGACTAGATTCCTTGTTCCTAGAATTTATTTATTTAGGGGAAGAAAAATTTACTTTCGCTCACAGTTTCAGAAGGTCACAGTCCACTCAGAGATGGCCAGCAGCAGTGGAAGTACATGGCAGAGGCAGAGGTGGAGGCAGCTCTTCCCGACATTATAAACAGGAAGCCAAGTTCCACCAAGTCCAATCTCCTGTAATCTGAGGGGAAGGCAGCAGCATATAGATACTTCTAGGTCCCATCCCAGTGACCGGTCCCTCTTTGATCCAGGTGTGGAAGGTGTGATAAGTCTCTACCACACACTTGTAATCCAACCTGCACACCCAGCCATCTATCCCTCTAGACCAGGCCTCAATCTCCCAACAACACAAGGTTCCCCAGATAATCCGCAGCATCCAAATATATGAGAATTCTGGGGGACATTTCAGATCCAAACCACAATGTCATGCTTTTTAATTTTCCTAGAATTTTGTATAAATGAAATTACAAGTTGGTGCTTTATTGGTCTGTTTGCTCAGCATAATTTTAAGATTCATTTATACATATGTATCAAATGGTCAACTCTTTCTATTGTTCATTAATGTTCCATTGTGTGCATATATCATAATTTGTGCGCACGTCTAAATTCATGAGAAATGCTAAACTTTGCCAATGTGTCTGTGCCATCTAGAGATTGCCACTTAGTCAACTGGGAGTTGCTCCAGTTGCTCCCTATGCTTACCAGCCCTTCTGATTGCACTGTAGGTTTGCTTTTCTGGGATTGTGGAGCTGGAATCTCACCATGTGTAGATTTACGTTTCCTGGACAACTAGTAATGAACATTTTCACATGTTTATTGAGCATTAAAAACTTTTGCCTATTTTTAAAATTGAACTCTTTCTCTCCTTAAGACTGAATTATGTAAGTTGGTTATATATCCTGGATACAAAAAAAAAAAAAAAAACCCAGATGTACTATTAACAATGTCTTTTCAAGAGAAAAAAATTAAATTTTGTTGCAATTCAATTTCTGTGTTTTTTTTTTTTTACTTTATGGGTTATAGCTTTTTTAATGCTAATCTAAAAAGGTTTTCTACGTGCAAATCATGAAGGTTTCCTCCTATATTGGTTTTTACTGTTTGATAATTGGTTTTCACTTCTATCTTTAATATTTTGTATTTCTTCCTTCCCTTGGGCTTAATGTGCTTATCTTTTTCTAGCTTCTTAGTAAGGTGAAGTCTTAGGAACTGATGTTTTTTTTAGATTTTTATTTCTAAAAATAGTGAAGTATTTAAAGTGATACAATTTCCTCTAGGGACCGATTTCGCTACATCCCAAGTTTTGTTTTGTTTTTAATCCATTCTTTAAAGAAGTATTTTATAATTTCTTTTGTGGCTTTTAAAAAATTCTTTGTTATTCCTTCTTTGATGTAGGGTTGTTTAGAAATATGCTGTCTAATTCACAACTATTTAGGAATCCCTCAAGTATCTTTTTATAATTTATTATCATTTAATTTTATTGTAGTAGAAGAATATGTCTGTATGGTGTCAATTTTTAAAATTTTCTTAAGATTTGTTATGTTTAGCATGTGATCAAATTGCAGTTTTTATTGTGCACTTGACCTGACTGTATATTTTGCAGTTGGTGAGTGTTGACTTTGGTGTGTACTGAATGGCTCCCATTTTTACCACGTTTACTCCACTGTGGCAGGCGGGTACTCACATGTTTTCCATCTGTGTGGTGTAATAGGGATCTTCTGGCTCATAGCTCCTCAGAAGTTGGTTTATCCTTTCTATTTAATTTTTTGGGTAGAATTTTACCACATATACACACAAATTGACATTTAACTGAAGACAGAAAAGGGGAACTTTATATAGTTTTTTCAATATATTTTCTGCTTGGTTCCTTCCTTTCTGAGGATCTCCACACACACAGCCACCTCTGGCTTCTGGTGTTTTGTCTTAGTCTCTTCAACTCAGCAAACTTTCCAGTCTCTTTTTGGACTTCTCTTGATACTAAGTTCTAGAAGTTAACTTGAGATAGAAATATTTATGAAGGGCATATTTATTTGTTTCATTTACCTGAAAGGAATAGTTGTCTTCTTCTACTTATTGTCCAATGTCTGAGAAGAGGTTTTAAAATATCCTGTCATGCTTTTAAAGATATTTATGGTTCAGACATGGAAGATTTTTTGCAGGTTGGTTTGAATAAAACCTTTAATAACATAAGCAAATGAGTCGTTAAGTATGTTTTTGTATGAGAATCCATCTAATCAGAACAAACATGGGTCAGAGGCTCAATCTTAGATACTGTTATCTCACTTCATGGTAGTGTTAGAATCTTCATGTGGCTGAGTATCACACAGGAAAGCCACTAGGGCAAGACCTCACAGGTAGAAAGTGGCAGATTCAACACACATCTATAAAGTCCGAGTTCCTTCGCTTGGGTCTCCTCACCTCCAAAAATGCTGTTGTGTTAGTGGTGAGGTGATTTATGGACTATGACTAACAGGTGGAACTTGTTACCCCACGAGATTTCATGAGCTGAAACATAAATTGCTTTTCAACACACAAACTCAAGGTCAGTAGCCCTGTAATGGCTATGGGCACCGAGGGAAGCCACAGTGAATGTTTGTTGGTTCTGGCAATGGCACTGTGTCAATACATTTTTCCACTGCTGCTCTCAGCATGGTCTCCTGGGTTTGGGAAGTTTGCTTTCTTACTTGACCTAGCCAAGTCACTTCTGTAGCTCTGTAGAGATGCGAGCCATGAACGAGCTGCATGTATTGACAACAATTCCTTACTTAAATGTCAAGTATGCTCTAGGTACTTTATAAATGTTAATTGGAGTCAGCACAGAAATCTCGTGCTACATGTATGATTGTACAATTTTGTTGTTCAAGAAAGGCTACTTCTAAGAAGTATCATCCAAGTTCACCGGCTGGTGAGTGGCGTAGCCAGGTGTCACCTTTGCTTATCCTGTTGCTGCTGCTGCATTTCATGCTAGTATTGGCTGGTCTTTGGGACAGAAGGACCTAGAATGCTCATGGTTTGTGCGTCATTTTATGAACTGTGAGATTTTTGTTTTTTTTGTTACATTCTGCAGTTTCTGTAAGAAGATTAAAAGAAGAGAATGACAAGTAGCAAAGTCAAGGAAATTACAGAGATGTAATTTTCCACCTTTTCTTCTAAGGTTGTGGCTTTTGTTTGTGTTTGTTTTATAGTAAGGGGCCATGGGCTCCAGGCTCAGGATTATGAATGGGAAAGCAAATAAATTCAAGAGCATGTCAGATGAAGAAGAGTGGAGTGTTGGTTCACAGAGGCATGAATTGGTATGGGTGCCAAATTCCAGTAAAAGAAAGTGAGGCAGATGCCAGCCAGTCATGTGATTACCTACTCCAGACAACTTGGAAGAACAGATAGACACAGCCACGGACTTCTTCCATCACTAGGATGAAAGAGGAAGATTCGGAGGGTGACTCTGAGCTCCCAGTGGATGATTGCAATGTTGTGAAGGTCTGTTGTTACTTTGTTTGAAGCATAAGATTAGGATTATTTGCAAAGTTGGGATGTAGAGTGAATAAGAAAGGGTATGTTGCTTATTCAGGCTTATAAAGATTCCTATTCCTAAAAGTAACAAACCTCTTACAGGCTGCACAGTGATACCTTGTATAGGTTTTCCAAGCGTATTCTACTTACGTCTCTCCATTCTGATATTCTCCACTAGCCAAATCGCGGCTGCCTGGAAACTTCCTTTCCTTTCCTTTTCCATTTCTTCTTCTCCATCTCCTTCTTTTTCTTCTTCCCCTCCTTCCATTCTTCTTTTCTTTTACCCTAGTATTTACTGAGGCAAGGATCTCCCTCTACCAATTGTAGCCATCAGCTAATTGTTCTGATTCTGAATTTAAAGAAATAATGAAGTGTAAAGTTATTAGATTGTAGAATCTTAAGAGAGTTTACTGACAACACAATGCCTACTGCATTCATTCATTCACACATTCATTCAACAACACTTAGCCTAATCTATTATGCAGCTAAGTGTCTCTAAGCCTTAGTTAGGTCAAAGAATTAACTTCTGATGTTCAGTTGTGTATATTGAAATCTTTAATACATTATAAAATATCCACTGAATTCAGCACAATATCATTGCAATCATCCACATCATATTCTAAACATCTGGGAAGTAATAGGGAATGGTGGGAAGAAGAAGAACAAGCAAGAGCAGAGGAAGCCCATTCTTTAGCTCAGGAGTTATAGACAGACCTGGACTCCTTTGATTTCGTGGCACTCAAGTCCTTTATCATCAAGAGATGTGATAAGTGTCAAAACAGTGGAAATCTGACATGTCAACTAAGAGAATGGCAGAACGAATTCTATGACACTTGGATTTGGGTATAGATTATTGTATAGTTACTCTCTTCAGATGAAAATTTATAAAGAGAAAATTCTATTTTCTGGCTAATTGACCAAAGTGGGTTGACATCAGACTTCTGTTATTTCAAAATCATGGATTCTCTTTTCACTCAACATTCCAACAACAAAAGACACGACGTGGTTTACAATAAAATAAAAAAATACATTGAAGGTTATTCAAAATGGCCTAATATGAAAACAACCTAAATGCCCATCAGGAGATGAACGTATAAAATTATACTATATCCAAAGGCATGATAAAAAAGTGTTTATATAAAAAACTTGTTACAGTAAAAAGCACATTGCCATTAATCTGCCTCAAAACACCAGCCTCCTTACTTTGAACACATTTATTAAATCGTTCTTGGCCGCCTTCTGAAGTAGTTCCTCTTTCATAAAGGTCTCTAGTGGACCTGTCGTGGCTGATTTGATATCTCGAATCAATTCAAAGTTTATAATTTGCGATCATCATGACTTTGGATAAAGGCTAAAAGCAGCTCAGTGCCGCATCTGGGGAATAAGGAGTGTAAGAATGCAGGGCAATATTTTCACAAGCCTGCTTTTTGTTGGATGGCACTTGGCATTAGCATTCACTGCTTTTGTGATCACACCCTGTGAAGACGCTCATGGCAGAGGACTTCAGCTCTGCTTAGAGAGTAGCCAGGACAGTGGGACGAGTTGGGTAAGTGTGTTTGGACATGGGGGAGTACTCTGAGGGAGACTAGTGGCATACCATAATAATTTTGAAAATTGTAATATTTCCAATTTAATTTGATTACACTTTGTAGATGTGGAATATAAAGAATCAAATTCATAGAAGCAGAGAATAGCATGGTAGTTATCAGGAGCCTGTGGCTTGGGAAGAGGAAAATGAGATATTTGTCAAAGTGTTCAAACTTTTAGTTATTAGGTGAACCAGTTCTGCGTATCTAACCTCAGTATGGGTGTTAATTGGACTGTGCTAATCAGTATGTAATGTACATATAAATAAAAAGTCACATGTACTTCTGAAAATTCTGTATTTGACAATGAAGTACTTACAAAACAATATAAAGTCCGGTAACCTAAAGGTCTTAATGGGAGGAAATAGGAAATATAAATGGAATAAACCAATTTCTTATTAGACAGCATCTTTGTCAGTTGGAACTCTATAGAAAGCACTAGAGAGAGCTTACACACAACAGAAATTTATTTCTTGGAGTTCTGGAGGCTGGAAGTCTCAGATCCAGATGCCAAGGTTTTGCCAAGAGCTCTTTCTGGTTTCAGATGTCTGACTTTTCCTTGTATCCTCCCATATTGTGAAGAGGGCAAGAAATCCCTGTGGTTTCCTTTTCCAAGGACAGGTATCCCATTTATGAAGGTTCCACCCTCATGACCTAATTACCTCCAGAGGATCCGCCTCTGGATGGTAGTATTTCAGCATAGGAAAATGAGAAGTAGAGGGAACATTCAGTTCGTTGTAGAAAGGCCGAAACATCCATGTATAAAACTTTTTTCTGGGCTTTCTGATAACCATGGAAAGGAAGGAAATGGTGTGGCTTTAGCAGTCCAGTGGAGGAAAGGCTAGTGAGGCATCAGGATCACATAAAGCTGCCACATGACCCATTACACTGGAGTGTTGAACTCTTAATTAATTTTATGTGAAGATTTGTATGACTAAGTACTCAATTTGGCTAGTTATTTTAATTCTGACATAAAGTGAAAATACTGATATTTTTGCTTTTAATTTATATAAAATCACAGTGTGTTCTTTTGTTAATTTAATTCATAACTAAAAGTAAATATTACTTTCATGATTAGAATTCAATAAATAAAAATGAACAAGCATAGTAAGCCATATTTACAATTCAATGAAAATCAATTCATATTTTAAATCATGAGACAAAAGCTCTCAGAGAAACATCCTTTATACAGTTGTTTCTTGCTGTTTGTGGAGGAAGGATTCTTGGAACCCCTCATGGATACAAAACTCACAAATGCTTGGGTTCCCTACATAAAATGGTTTAGTATTTGCATATAATCTACGTACACCATGCCACATACTTTAAATCACCTCCGAATGATTTGTAACACTTAATACAATGGAGGTGCTATGTCAGTAGTTGTCATATTATATTGTCTAGGCAATAATGGCAAGGAAAAAACCTGCTCATGTTCAGTATATCGATAGATGCAAATTTTAGTGACTAATTTTAGTTAGGGATTGGCTGAACTTGTAGACACAGAGGACAATTCCAGCTGTGACTTACTAGCTCTGCTGCTGTCTGGGATGCCAGCCCTCCTTACTTCAGGCACAGATGAAGCTGTCCTACTGGGTTTCAGGAAAGCCACTTGTGAGTAGGGCTTCCAGGTTTTTGATGATTTGGATGTCCCTTCTTCCCTACCTGGAATGCTGGCCTTGCACTAAGTTTTAAGCTCTGTTCTGTGGTTTCAGAGATTCCCTACATAGCCTTTTCAGGCCAGGTCCATGCCAGCACCTTGTTTTGAGGAATGAAAGACAAGAGTTCGTGAAAAGTAGCTGCAGATACTGGATGTTAGAGAGCTACAGCAGGAAGTTTCTAGCTAGGGTGTCCACTGTGACAGAGGGTAGGAAAAGGGAAACACTGTGGGCAGAGGCAACAATGATGAACAGAACTCGTACACGTGGTGCAAAGACACGGTGAAGTCCGGAAAATAGCAATGATTACCAAATGGATATTTAAGTTAGCATTGCAATCCTTAAATACACCATGGCCTCTGAAAGGAAACTAAAATTATTTTCACAATCTGGATGTTCAACTCCAAGGACTTGCTTTGATTACTATTGGTACAAAGGATGGAATACCATATTAAATACAAACAATATTTGATGACATAAGAAATGTTCATCGAACTATGCTAAGAAAAGTTGGATTGAAATGTCTGTTTGTAGCATGATCTAACCACAAGGACGCTGGGAAGGACATTTTGAAAAAGCATACCAAATGTTACAATGGGGAACAGAAAAGGGAAAATGGACCCTGATACATTGTTATCATTGGAGGCCAGGCTGGCAGCTAGCCTAAGCTCCAGGCTGATGCCAGGGAGGAGACCTGCCTCTGCGCTGCACAGCAAGCAGTGAGGAAGTATGGATTTCTCTCCATTCCAAAGAAAAAAGACAGAAGGGCACATTGCTGTCTCCAATCGTGTCCAGCAGTCTCAACCTCCATTTTCATGAACTCAGTCAAGGATGATCCAACTTTTTTGCTTTTGACTCTCGTGGGCTAAATTGGAAGGTAGTGCTTATGGTAACATTTCTATCCCTGAGTCTTGGTGCTAAGAGAGTAGCTCCCAGACAAATAAGACCAGTAACACCAGTATGTAGGCCATTTTATGTTCATAACTCAGAAGAATCTGACATGCATGTGGTCATGCATGCATCTGACCTGCATGTTACATCATTGCCATTCTGGCCAATAATTTGTCTTTGACCTTGACCACGAGAAAGACTCAATCCCCTAGGACATAGATCCCTGAGTCTTTAAAATGAGTCAGCAACTTTCTGGATCACAGCTCGTGGAAGACCTGCATTTCATTCTTTTTTCTTCACAAAAGTGTCACACTTCTTCTAAGTCCTCTTCAAAACTGTTTCTTCTCATTACCCAGGTTAATAGTTAGAATTACTTGTCTTCTTTGGTGCACTCCTTTCCTTGCTGCTGTCCTCACATCAGCTCCAACACGTGCCTCTCTATGAATCTTCATACTTTTTAAATATATTTCATCAAGTAATTGCTGTTAATTTAGTATTGATTTGATTTCTGATTTCTCCCACAATAACATAAATCTCTATAAATAAAATGATGCATAAATATAAGTTTGTAGCACAGTAAATACTATTTAATTACAAAAAGGTACTTTCTACCAAATATGGACAAATACACTGCAACTTTCATTTGCCAATAAATTATGTATGTTTATCACAAGTGACATTACCTATTCATTCGGCAAATATTGGTCACATAGGCATAGCAGAGTAGGAGGAATTTGGATCTGCAGCAAGCACACAGGAATTAAGTACTGGCTCTGCAATTTGCTTGCTGTGTGGCCTTCTTGGGAATGTTTCACATTTCTGACACTTTTTGTATTTACAATATAGAGATTAATACTGGGGCTGAGGTGTACCTCAGTGGTTAAGAGCACTTACCTGGCAAGTGTGGAGGCCCTGGGTTTGATTCCCCAGCACCGTATAGGCTGAATGTGGTGGAACATGGTATACCTGCAGAAAATAAATGAATAAATAGAAAATAAAGGTTTGCACCACCATGCCTGGATCAATTAGAAAATTCTTTAAACAAAATTCTCAATACCTATACGACTTACTTTATAATGAATTTAAAAATAGAGCAGCATAATTGATGTACGAAGGCAAGTGAGTGGGGAGAGGGGTGATCATGTGAAGGGTATATTAGCTGCAGAACCTAGATAGAGGCTTTTGTGTATTTGCTGTAAAATTCTTCCATTTTTCCTGTGCACTTGAATTTTTTGGTAATAAAATATCGAGAAAAAAGCAGAGCCAAGCCAAACCAAACCTTGCAGCTTGGCTTTGCAGTGTTTATAGTACACATAGCAAAAATGTTTGGATCCCTGCAGGATTCAATAAATGCAAGCTACTGTTGCTGTTACTGACATACGCCCAGTATTGAGGGGGAGAGTACGAGGCGATGAAAATGTCATTTTCTCTCCAGTAGGTGGGAAAAGAAACAAAAATTCTTTTTCCCTTCTCTTGTGGTTTGATATTTTTACTGGAGAAATGAAGTGGCAGTAAACAGATTAATTGGAGGAAAGATATACAAATTTGTTATTTGCTCAGGGGGAATGATGGGTGAGTGAGTATCAGCAACTCAAGAAGGTTTAAAACCGAATGTACCTTCTTCATTGAGCAGCGAGATGTGGGTAAGGAGGCACTGTTAGCAGGAAAGTTAGTGGCTTCTTTTTTTTTCAGCACTAGAGATGGCACCTGGGGCCTTGCACTTGCTAGGAAGGCACTTTACTCTTGAGCTGTGCCTCCAGCCCAGGAGTCTGTGATGTTCAGGATAGATGAATGGACCCCAAGAACGGAGAGTAGTGAGGACAAAGTTTACCCGCACGGCGATTGTGAGTGTCAACTCTGGTGTCGTTTCCTTGAGTCCATTTTTCCTACTTGATGAAATACCTAGGAAGAGATTTAGAACACTTGAAGGTCTTTTAGTGGACTGGCTTTTGTGGGACACAGGGAAACGAGAGATAGCCTTTCCTCGTGTTTGCTATTCCCCAGAGGCTTCCCTGTGAAGTTCACGTTCTGTGTTTTGAGTTATTACTTGAGAGACAATAGGGGTAACAGATGTGAGTGCACCTGACACGGAGCTGGACTGCTCCCATGAAGCCAGGGTGCAGGCAAGAGGTGGTTGCTTATAGAGGAAGCAGCACTGTGGAGAAAATGCCGAAACCCAAGAGGCAAATTTTGAGGTAGATGCAGAAGGAATCAGAGTTGTTTAAGTGGACTAAAAAGGCATTGGCCTTTTGTTTGGCCATCAAAGGAATTAACATCTCTTGATCAGAATTCTCCTTCCCAGCACTGTTTCTTTGCACTTATATCCACTTGGATTTCAGTTCTTTTATGTGCCGTTGACTTCAGGGCTTCATCTTCGGGTACCATGAACTTCCTAAATCTTGCACTCAGAGAGAAACTTTAGTGATTAGATAGGTTTCCTGATTCCTGAGTTCAATCTTTTCCAAAAATATTATTTTAAACTTTACTGAGGTATAATAGACATGCAAAAATTCATGTATTTACTATATACATTCGAATGGGTTTGGACATGTATTTACACCTGTGCGATATCATCACCTTAATCAAATTATTAAACACACCTATCACCCTCCAAGCTTTTTTATATTATTGTGTGCATGCGTGTGTGTTTGTGTGTGTGTGTGTGTGTGTGTGTGTGTGTGTGTGTGTGTACATGTTGCGAGGGGTCAGCCAAGGATCTCTAATCAGGAAAATGGCTTGCAAATATATTTTTTTTCTGGATTCAGTCTTATGGACCCAAACCCCTTTTTCGTAAGCATGTGTTCTACTATTAAGTCAATCACTAGACACTCCTATTTTTCTATTAGAATTACATGATGTCCAACCTGTAATCATACTGGAAAAAGTCATGGTGGGGCAGATTCTCTCAAGGACCAGAGTGGCAATCAATGGGGTAGTCTTTTCATGACTTTATCTGCTCTGTAAGAAACAGAAAGATCTGGTCTGATAGAGTCAGCAAGATTTTCTTTTTCTTAAGGAATTACAGATAAATTAAACATAATTCATTTTTTGAGACTGATCTTTTTTTCTTTCTGGAAACTTTGGAGATAAGGAACTTCTAAACACAACTTAAAGTTCAAGCACCCAAGTGTCAGCTTACAACTCAAAATAGATGTGAATGAAAATCTTTCCAGTTCAAGACACATTTGGTGGCTACCTGTCAGCCCCTTCCTCTTTCTCCCAGCAGCCTTGCATGGTTCTCTGCTTTAGCCCTGATGTGTGTTGAGAGCTGGGATGTAAAGATGGATTGGATAGACTACTGCTCCAGGCAACTCCCAGCCTAGAAGCAGAGACTGTGACAGGCAGGTGAGTGTTAGCTTATGTGATCAGGGCCGTTGACTGGGATGAGTGAAGTCTGAGATTTCCAGAAGACAGACAGAACAAAAAGGTCTTGACACATGTAAAAGGTATAAACTCACTTTTGGTGGGTATAAAATAGGAAGCATTATTATAACTTATCTTTGAAATTTACATAAAGGCAATGTTCTGTATTTACTTTTAAGCAAACAATGTCAAAAATGCCAAATGCAGTATTAACATCTTAAGCAACTCTGAAGGAGATTTCACTGAGGTTGAGTTGGTAAAGAGAAAGAAGAACCAACAACTATGGAGCACTTCTGCATGCCCGCCCTAGCAGCAAGCACTTCATTTGATCCTTGCGGCCACCCTGGGACATCCCAATGAGGCTCAGGGAACTTGGAAGTTTCCTCAAAGTACATGCAGCATAGCTGGAAATACAAACCTAGATTTTCCAGTCTTCAAAGGCCATGCTCATTCTGTTAGAACTGTCTTTTATTTTAAACAAAATTTACTTTCCTTAGGGAGAAATTATGTGGCCTTCTGCAGAGAAGTCTGCTAGTCACTTTTCTGGGGGTAAAAGTTTGTCTTATGTGTCTGCCTGGTCAGAGGGTTTTGACTTTGACCACAAATTATGTGACTTCTGGACGCTGAAGGGAGAAGATGGAGGGAAAGATAATTAAAAATGGCCACAATTTTAGTCCAATGTCCTTTTGAAATAGACTTGGAGTTCCAGTATGTTGATTTATCAGCTATCAGTTGCATCTCTGAACAGGCCCAATTAAATAATTATTAGAGAACCATTAGATCAATTGTGACATAGTAACAGTTGCTTCGTGGGGTAGTTAGTCACAAATGCAGGATCTTATTGGTGTGTGATTTTTTTTTTTTGAACAAGAACTCAGGAGTGCTCCAATCCTGTTCTGCCAATCCTCTTTCACCTATTAGTGTCTGAACTTATTTTATCCCTAGTTCAAGAAAAGAATTGGAATGATAGCTCCATGTTGTTAGTAATTGTGCAAATGTTTCAGAATAAAAATAAAAGTTTTTGAGACAGGGTCTCATTCCATAGTTCAGGCTGATTTTGATTTCACTATGTAGCTCAAACTGGGCTTAAACACACATGAATCCTCCTGCTTCAGCCTCCCAAGTGCTGGGATTGCAGGCCTGTGCCATCACTCCTGGATTACGTGGTGCTGGGGAATCACACCAAGGGCCCTGAATTTTCTAGGCAAGTGCTCTAACCTCTGTGCTATTCCTCCAGTTCCAAGATAAAAGCTTTTGAAAACAGTTTCTTCCAAGAACCTCCTCTGCCCTCTCCCAAATATATATGAGTGATCAAATGCTTGTATGGCCCTGGTACTAAAGAGAAACACACATACCCTTCGGGATGCTCACTTCTCCATTATTCGCGCTGAGAGGAATAGAGAAGAGGCTGGCAGGTTTCTACTAAGGCACCAGACAGGAGAGGGTATAGGGAAAATCTTTAAGGTGTAGTAATTCCACCCAGGAGCGAAATGAGGTGGGACCAACCTCGCACTCGGGCTGTGTCACTCAGCACTTCTTGTCGAATACCCAAGCCAGATAACTCACAGAGAGGAAAGGTTTACTTAGGCTCACAGCTTTAGGTGTTTCAGTTCATAGTTGCTTGTCCCATCCCTGTGGGCCTCGGGTAGGGCAGTATGGTATGGCAAAGAGTAAATGGCAGAGCAGTACTGCTCCCCTTGGGGCAACCAGACAGCAGACAGAGAGAGAGAGAGGCAGGAAGGGTCCAGGGCTCCATTATTCCCTTCAAATGCACATCCAATTGAGCTGCCTTCTTTTCACTAGGCTCTCCTAAAACTTTTACTACTTCTGAGTAGCACCATTGGCTCTGGGACTTTCGGGGACGCAAACTATGACACTGACCCAGGATTGGCCAGTTCTTCTTGTCGGGGATCTATGAAGAGTAGGACAGAGGCCTCTTCGGTATGGCATGGAGTGACAAACGGAAGCCCTCTTCTCTGCAAATATCTCTCCTTCAGAAATGTACCCACAGGGCATAGGGATGTTTGAGGAGGGGTCACTGGCTGCCATGCTGGTTCCCCAAGACTCTGACTTTCTTATCATACTCAATGGGCTTGAGGGCACTGGACAGAGTTCTCAACCTACTCTTCTGAAATTTGCATCGATGGGGAGCCAGTCTTTTAGCATAGCTATTATGTATGAAGTTTTGGGCTGTAGGTGGATTTTTTTTTAAATACCCAAAGGATCAAGGAACAGAGAGAAGAAATTTTTCAGATGGGAGGAATGAATCAGATGAGCCGAGAGAAACCTGTAGAAGAAATGTGAAGGTTACTGGCAGCTTTCCTGGCCCTACTGTAGGCCTTTTGAAGGTTCCTGCTGCTTCCCTACGTTGAGGCTGCAGGAGTACTGCCCTGTACTGTACATTTTTCCTTTTCTTAAGCCAAATTACTTTTGTTTCTTGAAACCCAAAGAATTATGTCTCATCCAAATAGTAAATAGACTTAAAAATGTTATTTCAAGCCACATGTGGTCCTGTGTTTCTTTTCCATTACTTCATGGCTCTTTAAAAGTGAACCTTAGCAACCAAGCTGTTTGGCATAGGACAACCCCTTACCCAGCTACATTAGAAAACCCCCTGGACAGTGAGCCCCATGGGTAACCCACATTTCTGGTCCCCGTTCTGACTAGCAGAAGCATTACCCTCCTTCTTTCTCTTTCTGTAATTTTCCCAATAAAGTATTCTCTTCACAACCTGGAAAAAATAAAAATTAAAAAAGATTAAAATGAGCCTGAAGCTGTAACATTGATCAGAAATCTCTTTTCTGTTTATTCTAAAGAAATGCTAAAGAAATGAAAGCTGTGTTCATCTACATAACTACGTATATGCGTACACTGTCTTCATAATCATTAAGCACTGGAAACAGCACATCGGACTTTTAATGCACGAATAGATAAACAGAAGCACATTCCCACAATGCGATGCTGATAACCAGTAAAAAGGAACCAATTATTGGTCCACACAACCCCTTGGATTTATCTCAAAGGCAGTATGTTGCTTAAAATACATCCCCAGCAAGTCACGCTCTGCATGATTTTATTTAGGTGACATTTCTGCAAAGATCAAACTACAACAGAAAACAGAGAAGTGATTTCTGCGAGTAGGCTGGAGAGAGGGTGTGACTCTAAAGGGTCGCGGGAGGGAGTTTCTCTGGTGTGACGGAACTCCCCTGTGTCCCATTTGTGGTGGGGTCCGCATAAATGCATACTTTTTTTCTTTTTGTTAAAATTTACAGATCTGCACACTAAGATAGAATTGTGGGTCGAAGTTAGAATTTAGATTTCTCTGACTCTGCATGCATTTTTCTTCCCTGACCTTGAAGAAATTAAATTCCAACCCATTTCTTCATCTGTAAAACAAACATAAAATCCTCAAAAGGCTGTGATGAGGATTAAATGAGATCATGTCTCTAAAGTGCCTGTAACAGAGAAGTTGGCTAGTTCTTTGAAAATTAGGTTTTCTTCTCCAGCCTCAGCAGGAGTTGGGGGAGGCTGGGAGAGGCGATGGCAAGATGAAGAAGCTCTTTCTCCTTCTGATATTCCAAATCAGAGAAAAATTGCTTCAAAACGGATGAAGAACAACCGCTGCAAACACTTCAATGATTACACACCTGCATTGCGAAGACAACTAATTTTGATACAAGATACAAAAGATTAGCTAATTAAAGTCTAACACTGACACTTTCGTTTTTTGTTTGAAAGATAAATCATTTCACATGCAACTAGGACTTTTTATTCTTAAGAGGTGTGGGGAGGGAATATTTTCATTTTTGGATTATTTATTACAAAAACAAGGAAAAATTCCTTAGACACTTAAAGCACCACACTTGCTAGATGGATCCATTTTCTTACAAGTGCTGTTTTTTGAGATTAAAAACTGCTTCAAATGTGTTAAGGTAAGTGCCCTTGACTGATGGTGAAGAGTTGGTCAGTGCCTTTTTTCTCCTCTGTGAACATCAGAGGACCCCTCTCCTCTTTGGGGTTACTGTGCCTTATGGGAAAACAGAGATGGATCAGATTCTAAGGGCTTTAGTTTGTGACAGTACAGGGTTCTATGAAGAGCTAGAATGATCATTTAAAGCAGTATCATGAAAAGGTGGCATATCAGATGCATTCTTGATACCTCAAAAAGGTATGTATCTATGTATGCATCTATGTATTTATCTACATATATATATATCTTCTGTAGAGAAGTGTTCTGTGCACTTATTGAAGGGGGGAGGTGAATCACTTTTTCTATATTTCAGTCCATCACTGATAAGAAAATTTAAATTAACTGTGGAATAAAATTTATTCTTCTAGATGAAAAGAGAGGTTATGATCCTTCATAAACAGACATTTTCTAATATCAGTGTTGCTAGGCATGTTCATTCACTCATTCATTCATCCACTGACTCAACGAATACCGATTCAGCCTCAGTGATGTCTTCCAGGCAGTGTTCTAGGCATTGGAGATGCAGCGATGTGTGGAGTAGACAAGACGCTTGCTTCACAGGGCTTACATTCTGCAGACCATCGACAAGAATGACAACGCAACTCCAGCTAGGCATGTGGCACAGCTTGATTCCCTATTTGGAGGCTGAGGCAGTAGGATTGCAAGTTTGAAACCAGTGACTTAGTGAGACCCTATTTCAAAATTTAACACAAACAAACAAAACAAACCAAAAAGGATTGGGGATGAAGCTTAGTGCTCTCTGGGCTCAATGTTCAATGTCACAGACAAATCACAAACAATACAGCACGTATTATCAGTATACTAACAGGAAATGAGTCCTGCGTGAATGAGCTGATACCTTCACTTTCGGGATCAGGAAGACTGAAAAGATGATGTTTCAATTAGCAATACTGTGCCTTGGATAAGCCTCATTGGCCATGATACTGCCACTGCGCAAAGCTAGGTGATGTTTGAGCAGTCGTCTGCTTGGAATGGGGGAAGGGAGACTTGTGAAGATCTAGTGCAGGAATATTCCGAGTAACTTGGGCCTAACAGATGTTTACAGTTTCCACTCAACGTCAACAGAATGCATGTTCTTCTCAGCAGCACGTGGAACATTTTCCAAAACAGACCATATTCTAGGTCATAAGTCATGCTTAAATAAATACAAATGAATTGAAATAATTACTTGTATACTTTCAGATCATACTGGAATAGTGGAGTAAAACTGGAACTTAACAGCAAAAGAAACAGAAGAAAATACATAAATACATGGAGACTAAACAACATACTACTGGCCAAGCAATGAATCACAGAAGAAATCAGAGAAGAAATAAAAAATCTCATGGAGTTAATAAAGAAAGTACATCATATCAGAATCGATGGTACACAATGAAAGCTGCATTATAGCAAAAATCATAGCCCTAAATGCACACATCAAAAGAACAGAACAGTCACAAACAAACACCTTAATGATGCACCCTAAGACCTTAGGAAAGCAAAAACACACTAAGCCAAAAAGCGGTAAAAGAGAAGATATTATAAAGATCAGATCTGAAATTAATAAAATTGAAATTAAAAGGACAATAAAAAGATTAATGAGTCAAAGAGCTTGTTCTTCAAAAGAATAAAAAAGATTGACAAACCTCTAGCTGCACCTATCAAAAGAAGAAAAGAAAAAGCACAGATTAACACACTTAGAAATGAAATGGATAAAATTACAACAGACTATGCATAAATTCAGAAGATTATGAGAAATTATTTTGAACACTTATATTCTAACAAGTTAAAGAATTGGGAAGAAATGGATGACTTACTAGACATATATAAAATACCAAAATTGAATAAAGAAGACATAAATATCTTGAATAATCCCATTACACACACAGAAATTGAAGCAGTAATAAAAGCTCTACCTATAAATAAAAGCCCAGGACCAGATGGATTCGCAGCAGAATTTTGTCAGTACTTCAAGGAAGAACTAACTCTAATTCTTCTTCTCAAACTGTTCCATGAAGTTGAAAGAGAAGGAATAATACCAACCATTTCTGGAGGTAACATCACCATAGTACCAAAACCAGACAAAGACTTAGCCAGGAAGGAAAATTATAGACCAATATCCTTAAAAAACAAAGATGCAAAAAATTTGATAAGATTCTGGCAAATAGAATTCATCAAGGAATCAGAAAGACCATACAGCATGAGCAAGTGGGCTTCATTCCTGGGACGCAAGCCTCGTTCACTATACATAAAGCAATCAATGTAATATATCACATCAACAGAAGCAAAAACAAAGAACATGATCATCTCAATTGCTGCAGAAAAGCCTTTGATGAAATTCAACATCCTTTCATGATAAAAACTCTGAGAAAAATAGGCATGGAAGGGACTTATCACAAACTCATGATATATGCCAAACCTACTGCAAATATTATAGTAAATGGAGAAAAATTGAGTTTCCTCTTAAATCAGGAACATGACAAGGCTGTCCACTCTCACCACTCTTATTCAACATAGTCCTTGAGACACTAGCCATGGCAATCAGGCAAGAAAATAATATGAATGAAATTTGCATTAGAAGAAGCCAAACTATCCTTATTTGCAGAAGATATGATTATCTATACAGAAGATCCCCAAAACTCCACTATGTAACTATTGGAAATAATAGACAAATTCAGCTAAATTGCAGGCTAAAAAAAATCAATAACTTTCCTATACAGCAACAATGAACTCACGGATGAAAAATCTCAGAAAAATAATCCCATTCTCAATAGTCCAGCAAAAAATTAAATACCTAGGAGGACGCCCAACCAAGGAAGTGAAGGAGCCATATAAAGAAAACTACATTAAGCTGAAGAAAGAAATTGTAGATGACATCAGAAAATGGAAAGACATGCTCTGTATTTGGGTAGGTGGAATCATATTAGTCAAAATGACTGTACTGCCTAAACTTATATATAGATTTAAGGTAATGTATATCAAAATACCATCATTTTCCCCACAGAACTTGAGAACATAATCTTTAAATTCATCTGGAACCAAAGGAGATCTAGAATAGCCAAAGCAATCTTGACTAACAAGACTAAGGCAGGAGGCATTACAATTCCAGACTTCAAGTTATACTATAAAGCAATAGCTGTAGAAAGTATATGAAACTGGCCCAAAAACAGACAGATAGAACAATGGGACAGAATTGAGGATTCAGAGTCAAACTCAAATACACTCTTGTGCCTAATCTTCGATAAAGGAATCAAAAGCATACACTGCCGAAAAGACAGCCTCTTCAATAAATGGTGATGGGAAAATTGAACATTCACATGCAGAAGAATAAGTATAGACACATACCTGTCACCATGCACCCAAATCAAATCAATTTGGATCAAAGACCTAGCTACATATTAGAACTGAAACACTGAACTTTCTGGAAGACAAATTAGGCAAATATCTAAAAGACATAGGTGTATGCCAGGACTTTCTTAATAAGACACCAAAAGCAAAAGAAATAGCTCCTGGAATTAACAAATGGGATTATGTCCAAGTCAAGTTTCTGCATAGCAGAGGAAATTATCAAGAGTGTAAAATGAAAACCGACAGACTGGGAAAACATATTCACAAGCAATACTTTAGATAGGAGGCTCATAAGCAGGACTTACAGGGAATTGAAGAAAAGTAAGCCCCTCAAAATCTAGGCTCTGATTGAAAATTGGGCAATAGAAATGAATAGGCAGTTCTCAGATGAAGAGGTTCAAATGGCCAATAAATCCATGAAAAGATGTCTAACATCCTTAGCCATAAGAGAAATGCAAATCAAAACAACACTAAGATACCATCTAACTCCAGAGAGAATGGCCTATATCAAGAACGCAAACAGTAATCAGTGCTGGTGAGGCTGTGGGGAGAAAGGAACCCTCCTGCACTGCTGGTGGGAATGTAAACTGGTACAACCACTATGGAAAGCAGCATGGAAGTCTCTCAAAAGACTGGAAATAAATGTCTCCTTCAATCTAGTGATAGCTTTTCTGGCAATTTTCCCCAAAAAGAGTTAAAAAGAACATATAACAGACACATGTATACCCATGTTTGTAGCAGTACAACTAACAATAGCTAAAATGTGGAAGACACCAAAATACCCATCAACAGACCACTGGATACAAAAATTTTAGTATTTATGCACAATGGAATACTACTCATTTGTAACGACAAATAGGGTGGAAGCTTTTGTAGGCAAGTGGAGGCGTCTTGAGATCATTATGCTTAGTGAAGTGAGTCAGAAGCAGAAGGTGGACTATCAAATGTTTTCCCTGATATGAGAAACCCAGATCACAATTATTTCATAGAATTTATTGTGCAGAATAATAGGAATTGGAGGGGAGGGCAAAGGAGTGGGACGGTCAAAAGGAAGAGGGAAAGGATTTGTAATTTTGCCGTGACACACACACACACACACACACACACACACACACACACACACTCACTCACTATATATATACAAAATACTCAAGATCAAAGTAAGGTATATATTTTCTTTCAATCCAGTCACCTGTAGGCCTCAACCTCTTGAGTCATCCTTTTGGGACTTCTGGTTTCTTCCACTCTGCTGGATGCACTGAACTGTCTTGTCACTTCAAGTCACGGTCCTCCTGAGAATTTCATCCCCATTTCTCCAATTTTCCATCCTGTTTTACTCTTTCTATTTTCCCTCAAATTATTCTTTTTTATGCATATGTATTTGTGCTACCTAGTAATTATAACCAACCCGAGGAACCAGTGCACATATGCATTGCGTGCGTATCACTTTTGCTTCCCCTCCACCCTCCTACCTTCTCACCTCCTCATCCCCTTCTACCCTCCCAAAAATTTGTCTCTTTGTTATCTACTGTCACACTTATTTGGATCTTTTAATTATTTATACTTTGGGCTTCTCATATCAGATAAACCATACACAGTTTAATCTCTTGTGACTGATCCATTTTGCTAAGCATCATGGTCTCGATGCATCCATTTTCTGGCAAACAACTCAAACTTATCTTTGTATACATCTTTTTTCTTTCTTTCTTTCTTTGTTTCTTTCTTTCTGTCCTTCCTTCCACCCTTCCTTTCCTTCCTTTCCTTTCCTTTCCTTTCCTTTCCTTTCCTTTCCTTTCCTTTCCTTTCTTTTTCTTTTTTTTTGTAGCAGGGCCTTGTTCTGTACCCCAGGCTGGTCCTTTACTCACTATGTAGCCCAAGCTGGCCTTGGATTTATGGCAATCCTCCTGCTGCAGCCTCCTGAGTGCTGGGGTTATATTTTTTTACCCATTCATCTGGCTGCTTCCAGTATTCGGCTTCCCTCCTTCCTTGAAGTAGCATGCTCCTACGAAGCTTCCTGAGATAAAGTGAATGAAAGTGCTGAGACATCACCTTTTTGAAAATATTCCTAATCAGTATTTCCATTCCTTATAACCATCTTATCAGCTAGGTCTTGAGTTCTAGAACTAGAATTTGTTTTTCTTCAGAATATTAAAGATATTAAAGGTTCTTGCCAGTATCTCTTAGTTGTAGTTGAAAAGGACAAAACAATTCTTATACTGATATTTTCAGATGTGAGATTTCGGTCACTCGGAGTTTGAGAGATATTTTTCTCATTAGCTGCTCTGAAATTGCACAATTATGCATCTCGGCATTAGTCTATTCTTATCCACTGTGTTGGTTGTGGGTGGGGTTCTCTCAGTCAGACTCTCCTATCTTGGGAATTAAAAAAAGATTTTCATAAAGATATTTAATGTATTATTTTTGTATATTAGGTATTATTTATTGTATGTTTTATATATTATATATTATTTTATGTATGATTTTCTTTTTCTTTCCTTCTCAGAGCTTCTATTATTTGCACAATGAATTTTTAGATTACCTTGCCTTTTAAAAAATTGTCTTTTTGTTTTATATTGGAAGAAATATCTTCAGGTTGACTGTCAATTTTTCTATAGAGTTCTAATTTCTTTCTTCTGAGATCATTTTGTTGTTTGTTTTCTTTTATGGTATCTGATGTCTATATCTTTTCATATGTGTCTGAGGACACTAGTAAGAGCAAATGTCATGGAGATCTTCCTTAGCAAGGGTGCCCAGACACTTGGGAAACAAGGTATTTGAGGTGGAGGTGGCTGTGTAGGATGCCCAGCTAGGGCTGGAGACTTCAGACAGGAAGAGATCCAGAAGAAAGAAAGAAGAAGACACAGGTGCTTGGAGTGATGGGTTTGGGAGATAGCCGTGGGTAAAAATACTTCCAAAATCTTGCCAAGTGTTGTGCCATGCAATTTTCTCCTGCATGTTTTTTAAGAGATCTTAGAATACACTTTGGCTTAACTTTTTAAGACTTGTAATTCAGCTCTTTGTTTCTTTTGGGTGTGGCCCAGTGGTGAGAATGCACTGGAATCTGATTTCACCTAGAACCTCAATTAGGAGGTTATTCTTCCCTATGAAGTGAGTGGAGTAAAATTCTCCAGGCAGAGCAGAGTTTTTCAGCTTTTATGATAAACTCTATAGGTCCAATGAGCATAGTAAACATTTCTAGGCCATCACTAAGCAGCACAGGTATATTTCCTTTCCCGAAGGGTTAGTACTTAAAAGAATTTGGGGCATGGGCAACAGCAGAAGAGAGTAAACACTGAGGAGCACAGCCAGAGAAGTGTCTCCGAGTAGGTAGGCTTTAGGCAGGCAGAGCACGAAGGCAACTCTAAAACCAAAAGAAAGCTAAGGAGAAAGGAGATATGCATTGGAACCGAACAACTCTGAGCAGAAAAAAATCCCCTAGCCTCACCTACCTGTGAGATTTCACCAGTTACTTAGTAGGACCTAATATTAGAACTCAGCTGTGAAGGGTTAACGGTTACTACTTGGCATTGCTACCAAGCTTGGCCTCTTTCCAAGAGGCCCTGCACAGATGGCTGGATGCTGGTCAGGAGGGAAATCAGGAATTCTAGGTCTGGCTGCCCTGCACACATGCACACACTGTTTATGTTCAGGTCAGAGTATGGGTACAATGTTTCTCTCTGACTTAATGCCTTCATGAGCCTCATGTAAGACTGTGAAGCAGTCCACACAGTATGGCTCTATTTTTGAAACCTACATAGATGTAGGTAGATATAGATGCATGGATATATTTACATGTAAAAATGATAGGAGGTTCAATATAAAAACACTCAATGGTGTTTTGATAAGTGTGATTATACATGATTTAAAACTTTTTCCATATCTGTATGTTCTAAATGTTCTAATATCAAGAGAATTCTTTTAAAATGAGATCAGAATTCATATTTCACTAATAATAACATCTGTAGCCACACTAGGTGATATTTAGTCCTAGGCACTGTGCCACACACGTCTCAGGCATTATCCTGTTTCTTCCTCCCAGCATCCAATAAATCAGGAGTTCTTATCACACCTACTCTGCAGAAGAAGCATTCCACTTAGGATCCTCAGCTCACACAGCTGGTGAGAGCTGGCGTTTTGACTCTAGAGCTCGTATTTTGTTAATTTTTGTTTGTTTTTTAGTCCTCCTGAAATGTTTCCTAGGGAAAAGTCATATAGTGAAAGGTTATGGTGAAAGACGCTCATGACAGGTCCCCCCCCCATCCTATGATGCTTTTGAGTTGTAAAATGATAAGCTGCCAAGCAACATGTTCCTCTCGTGTAGCCCAGGGTGGAGTGGGCACCGGTGAACAAGCCTTTCGGGTTGGCCTGCTGCAATGTGTAGTTCTCCTGATTTTCCTGTGCCTCTGATGTGATGGGCACTTTGGCTCCAGAATTAAGAAACATGGTTTTAAAAAAAATGATCTTCTCAAAAGCCAGTGTTGGTGTGTGCATCGATGAGATGCAAAATCCTGAGCATTTTGAAACAAGAAATGACAGATGGCCCTTGTGGCCTCAGAGCTCAGAGCTCTACTCTCAGGTTTTGAAAAGTGAGTGAGAAAAATGCTGTTCATACGCGGGATCTCAGTGAGGTTATTTGCTCCTATGGCCAGGACTCTGATGCATGTAACCACGGGTCCCTGGACCCCTGAAGGGCAGCCTTCCTGTGCCTGCAGCAGCTCGAGCCATGTTTACTATGGTATCTTCATTTCTGTCTTTGCTTCTCTAACTTTTGAGCCTCAAATACAGGCTTTTAGAAAAACTAGGCTAGCTTTTTTGCTTTTTCTTTTTTGGGAGGTCTTTCTTTAGACCATTTAAATTCTTTCTCTGGAGGATTAGTTGCTAGGGTCTCATGGACCAGGTACGCTTCAGGTACTATTCTAAACAAGGAAGTGACGCCCATGAACTTAAGAAGGATCTTCCTGTTCAACTCAAATTGTGTATAGTGCTGCCCTTGGTGTCCCTCTTCAGAGACATTACTCCAAACACGGTGTGTGGAGAAATCTGTAAGGGACATCCTCCACTATACCTCAGAAACCCCAAATATAATGTTTGGCAGGCTAGGCACTCTGAATGAAAGGAAATTAGAAGGGCTTGGAAGGGGCCATGGAATCAAGCTTTCTCTAAGGTCCCCTTTCTCCTCCCTCCGCTTTTTATGCTGTCTGCATGCAATCATGGAGGGCTTCTCCCTGAAGTTCCCTTACTTGGCTAAGGAAATTCTTACAAAAGAAATGCAATAGGCTTGTACTTCCTATCTAAAAAAAAATCTCATTAAGCAGGGGAAATTAAACACCAGAGTAGAAACAAAGAGTGTTTACCACACCTAGGCAGACTTTTTGTCTATTTTTCTGAGAGCAGGGCCAGGAAATACTTTAGAGACACGTTGTCTATATAAAAAGACTCCCTTTGCCTTCCCTAAAGTCAGAGGAGAGGGCCCGAAGCTACTGTCTGCTCCTTGGCCCATCCATATCCTCTGAACATCATTTTCTCCACCTTTGAATTGCTACTGTCCTCCTTTCTCCTATGAAGAAATCATTTAAAATTCAACCACATGGCCCTTCTTTTAGCTGTATATTTTGTACGGCTCTTGAACACATGCGTACAGCAGGCCATTTGTATATTTTTACTCTTATACTCCCACAGAGATTCCACTGATTGAAACCGTGCTTTATTTATTTGTTTGTTTGCTTGTTTGTTTGCCTATTTTTAGTGGCACTGGAGATTGAATACGGGGACTTCACTTTGGTTTACATCCCCAGTTCCTTTTTAGTGTTTATTCAAGGCAGGGCTTCATTTGCTAAGTTGGCTTGAACTTGTAGTTCTCCCACCCTAGTCTTGCAAAGTGCTGGGTTTACAGGCCTGTGGCACCAAGCTTAGCTTCTGCCTTTCAGTGGTTTTCATTTTTCCCAGGATCAAGTCCAGCCTCACTGGTGTGAAATGCCCCTACTTATTCACATGTATCCCATCCCTTCAAAACTTCTCTTTTCTTGAATATGCCAGGTACTTTGAGGTCCTTCTGCTGTTGCTCAAGTTGTTCCTGGCACCCAGAGTGCCAATATGACCTTTTGTCTACAAGAATAACTTGTCCTGATTCTATTAAATCTTGATAGAATATAATTTCCTCTAGGAAACTTTTCCTCCCTCTTTTCCTCCCTCCACAGCTCCCTTTATTGTCTCCCATTGGATTCCTTCATCTTGCTCTCTGGACCCTGGATATACCCAGCAAAATCCTTTGGGATTTTACACTCGGCACACTGTGAAAATGAAAGGACTAATAGCCCAGGTTTTGAAATCAGATAGACCTGGGTTAGGAGTCCAAATGTTCTACTTGTTGGCTGTGTGACTTTCACTGTCGTTTCCCAGAATTAGTTTGAATCGGGAAATAATAGAACCTCCTTACAAAGTTGTGCAGATCTAGTGAGGTCATGTGTATAAAGCACAGGTGTGGCCCCTGGACTCAAGGAGCTCTCAGAAAATGACAGGTGATGTCCTTACTTCCATCATGGATTGCTTCTGTTCAGCCTCTTTCCTCATCCTTAGAGTACTATGGTACCTGAAAAATTTTTGTGGCGTGAATGCCCAGCACAATATCTAGTTCATGCAGTTATTGCTTAATAAACATTATGGGCTGGTGAATGCAAAGCCTTGGGGAGGATTTCCATCCTTTATGAACAGTGAAAAATCAATATGGATTAGTATAAGTACTTGAATATGCGAGGTACTCTGAGGGAGAATGTGAATTGGTACAGGTAACGGCACCAACCCAAGCACCCATCCAAGATTAGTTTCAGATCCCAACAGGAGCTATTTGCAATGTTAAATCCATTTCCCCACCATTCCACAGGGGCTCCTTTGCAAATTTTATGGCTCAAAAATTAGAAAATGACATTTGCACTTCATCCCAAATTTCTATTTTACTTTCAAATGTTCTTTGATTCATGTATTGTCTAAAAATGATCATTATTCTCCCCAAATTCTCTCATATGTAAGCAGTTGGATAAGGCTATGATTTAAACGTGTCCTCCAGAAGTTCTTATGCTGGGCATCTCATCCATCTCTAAATTTATGTGTTAATGATATTTGCAGGTAGGAGGTTGGAGCAATAATTAGGATTAAATTAGATTATGAGAATTCCCATGATAGTGGCATTTTAAGTTGAGGAAGAAAGCCCTCAGCTGGCATACTTGGCATGTGTTCTCATGAGATACCCTCTACCATGTTCTAATGTAGCAAGGAAGCTGTCACTAGATGCTGGGCGGATATCAATGCCACACCCTTGGACTTCCTACCTTCTGACACTATGAAACTATTCCATTATTTGTAAATTCCTTGATTTCATATATGTTGTTAGAGTACTAGAAAATATGCTAAGCTGGTCTTGAAATTATGGACTCACGTGATCATCCTGCCTTAGAGTCCTGGGTAGCTGTGCCCGCAGCTGTGCTCCCCCCGCCCCCTGCCCGCCCCAGCTCCCAGCAGCAGCTCCTGACCTCTGCTCTCTGAGAAGGAAGCTTTTTATTCTCTTCAGGCCTAGTGCTCTGCTCACAGGGGATTCCTCAGTTTGACCTGCGATCAGGGAAGCAGATTTATCCTATGAAACTGGTGTTTAAAAATAAAAACTGCATGCTTGCTTTGTTTCCCCAGGGTACTAGAAATTAGACTCTGCTTCTTTTGAGTTTTTGGTGAAGTCTTTTTAAGCTCTAAGCTCACCAAGCTTGCACTGGAGCCAAATGGCTGTAAACAAACATTGATTTTCTTAGTTCCAAGAAGGAAATGTACTATAAGGAACTAATCTTTGCTCTTACCATTGTCTTGTTTTCCTTGGGCTTGATGATAAAGAGGCAACAGGGAGACACACATATGTATAGGATGGTAAGAGAAAATCTTCCCAGTATTTGTGGAGAGTAAAGATAGGGCTATTCTCTGCCTGGGCCAGTTTCTAATTTGGGCACATATCATAGGAGTGAAGTTTGGAGTGTTGGAAGTGAGATTTTCTGCTGACCAAGTACAGGACACATGTCAAACGTATTGCCTTCTTTCCATGCATTCACTGGTCTGTATAACTTTCAAGTTATTTTGACATAAATCATCTTATTAAGCTCTCATAGCTGGCAAATGGAGCAACTGCTAACATTCTTTCCTCAGACGAGGATCTGGAAGTTCGAAAAGTCAATGATGTTATTGACCCCAGTTTCCAGGAGATGGCATCTTCAAGTGAGGTTCCCCTCGTGAGTATCCCCCAAATAAAATATGTAAACAATATAGGCTGTTTACATGAACCATGTGTACAACCTTGCCATGCGCTTCAATCATTGCTGGCTGCCGGTGAGTGCACTGAAATCTTCTGAAACTACAATCTAGAATAAGCCTTTCCTTCCTCAGGTTGTAAATGTTGAGGATTGTATTTCAGCTAAAACAACAATTGAACAACCAACCAACCATCCATCCATCCACCCAAACAAGCAAACACCTAAGATATGGGTTTAGTGTTTCAATTTTTTAGAGGAGGGAAAAATATTTAACCTGTAAGTTACATTAACTAGGAGTTCTGTGTCATCTAGAATGCATTAATAATGGATTGCTCATAATTTCCTCTTTCCACATTCTTGAAAATGGGATGAGAATTCAACACTTGGAATCTGACTTTAAAACTCTTAGGATTTTATATCTGACTTCCTTTCCACTTAATACTAGAATTTATCTTTATCCATGTACATCTGTATCTACATCTGTACATCTTTATCAGGTCTTGCCAAAGCACTAAACTTGATTTTCATATGATTTATACACTTCTTATATTTCATTGGCTTACATGATACGTAATTGAGTCACACACTTAGCAAAAACAAATCCACCTGGCATGCCTAGTTTGGAAAGAAACCTAAGCGTGTCTTGGGAGGCATGCAATGACCTGACCCCAGTGGCAGTACAATCCACATGAAAATGAGACAGTGTGTGTCCATGGGGTGCAGGTGTCAAACAACCTGACTAAGGACATACAGGGGTAAGTAGCTCTTGGGTAAAAGAACGACTATACCACTTGTAACTGCTTTAAAAAAAGTGCAAATCTTCTAAATTATCTCATCAACTGTAGGATGTAAACTATATTTTGAAAAATGCCTTGAATTAGTCATTAATTCACTTAAAGAATGTTTATCAGAACCTATAATAAGCCAAGGTTGTGATAAGCACTGGAGATAGTGACAAATGATATAAGCCAAGCTTGGTCCTCAGTCTGGTGGCAGACAAAGTAGCAATGAGTAGAAATTTTATTTCATGTATTTTTCCAGAGCCAAAGAAGACTTTCCTGGAGAAAAAGAGCCAATAGGAGACGTGTGTGTGTGTGTGTGTGCATGTGCGTGCGTGTGTGCATGTGTACAGAGTGACAGATTTATTTTTAATTCCAAAAATCTCAAATCCACAGTGTAGGCCAATAGACAGGAGACCGAGGGAAAAGCTCATGTTGCAGTTCAGGTGTGAAGGTCATCTGCAGAATACTTTATTGCTTAGAGGAGGCCATCTTATTTTCTCTAATATCAACTGATTAAGTGAGGCCCACTCACAGTATAGAGACAAATTTTTTGTCCTCAAAGTTCACTGATGTAAATGTCAATTTTATTTAAAAAATACTCTCCAGAAAAATGTTTAATTTTCTTTAGGATTTGTCTTAATCAGCTTTCTGTTACTAAAACAAAATACTTGAGGTCAGGCAATTTATAAAAAATGGAAGTTTATTGGACTCACAGTTCTGTTGACCAGAAAGTTCAAGAACACGAAATTGGCATCTGGTAAAGGCCTTGTACTACATCATAATGTGGCGAAGGGCCTCACATGTTAGACAGAGCAAGTGTAATTGATCTGGTCTTTCTGTCTTTTATAAAGCCACTGGTATCATCATGAGGGTCCCAGTCTCATTACCTCATCTAACCATAACTACCTCCCAAAGTCTCCACTTCCAAATACCGCTAACATGAATTTGAGGGTTAACTTCTCAACCCAGGAACTTTTGGGAGACACATTCGAGGTACAGCAGGATTCCCGCAGCACTTTGTGAAGGTCAGATTGTTACCTACATCCGCTCCTCCCCCCTGGAAGGGGAAATGTGAGGGTGGGTGGAAGCCACATCCCTTCATCCTACTCTCTTCTCTTTAGGGCCTGGTATGTGGTAGAGGCTCTGCAAATAAAAACGCCAAAATGATGTTTTGGGGGAGCTGGTATTCCTGGTTATCCCAGAAATTTGGCATAAAGACTGAGAGAAGAGAATTCTTTAACAAATTCCTGTGTTGTCGTCAAGAAGAGCGGAGGTGAGAGAATGAGGGAGAGAAAGCTTCCTGGAGAGAAATGTGTGCAGCAGAAGCTTCCTGGAATGTTAGACAAACCTTGGTGTTGGCAGGTTCCCCTCAAGGAGCACTTTTATGAGTTCTTGGGACTCCAAGTGAAGGACACTTGGTGGTTTCTCCTTCCTTGGCCACCTTTGAGGAATGGCCTGCATCTGACCTCTTTTTCTAGACAGGAGGATCATTTATTACAAACTTCAGCAAATCAGTAGAGGGCCTGGAGTAAGGGCGACAGCAGGAGGACTGGAAGCAAAAATGTGTCCAGCATCAGGATGTCATTTTCTTAGTTAATGCTTTCCATCAGAGGAGCTAGCTTTGCTGCAGAGTGACTGCTAGCCTGGCTACATCATTCCCAAAGGGGCACTAGAGTCAGACACAATGTTTTCTCTCACCCGAAAGAGATAGCTGCTGTTTTTCATGAGGATGAATAATCCGTGGGAAGCTCCGGGCATTGTTAGGCTTTCTATTTTCAGAACTCACATATATATCATAAAATAGTTCCTCCATTTATGGTTGGTTACTCATTTATCAAGAAGTGTGCAAGTGGCAGCATTGTAGAATGAAAAACGCATGGGTTTGGGGCTGGAGGCGTGCAGGGTGGCTAGAGAACAGACCTAGGAAGGAAGAGGTAATGCAGCTCACTTCTCTATGGCTCCTAGGCATCTACCCCATTTGCCTCAGTTAATCCTCACAGTACAAGAAGGTAAATATTCTTTTTTTCACTTTTTATAAATGGAAATAGGCTCAGAAATATAAAGAATGTGTTCAAGATCTCAAGTCCAGTTTGTCTAACTCCGATCTTTTTTTTTTTTTTGCTGTTCTTTCCTATTAAAAGCTAGTACACTGGAAATCTGACAGATACAGGGCACAAATTGAGTGTGTGAGCCTACGAGGGCTGCCATGGCAAAATACTACAGCTCAGTCGCATAGCAGAAATATGTTGTATTAGAGTTTCGGAGCTTGGAAGTCCAGTATCAAGGGATAGGCAGAGTCGCTTTGTTCTGAGGCATCTCCGTGGCTTGTGGATGGCCACTTCTTTGAGTTCTTCAAGTGGTCTTGCCTTTGAGTGTGCGCATGGCCCTGGTGTTTCTTTGGGTGACTATCCAAAATTTTCTCAGCCTATGATACCAGTCAGATGGGGTTAGGTTCACCCTAATGGACTCATTTGAATTTAATTACTTCCTTGAATATCGTCTCCAGCCATAGTCAGATTCTGAGGGTTAGAGGGGTAAGGCTTCAATATATGGATGTTGGGGAAATACCGTTCTACCCATAACAGTAACATCCAGGGTGTATTTGCTCCCTTTGGGGCCCTTTTCACTCTATTTTGAATTCCAAAATGCTTTGAATTCCAAATTATAACTATTGGTTATGCCAAACTGCCCCATAAAATGAGACTTGCCAGAGTTTACAACTCAGACAAAAAAAAAAGAAGTTGCCAGATGAAGATTGTCTTCCACACGCTGTGCACAAGGTTTCTGGGTGATTCTGGTTCTGAAGACTGACCTGGCCCTGGCTTTGCATGTAGGTTCAGTCTTCGGAAGTGCCGTGAGAAAATGCGTTTCTGCACGTATATTCCTTTTTTGTATCTCTTCTCCAGGAAGTATGAGAGAGAACCAGATGGTATGAACTAGTGTTTAACTGGTTACATTTCAAAGTACTTTGCAAAAACATCTACCTGTGGCTCTATCAGATACTGCCTACTTCTTCTGAGGATAAGGTTGGTGCGGTCCACCTCTAGACTCATGCCTGCTTCTCTGTACTGTGCAAGCAAGCTCTCCCCTTCTTCTCAGGCTGAAACAGAAAACACATTTTATTCTTTCACATCTTTGTGTCTTTGGGGCTTTTTTTTTTGTTTCTTTTTTTCTGTAAAAAATTCCCATGACAAAAACATATAACTTTTTTTCTTCTTGTAAATACATCTTTGTGTCTTTGAACATGTCATTTCCTTTATCTAGACTATCCTTTCTGTTGAACTACAGATTGAGTCAGTTATTTTGAGAATTTGCTCTGATTTATCCCAGTAGGTTAAGTGACCATTTTGAACAATAGGAACAAGATCTATGAAAGCCAAAAAAACAAAACAAAACAAAACAAACAAACAAAAAAACCCCTCCACAACTGCATTTGATCTAACCATTTTACTTTCCAGGGAAAAGCTTAATGGCAAAGAGGAATATATGCAAAAGCACGATCACTGTAATAGTTTCTAAAAAAAACAAAACAAAATAAAAAAACGATAGATGAGAGAGAGCACATTGTGGATCCATGGTGTAGCAATTTTACATGTGGACAAGAAAGAAGTGCATTAGAAAGACCCTCATGTGTGAGGGCAAGTGGTGGTAGGGAAGGCCTGGGTCCTGGCAGCCAGAGGGAAAGCAACTCTGTGGTGATAGGAAGCAGTGAGGATGCATTGAATGTTGGCACTCGGAGCGTAACGGTAACGATGACTCTTACTGAGTACTGAGCATATGTATGCCCCATTCTAAATACCCCCATGAAGTAGGCACTTCCATTGTCGACATGAAGAAATAGAGGCACAGAGAGGATATTGGCTACTTTTCCTGGTGCTTAGAAAATATCAAAGCCACAACTAAAAGGTCATTGTGGCTCACAGCTACAGTGGGTTCAGTCCACATCCGGCTGGCTCCAAGGGAGAAGCCTCATGGAGGAGTGTGTGGTGGAGGAGAATTGCTTACCACATGGTGGCCAGGAAATGGAGAGCAATGGGAGGACTTGGGGGCAAGAATCCACCCTTTCAAGTCACATCTCCATTGACTTACCTTTCTGACCATGCCCCACACTGGACATGAGACTTTTGGGGGAGAATTTTAGATCTAAACTATAACAGAGAAGTTAACCTCGATTCATAGAGTTAAGCCACATGATTAGGTAGCTATCCATTTGGTTAATAAGGCTGAACATCTGAACATCCACTCAAGAGTATGCAATATTTTAAACTTCTAGTGATGTGGCCCCTAAATGGTGCTAACTTCTTCTTCTTGGATCCTGGAGACATGCAACTTTGCTAGCTGCTTTCTGTGCAGCCTTTCAGTTACTCTTCATAAAAACTTAATTTGTAGAACTGCTATCTCCTACTAAGCCATTGACAACATATGTGGAGAGAACACGAGATGTTTTATGGCTAACATAAACTTACAGATGAATAAGGGATCTAATAATTAATGATAATCAACACTATTAAGTAGTATGAGTATCAACATGATATTAATTAGAGTATAATTAATTAATGTGGTTTACTTGCTAAATATTTCTCTCAGTTCCCCCATTCCTATTTTTGCTGGGTGTAATCGATATCATTTTCATTTTATGGATGAGGAAAATGATGTCAGGCTACCTGCAGGTTTTTTTTTAGGACCATACAAATAGTTAAAAATTAATCTGGTATGCCCTCAACCCCAAACATATATTGTTTCTTTGTGTATCTTTCCTTTTTACTGCCTGTTTTGAAATAGCCAATGAACTGTTGTATGCAGCTATACTGAAAACCACCTTCTTCCAATTTTTATGTATCAATTAAAGATAAAAAATTTCAAGAATCTGAGCACTGTTGTTACCAGCTGTATTACAATGTTTCAGATTAACATCAGGGTCAGAGCATGCAGATACATGACACAGCTCTGCATCATGTGTTGACACTGTAGACAGAGTTTGTTTGTTTTGAACAGTTTTCTGATATGCCGTCATGTGGATATTCCCCAGCTGCTGCACTCATTCTCTTCATGGTGTACAAGAAGGCCGGTGTCAAGTGTTTGTTATTGCAGATGGCCCTGCAGTAAGTGTCCTTGCATAAATGTTTGTGTATATTTTCATGAATAATTGTGGAGAACATACCTAGGCTGTGGAATTTCCAGGTCTCATGATATAATTTATGTTTGCTAAATAATACCAAATTGCTCTCCATAAAAATTAGACTGGAATTCCAAGCACGTCCATCTTTCAGAGGCCACATCTGCTCACCTTTCTTCTGTGAGACAAAACAAGTGGCTAGCGCGGGCAGCAAAGTGGCCTGTTGTGGTTAGGATCTGGAGTGTCCCCCAAAGGCTCATGTATTTTAATGGAACCATTTAATGTTGGTGGATTGGGGTCTGGTCTGCAGGGGTGGATTGCAGTTAAGTTAGAATTAATGGTGTGTAGTGGCCATCTGGATGCAGGAGGGACTGGTTAATGCGCGGAGACCTGAAAGGATACATAAGCTGCACCTGCCTTCCTGGAGGACGGGGACTAGTCTTAACTAGCCTCGGCTTGTCTTCCTGTTGTGATGTTCAGGTAAGCTGCCTCCACCTCTCTCTCTGCCATGTACTTCAATTGTTGCCGGCCACTCCTGAATGGACTGTGACCTTTGAGACTGTGAGCTAAAATAAATTATTCCTAAATTTGTGGGTGTCGGGTTTGAGTCACAGCAATGAAAAAGTAACAAAGACAGAAATTGGTACCTAGAGTGGGATTGTTGCTGTACTTTACCTGAAGATGTGGCTCAGAAGTCTTTGGAAACAGTTTGCAGAAGGAATTTGGAAAAGTTTGGGGAATGCCAGCTGGAGAAGCCTTTGAGTGCTGTGAGCCGAACTTGAGGGGAGATTCTGGTTGGAGCTCAGAAGACCAGAATGCTGATAGAAGTGTGGATTGGAAAGGCCAGGCTCACAAAGTTTCAGGTGGGAAGGAGGACTGTATTGGCAAGTGATCTAAAGACCATGTGTGCTACGCTCTGGCAAAGAGTTTGTCGGCAATTTGTCCTTGTCTGGAGACTTTGCCTGAAACTGAAATTAAGGCTGGTGGACTGCTTACTCTGATGGAGGAAATCTCAAGACAGACTGATGTTAAAACTGTTACATGGCTACTGTTTGCGGCTTTTGGCCAGCCTTATAGTGAAAGACAGGAGACAATGGCAGAGAGAACAGATGTAAAAAGCTCGCAGTCTGGAGTGGAAAAGCCTGTGGTTGTTCAAGAGATGAACATTAAACAAAAGCCAAGAAGTTGGAAGCAGGACTGTAAAAAAGAGGCCTTCACAGTGACTCAGGAATCAGCAAGATTCCACCCTTTACCAATTAAAGGGTGCAAAGGCAAAAGATCTTGTCCTGTGATGAGTACCCCAGAACTCCCTGTAGGACCAAAGAGGGCAGTGTTTGTTGGAGTTCAGCAATCCAGGCACTCAGAAGCTACTGCAACCATGGGACAAAGGAGCCAGATTCCTGCTCAAGCCAGTGGCGGATCTTGGAGATGTCCATGCAGTCCCAGCTTTACAAGCTTGCAGAGCCCAAGAGATGTGGGTTCATGGAGGCTTCCCCCCAGGTTTCAGAGAAAGGCCTTGGAGGCCAAGCCGTGTGCCCCTGGGAGGACGATGTGTGAAACTGTGAAGGAGAAGCCTAAGGTCCAGTGGAGAGCTCGAAAATTTGGAGAAGCTGGGAGCATGGATTGTCAGCTGGGAAATGCAGCAGGCTGTGAGTGGATCCAGCCCAAAGGAGAGGGGATTGAGGTTGCAGTCAGCAGCAGTGCCACAGGGGTGGGACCACCCAAGCCCCTTGGAGTTCATGCCTCACCGGAGTTTACCCCAGTTGCTGGACATGGAGCTACAGGATTTAACACTTGCTCTACCGGATTTAGGAATTGTTCTGGTCCTATTGCCTTTTATTACCCCATTCCTCCCTTTTGGAATGGAATTGTTTACCTTGTGCCATATTATGTTGGAAGTGCTTAACTCTTTGCTTTGAACAGGAGCTCACAGCTACAGGTTTGTCTTACATCTCAGAGGAGACTATGGACTTGGAGTTTCTTTACCAGTGCTGAAACTGTTAAGACTCTGGTGCCTCTTGGAGAAGGACTAACTGCATTTTGCATGGGGAGAAAGACATGAGTCTTTTGGGGCCCAGGGGTGGAATGTTGTGGTTAGGATCTGGAGTGTCCCCCAAAGGCTCGTGTATTTTAATGGAACCATGTGATGTTGGTGGATTGGGGTCTGGTGTGGAGGGGTGGATTGCAGTTAAGTTAGGATTCACGGTGTGTAGTGGCCACACCTGGATGCAGGAAGGACTAATTACTGGGCGGAGACCTGAAAGGATACATAAGCTGCACCTGCCTTCCTGGAGGATGTGGGACTAGTCTCAACTAGCCTCAGCTTGTCTTCCTGTTTGTGATGTCCGGAGAAGCTGCCCCCACCTCTCTCTGCCATGTACTTCAATTGTTGCTGGCCATCCCTGAATGGACTGTGACCTTCGGGACTGTGAGCTAAAATAAACCTTTCCTTTCCTAAGTTTGTGGGTGTCGGGTATTGAGTCACAGCAGCGAAAAAGTAACGAAGACATGGCCTGAAACCTTCCCGCCAGGAGGCCGCTGAGGGGCTCTGCACGGAGCCCAGGTGTGATACTGGGTATGGCTCACCTCGGCGGTTGTGGCTCAGGGCGCCTGGGCAGGACTGGGGCCTCAGGCAGAGGAGACTTGGCCGTGCAGTTTTCCTGTACCTTCCCCATTTTTAGGACCTGTGCAGGTGGCAGCAATTCATCATGGGAAAGCATTTCTCTTGCTTGCAAAAGGAAAATCAAAAGCAAAATACCTGGGGTTGACAGCGCTGGATTCTGAGCAGAGGAAACAAGTTTTTGGAAATGGTAGCTCAGTTGCCTCCACCCACGCGTGTCTGGCACGTCGTAGTCAGCGTGTGAGCCAGACTGAGGGAAGTGGCTGCGGAGATATTTCTGTCGCTGACATGCTGGAAGCCTCCCGACGGTGAGGAGGCGCAGGCCCAGGTCTGGAGGGGTGGGCCGCGCTAGCGGCGGCAGGGTCCCCAGGCACCGGCTCTGTGCTTCCGGCACAGCTCAGTGTGAGATTTGAGCAGATGACTGACACTGGCTTGGCCACTTCAGTGTTGTGTGTGCAGAAGGGATTTAGGCAGAGGCTTGAAAGTGTAAGACATTTCTGTTTGAATATTTCTGTACCTTCTTGGTTGACCTTGGGCAGTCTCCTTACCTCTCCGAGCTTTGTTTTTTTTTGTGTCCTGTCAAGTGGGTATAAAGAGTAATTTCTGCCTGGATTACGTTAAACAACACACGCAACGAAATGGTTCAATCCTGAGTGCAAAGTACTTTTTTTGCTATTTTAAGCTCTTCTCATCAAACGTAATGAGCTAGTTTGCCTAGGTATTCTTTGTATTTTTTCCCATTTTATTGATACGTATATATGCAATACATAATGTTTACATTGATATTGAGTATTTTGTGAATATACACATAGTGGCAAAATTACAAATTCTTTCCCTCTCCTGTTTCAATCCCCACTTCATTCCCCCTCTCCAATTTCCATTATTCTTGGTGTTTGGTAACACAAGTATCTTCAGAGAGAAGAAGGAAGCAGCAAGTATTAATCAGCTTCCTCTACCTCAGGGCCTCATCTCAGCATGAAGTTTCTCTGGTTATTGGGATAGAAGCTCAGTTTCTGGAAGACTTGAGAAAAAGTGAATTTTAAGTAAGAGAAAGCACCAGACACGAAACTTTTCTCTGGAAAGGAGTAGTACTGCAGAGAGAAAGGAGCCCCTGGGAGAAGGGGGCCTGGCTGGTGACAGTCGGCATTGACGCGGCAGTCCTGTGGGGCTGAAGGACCCAGCGAGGACCCAGTGGCAGCAAAGACCTGAACGTCTTTCCCTTGGTTCCTTGGAATTACATAAACTCCCTCCCCCTGAACTTGAGCCCAGCCCTGGAGTTGGGAAGATGCTGCCCCTGAACGAGACAGGTTTTGCCACTAAGATGAATTGGTACTTGAACAGACAGGAGAAGGAGAAATAGGAAAATTAAGTCTATTTTATATCTGGGTTCCAGAACTGAGAGCTGTTCCTTCTAACAAAACATTTTTTAAATAAGAGGACCAGTTAGGTACTTTATTTCCCCAGCACCACAGCCACCTGCATGGGAACAGGAGCGCACAGAATGCTTACTGCTGGTATCTAGGTCTTCCTGTCTATTCCAAAGGCCTCCTGAAGTCTCTACCTTTGGACCTAGTGGGGGGGGGGGGCGTCTCAGGATCCTGCCTGGGATCCTCTTCTCCAGCCTCCATGAATTTCCCATGCTGGGTCATGTTGCCACTGTGCCCTTTCCCCATCCTTCCCTCCCCTCAACCAGGGACCCTCCCCTAATGTCCTGATGCCTCTCTGACTCTGCCTACACCACCAATGTAGTAGGTGGCCTTCTCTGTTGTTCAAGAGGCTCTCCCTGCTCCCACCATAACTGCTATGGTTTGAGCAAGTTCCCCTCAAAGCCCGTGTCCCCAATTCAGTGGGTGTTGGAAGGTGGAGACTAACAGAAGGTGTTTAGCTCATGAGAGCTCCACCTTCAGCAACAGCTTGGTGCCAATCATCAGTGCACTGGAGGCTGCCAGTTCCCCCTCCCACTACTACCCTCCCTTACTTTCTGTCTTCCGCCATGGGAGGTGAGGTAGGAATGTTCTCACCTGGTGCGGTGCTAACACCATCCAGCTGGACACCACAGCCTCTGGAACCATGAGCCAATTAGCCTCTGTTCTTCATAAATTGTCTGACCTGTGATATCTTGTTATAGCAACATGAGATAGACTAGGACAGCAAGTGATGGCAGGAATGGGGAATGATCTATCTCTTCAGGTGATACGTTGCTCCTGCCCAGAGAACTGCTGTATTTCCAGTCTGGCAATCGATCGCTTGATCAAAACTTCGCATACTCAAGTAAAGTCATCTGATAAAGAAGTGTAGATGGTGATAAGAGAGCCCTAATTTGCAAAGGATGGAATGGAAGCTAGGTTTCCATGGAAACTTGTGATCTCCCTTGTCCTTTCACCATTCATTGTGGCACTTCGGGCAGAAGATAACAAAATCTACCTCAGGGGATGTTTTTGAGTCCTCGTCTCAAGTTTGGAGCTGGGAGAGGGGAATGTTTTCAGGCCTATGGACTGTCTGCTGCTTGGTGGCTTCATTATTTTAGCAATCATTTTCTTTATTAGTCCAGAACTTCTACGTGTTTATAAAGGGGAACATTCATAAATAAACTCCCCAGATCTCCTGTCCTAACATAGTATACCTCTTTTTGGACCTCATTTTCCTACTTGTAAAATGAGATAACTGACCTGGATGAACTCTCCGCTGCTTTTAATCTCTTGCTTTCTAGAATTTTATGATTTTTTTCCTGCTTCCCAAGCACTTGGAAACCCCTGGAAGTTAAAGAGGAAATGGTGTCCCGAGGGCAGTGGAAACAGTGGCTTGGGACATTTGACAGTTTTGGGCATGGCCAAAGCCCAAGCACCATAAACTTGCTAATGAGGCTCAGGAGGTGAACGCGCGCGTGCGCGCGCGCACACACACACACACACACACACACACACACACACACCTACCCACACACCCACCCACCCACACATACACACACACCCACACACCCACCCACCCACACCACGTGGCCAGCAGAAGAGGTGACTGACTAGAGACTAATTAAATAGTACTTCAGGCCCTAGTGTTGGTGGATGGGAATTAAAGTAAATTCTGCCAAGAATGTTTGTTTTTTCAGAAAAAGAAAATGGTCTAAGATATTTTGAGCTCTCTCTTCTGAGAAGATTTATACTTTGCAGTTTCCTTCCTAAGACAAGTAAATGAAGACTCAGAGTTTAAAGAGCTGTCCAAGGTTCCCTGGGCAGTTCTCGGAGGAAGTAGTTTTTGGGTTCCCATGAGTCTGTGTGCCCCAGTTTTCTTGTTTGTCGATTGTGGATAGGAATAATTCCAGTCTAACAAAGATTGGGTAAATATGACTGAAAGCATGGAAGAAAGTGCTTCCCACTTAGAAACTGTTAGTGAGTCTAAGCCTACCCTGTTGATGACTGCTGGTGACTCCTGTAAGCTAGGTTCACTCCAAGGGGAATTCCGAAGTTCTCTACCTGCCTCCAGGCTCATAGAGCTAGCACGAACCTGCAGTGCCAAAGAACTTAGTGCTTACAAGTACGCTTGCAATAGTAAGCTACACTTGTGGCTTGAAACAGTAGGGATTTTGTCTTTGCAAGGTCAATTTGACCCAGCTTCACTTCGTGCTAACTCACACAGGAGCAGAGGGAGAACCTAAGCTCATGTACTTGCATGGGCACAGAGTAATGCTGGTGGACAGCGGGACGTGAGGACTTTCTGTCCTCACGGAGGCAGCCTCCGATAGTGATGTGATCTCATATTTGTGACTATTGGTGACACCAGTGTATACATTTGTGCCTAGAGAAAAGTCTGCACGCTAGCTTCAAAATGGAAAGGTTGGTGATGAGTAGTGGTTGCTTTTCTTAACTGGTTATCTGCATTACCCAATTTTTCTTCAATAAACACATATTGTTTAATAAGATGAAATTAAAATAAAATGGCAATTCCTTACCCATTCCCTTATTTTTGTACTAGATAATATACAGTATCCTTTTTGTGTACACTAGCTCTTGAAGGTTCACAGCTGTTCCTGCTAGGAAGTTATTGTTATCTCTATACATTTAAGAAAGCATCTAGGACTCAGAAAGACTAGAGAATAAAGGGCATTTGGCATATCCCCCAAAAGATTGTTCCCCAAGTTCAGGGCCCTTTAATGACTCTACTTAGATTTTTCACTAGATTTTTCTCATTAAGGGGCTAGTGTCCGGAAAAGTCTCCCTTTCTCCCTCTTCCCTGAGAGGAGGTTTCTGTGATATCATGGGTTCAACAAAACCGTGCTCAACTCTGAGCTAAGTTTTGCTAAGGCAGCAGCTCTTTGTTACCCACCCGAAGCCGTCTTGGGGAAAATATCCCAGGCCTGAGCAGCCTGTGAGCACAGAGACTTTGCAAGGAAGCTGCCGAGCCTGGGCAGGTGGGATTGACAAAGCAGGAAGGATGCAGAGCTGGCTGGCCCCCACCCCATGAAGTACGGAGTCTGCAAAAACACAGCTGGAAAGCGTGGGAGCTGGCACTTTTGTTTGGGTTTCAGAGCTGTCATGAAAAAAGATTTTTAAATGTCTCTATGAGGCAAACATGGTACCTTGAGTTGGCTTAGTAGGAAAGGCAGATATTTTATGCATTATTTAAATATAACTTCAATGACTACAGTCGTCAACCTGGAATACCACAGAATGTGTCTTTGGGCTGATGTAAAAGTCAAAGGAGTGAGCAGATATCAAGGTTATGACTTGGTGTTGGAAAATTACAGAGGCTCAGTATTGAAAATAGAAACTGCTTTGTGATTTATGTTGAACAGAGTTGGACTGGCTTGTAAATCAGATACTTTTAGAGAGAAACATGCAAAACTAAAGAAGGTTGGAAGAAGGCAGTGCAGAAGTCAGGGACGGGATTGTGGAGTGAAAGCATGTTTACGGAGTTGAACAGAGATCTCAGAAAAACACGAATCAAAGTTCTGTTGAGGATAGTGATTGTTGACTACCCGCTGGTTGTAGATAACGTCTGTTCCCTGCACTCGTCATCTCCTCTCTGTTGTCACAACCCCAGAGGGAGACGCCAAGAAAGCTTAACTTACTTGTCCAAGGTCACACGTTATGAGTAACGCTGAGATTTAAATTCAAGTTTGTCTGACTCCAAGCAAGCCTGCTCAGTTTTTCATAAGGAATGGACAAGGATTACAACAGGAGCCAAGATCAGGGTAGCTGTTTGAGAAATCTTCCCCCCCCCCCCCATTTTATTGATATGTATAAGTGCAACATTTAAGGCTTACAATGAAGTTTAGCATTTTGTGCACCTATGTATCTTGTCAAGGTGACAAGGACTTTCCCACTACACTATGCATCTATAAAGTCCAACAGCATGGAGGCCTTTATGGGAAAATGGAAGAAACTTGAGCACATCATGGTCAGTGAAGTGAGTCAGAAGCAGAAGGTGAAACACCGAATGGTCTCTCTGATATGAGAGACCCAGATCACAACTATCTCATGGAACTTAAAAGGAAAACAAAGTGAAACGGGGGTAGGGTGGGGAGGGAGGAAGGAGTGGCTAGAAGGAGGGACAAAAGGAGAGTGTTTGAGAAATCTTAGGTAGACCTGACTTTTCTTTCCCATTAACACTCACTCTCTAAAGCCACAGGGCACATCTCCAGGCTCCAACCTTGGCACTGTTGCTATTTGTGTTGGGATGTTTCTTTCATTAGGTGCTGTTCTGTACATTGCAGATTAGGAGGGTTCTCTGACTCGAACTGCAAGGTGCTAATTGTATCTCTTTTCCTTCAAGTTGTGATAACCCAGGGTGTCTCTAGACTTTGATACATGTCCTCTGAACCCAAATGCTTCTCCTCCAATAGCAACCGTTTCTCCCCGGCCCCATGCATATGTATGCTTGAGTGACTATCCAGCCTCACTGAGCTCCAGTTGCTCCAACAACCAGCTAGTTACTTAATTTCTGCCTTTCAGCTCCCTCAAACTTACTATGCTTGTTACAGAACAATTGGGCCCTCATTACTTTGCTTTCTCTGAGTCAGTTTTGCCAAAGTCGGTTAAAGGCATCTCCACTTACTCACTGGAACAAGCACAAAGCCTGAGCGTGTCTTATATTTATTTCTTTTCTCTCAGCCCCAAATACAATACATCAAGACCTACTTTGTCAGCTTCCAAGTTGTTTCCCATGTCACACTTCTTTGTTTCCTGTGTCCTCCTTCTTCCACTTTAGGCTCACTCTCACCTGGGCAACTTCACCCATCTCTCTAACGATTCCCAAACAGCAGAAAAAGTGAGCTTTTTATTTTTTGAGACACTAATGGAAAATGGAGATCCCTCAAAAAACTGAAAATGGTTCTCTCATTTGACCCATCTATACTTCTCTCATTTGACCCATCTATACTTCTGGCTATAGACACTGGTGTAGGCAGGAGACATTTAAATAAAGGACCTATGCCTGAACTGTTTAGAGTACACGAAGGCCCAGAAGAGCACATCAGAATTTTGAGGGGTGACTCTTAAATAAGGCCTAGGAAGAAGCTGGCACAAGAGACAGTTGCAGAAGGGAAAGGCTGCCAACCCCCTGAATAGCTTGTGTGGTAGTGGGAAGACCACTGAAGGTGGAGAGTCCTGCTCTCAGGGGAATGAAGCCAGGACAGGCAGGAGAGGTTTGCTGATGGGGCTGGATGTGATCAAGACACCTGAGAGGCCATCAGACTGTTAGGTCTTCCCTCATTGTTTATTCCCAGCACAGAACTCAGAGGAATTTCAGCTCCCTCCATCCCACAGCCACACATCCATTCAAAGTAGCCTCTTGGCTAGGCCTTTAAAGTGAAATCTCTCAACAACAGAAACATGGAAAGAAGACAACAGGACACACAGAGAAATGTCTGAGACCCAGAAACTAATGTCATGGGACCTGAAATAGTGGAACTGATAGGGACAGAGGTAAGAAAGTAAATAAATGGGTTGAACAGCCAGTTTAAATAAGATATCCTCAAAGAAATGAAAGTGATGATCAGCAATCTTAAAGAACAACCTGTTAAAAGAAATAGTGGTCCTACTGGATACAAAGCTCATTGAACACATAGAAGCCACAAATAAAAAAAGTTGGCTGAGGTAAATAAGGAAATGCGAGATGGGGAGGAAGTATTTTGATAGAGAAGTGGAAATTTAGAAAAGAAATTTAGCTGAAATTCAGGGTATAAAAAATACAACTGAAAGCAGAGGACGTTGACTCTCACATTGTGAGGACAGGATTTCAGACCTTGAAGATAAGGCTGAGGAACTAAATAGTATAATTAGGAATACTTCCAAAATTAGAAATGAGAAAAGTAGCTGGATACAACAGCTAATGGATGACTTAAAGAGAATGAATCTCAGAATTACAAATATGGGATAAAGAGCAGAAGACAATATCAAACGTGTAAAGAATTTATTCACTGAAATAATGCAAGAAAATTTCCTAAATCTAAGAAAAGAAATTAATTTTCAGGTACAAGAAGCTTATAGAACACCAAATAACCTGAAACAGCAATGAAACTTGCCATGACATATTATAATCAAAACCCCAGGGATACAACAGAAAAAGAGAACATTAAAAGTAGCAAGAGAAAAACAGACATTACCTTACCAAGGCAAACCCATTCAAATTACTGCAGATTTCTCAATGAAAACTTTAAAGGCCAAGAGAGTCTAATCAAAATCTTTCAAGCTTTAAAATGATACAGCAAGTGTCAACTTGGGTTTTATCCGGCAATATTATTCCAGAAAACTGAAGGGTAAGTAAAAATTTTTCATGACCAAGAATCTCTAAAGAAATATGTGACCACTATCTCAGTCCTGCAGAAATACTTGACAAACTCGAATGAATCTCTCAATTTTGAATCTTTTCAATTTTATGCTCTGTAACTAAATTTGTAGTGGTGATCCTTCTCATTTCTTCCTGCTCCTCTTTGGGAAAGAACTCAAAAATTCTAAAATAACGATGTATGCTGTTAAATCTATTGTTTTATGTGAATATTCTTCTGTGATCTAGACTTAAGTTCATTTAATGTAGCAATCCATTTATTTGGTCCTTGATGCAAGTTTAGCCTAAGAAAACTGATTCATGTAATGACAACTTGAGTGTCTTTAGTATGTACACATATTTAATTTTCAGTGTTCAGCTAAGGAATCTGAAATTTTACTTTTCTCCTTTTCTTTCTCACATTTTCTAGCCTTATGAATTTCATGGTTGTAGTTCTTTTCTTACGTGGACTGGTGGTTGTGGCCATGCTGAAGAACTTCAATAAAGATATAGTAAGATACAAGACGGCATAATGATCTCAAAGTGTATACATTTTCCTACAAATGACTCAAATATATCTTGATTTATAGCAGAGTAGTAGTATTTTCAGAATTTTTGCACTTTCTGTTCTCCCCAAGGCCAGTTGGATCCTCTGCTGTGGCCTTTGCACACACTGTTTCCCGTCATGGATGTGCTGCTCTGCTGTGCATTACCAACTACTTTAACCCGGATGCAACTTTACCTCCCTAGTCTTATCCCATCCAACCAGACTTAATCACTGCTTTAATTCTGTTTTCCTCTGTCTCAGGATTTTTCTTGTATTACGTTAGAAAATATGCATTTATGTACTTAGAGTTTTGCTTTTTACAACTTTCTCCTCTACTAACGCATTGCCTACATGTTAACCAGCTGTGAGAATTTTTTTTAAAAAAGTGTTTAATAAGTTTGGGGTTCAAATTTTCATTGTTTTTCCAATGAGAAACTGTTGAGAAAGTGCTCTAGATGTTGAGAGGACTGTTACTCAAGCTTGTAGAGAAGAGATCAGTGCCAGCTATTCCAACTTGCTTTTCTGATCAAACACCCTTCAAAAGTGCTTCTGGGTTGTTGCTGGCAGTTCTCTTACAGAGCTGGGGGAGTGTCTGGGAATTGTCCATGGTGCTGAGATGGGCCAACTAGCACACATGGATGGGCTGGAGATACTAAGGTAAGAATTCTCCCAGTTCCAGCAGGTACACAAGGCGAGCTCCTGCGCTTTGCAAGACTCTGATGCTTCTCTGTCAAGGCCTTCCCTCCCACTGATCCTTCTCCTGAAGAGTGCATTTCCCCCAAGATAGATAGATAAATATTCCAGAGAGAAAGGGAATATTTCAGAATTACCATTTGTTCTCCCCTCAACACTCAGTTACAATGCTTTTACATTTCAGATATCAAAGTGGGAAATAATTAAGCTCCATTCTAAGCATTTTCAAGTATCTTCTGTGATTCTTAATATTTGTAAAATTTGTTGACATACAATTTTTGAGCACTTGATCTTTTCCAAATCTACACTTGTTGCACACTTCATAGATGTCATCTCTAAAATTTTTCATAACTTAAAAATTCATTATAAATTATTTTAGTTAAAACACAATAGAAGTAATACATATTATATAGAGATAACACCAGTATAATTAATGTATCTTTTTCTGTAAACATTTATTTTTTTGTGATGAGAATGTTCAACATTCATTTTTCTAGTTACTTTGAGATCTGTAAAAATCTTATTGTTATCTACAATCACTCTGCTATGCAACTGAATATGAGAACTCATTTTTCCTCTCTAATTATAATGTATTCTTAGATCAACTTCATCAGGTATCATTCTTTATTTTTATTTTATGGATAAGAAGCTTGGACTCAAAAGGTAACAGCGAGAAGATCTTGTTGAAAATAAATGAGAAAGGAGTCTTCTGACTTCCACTCCCATTCTGCTTTGAATCTTACTTTTAAAATGTTTAACATATACACAAGAATGTAAATATTAGTGTATCATCCCATTTAACTAATAGGATATTACAAGCAGAGATGGAGTTGTTCGAGTGGACTCTTTTTTTCATCAACAACCTCATTGTTTGTCCCTACTCCCTTCTCCAAAAAACATTATTATAAAATTAAATTTTCTGTGCATATTTTATACTCCTACCACATGCGTATATTTCTAAAATCTACACAATATTTTTGTATTTTTAAAACTTTAGAACAAGTGGTATCTGTTTTATAGGTATTTTTCTGTGACATCACTTTTTGTACTCAATGTTAGCGCTTGGAGATTCTCCCAAGGGAGATTCTCAGGTTCATTTACCACCCTCCAAGATGATCTTGCTACAAGCCTGCCCCAAACTTTCAAAAATAGTCCAGAAGGAGCTTTGGTAACTTATAAAATGGTGAGCTATATAGTAGCAAGGCACACAGTGTGTGTGTGTGTGTGTGGTGGGACGACCCTGAGAGTTCCAAGGAGACCCAGCCCAGCCCAAGAGCATCATGGAAGGTTTTGTGGATGGGAGATCCATTTGAAAAAGTTACAGGAAAGATGGAAGAAGATAGTCCAAAAGGCAGAGGAGCATCTGTAACAGAGAGGGAGAGAGAATGAGAAAAGAGAATGGATAGTTCAGTGTTACTAAAATGTGAAGGAAGAAGGACGAGGTGGCGGGAGGGGACAACGATGACACTGCTCTTCCTTGTGTATAATTCCTGGTTCCAAAGTATGTTCAAAGTCGTTTTGAAAGAAGACAAAGCTTAAACTGACAATATATGAGCCATTTATCCAAAGTGGAGCAGCTGAGTAGAAGACAAGCTGGGAATCCAACTCTTCTTGTCATCCCATGCCATCAATATAAAAGTTGCATTAGCAGCTGGGAGAGGCAGGGGGATTGTTTTAGCGAAGCTGAAGGAATGATGTACACTAAGCACTGGGTTCATTTCTATACACAAGAAAGAGAACAACCGTAGTGTCTGATCTACCTTATAAAAACAAATACAAATCTACAGCTTGATGTATATTACATGGATTGGTGATTAAGCATTTCAGAAGCATCACGGACAAACCAAATGTGTACAGTTTACTGCTGGCCCATGCCCAGTGTTTGGGGTTTGGAGTCTTGGGATGGGTCTATTATAATTAGATAACTAGAAAGACTGACAGAGAGATGTTGAGGTGGATAAATGGCAACCACAGTGGTAGTGCTCACTCTTTTATGGATAAGAAGCTGGTACTCAGAGATGAGCTTTATGCCACGAGGAGGGGAAGAACTTAACCCAACTCTGTCCTTTTTCATCGCCCCTCGGTGCCTCTTCATAGGGGAAAGACAGGCTCAGTTAAAGAGCCTGCATGCCATTTTTTGTTCACCCATCATTTGTAACTGCTACCTGTTTGAAAATTTTCCCATCTTTGAGACAAAAATCCATATTTGACTATACAAAAGGAAAAATGCAAGGTCTGTTTCTAAGTTTCACTGGACATGGTACTGGGCTTGTCGTTCAGTTTTGTCCACCTCAGACTGAGAATGACAAGCTAGTGACATGCATACAGTGGACCATTTCAAATCGTGGTGATGGGCTGTGGCGATGGTGCCAGCCTCACCCACATTCCAGTTCTTCTATCATTGTCCATTACATAGACACTGTAAGCATCTAGATCTGTCCTCATAAATGACAGTAACATATATTTATCCTTACTGGGCCAAGAATCACAGATAATGGAGAACGCTCCCATTACCCTTGGCTGTGCAGCATGGAAACCTAGGTCTCCACCCTCTCTGAGACACAGGAGCGATCCAACATTCCCACAGTAAATCATTTCTTTCTGCTTAAATTAGAGCTAGTACCAGACAAAGGTCCCCTGGTCCTATAACTCTGACAATTTGTTTTGCAAAGCCTGCAGAAGAGGACGAGGAGCTCTGCATGTTGACTTTTTCTTCTTCCATCACTTCAGTTGCCAAAGTTCCATTTAAAATTACTGACAACAGTTTTCTGATTGCTGGTGATAATATATTCTGGCTATTTACAACTCCATCTGTGGGGTGAAAAAAATCCTCCAGAATTTCTTGAGTGACGGCCTTGGCATAATTTTGTTTGCTCTTTTGTTCTTATGATTACTAATCCTCTAAATAACCACTCTGATTGTCTTTCTTTCCAGATCACAGAAGCCAAAGCCTCCTTTTCACAGTTTCCTCATTTTCAGACAGTATGAATAATTACATAGCTTCAGGCTCACTCTTTTATTAGGTATTTGTGTCTTTTTTGTTTTCCCCAAATCCTTGTTTTGGAGCTCCATAGTAGTTAAGATTAGCTGAGTGTGTCACAGTAACACACAACCTTTAAACCTCAATGTTATGATAAAAAAGTTTATTACTAACTGTCCTGAGTCATCCAGATTCTCCTTTTAAGTCTTTACTCTGAGATTTCAGCTGACTAACAAAGCTTCTTTCTGGAACATTGTCAGATGCGCAGCAAAGAGAATAGAATCACAGCAAGTCATGTGCTGACTCTGAAAGCTTTTTGCCAACACATGAATCATTACTTCCTTCCTGTTGTCATGAGCCAAAAAGTCATATGTCACATGGCTTACTCCTACACTCAATAAAGTGAAAAATATTATCTTTCCAGGGGGAAGGGAAACACCAAGAGGAAGAGTCCTTTCTGTGGGTCACAAGACATGGAGTTCGCTTTTCCTACCTCAAGCAGAATCACTCAACTTCAACAAGCAAGTTTTATTACCTGCTCTTGAAACATGTCTATCCTCGTGACACCCACAATAATGGAGTGGGTTCCACATGCCACAGAGCAGTGCTGTGGCAGACGGGAAAAGAGACATGATTAGCCTCTTAACACATCTGTCTGTAGTGACAAATATTGCTTACAGTCACGTTTGTTGCCATTAGCAAATTCAGTGGACATCCCTGTGTTGACGGTGGTGGAGATGTGCAATCTCACTGTAGGATGGGGAGCCCTTGGGAGACATTGAATTACTGGGTGAATGGTAATACAATCAGATAGTCCCATTGGTCTATCAAGACATTTTCACTTCTCTTAGGACCGGACTTGTAGCCTCCTGTCTGGTTTACTTCCTTCTAATCTTTCAATAAGTAGTATGTTTTTGGAGCTTGTTAAGTAGCCGGAAATTCTTTATAAAGGAAGAACAGAATCATCTATTTTGGTTTGCATTTCTCAACTTTTTCTTCCACTGAGATTTGGGTACCATTAATTTCTCTAACTTAAGTACTCTACAGGGAACTCCTAGTTGTGACCTGTAGGCTTTGCCTAACAGTATTCACCTTCATATCTCTATGGTTTACATGTAAGACTTAGGTGATTTTTGCACACATCGCACCTATTGTTTTTTTTTTTTTTTTTTAATATGAGGGAAAAATCTGAGTGCCCGAATGTCGAAGATCCCAGCTGGTTTTGCAGCATCTACAACCTAATTGAAAGTCCTACAGATCAGTGTACCCAGAGCCCATAGGAAGAGCCAAAGAGCCAACTGCTTTCTAGATTGTTCAGATGATGGCTGTGTGTCAAAGTCCAGCCATGAAAAGAGGAAGCTCACCAGGGTGATAGGTGTGCCAGTAACAGGAAGCACACATGGTAATAGGAAGATGAGCTAGAGGGGAGATGGAGGTTTGAACTTTACGTATGTGCAGAAATGGATGGTGGGAAGATCTGAGAAAAGGCACAGCATGGTCAAATTTGCATACAGAAGCTCATTAGAGGATAAATCTGGACAGAGGTATCTGGGATCAGGAGGACACCACAGGTAGGTATGAAGTAGCTTATTCTATGTAAAGATCGAGGTCCTTGGGATGTGACACACTAGAGACTTGTAATTTCCAGTGAAAGCAAAGACTGATGGGAAGAAACCCACTTCCGTCATGTAAAGGGGATCCAAAGGTCTCTGGGGGCCCTACTCTTATTAATTAAGAATGCAGTTTCAGAAACTGGACACTATCTACATTCTTCAAAAGACTGAGGCTATGATAAATGATAGTTCTCTCTTATCAGCCAGGGAAGACTAAGTATTTCAATAAACTCACTCTAAGCATCCTTGGTGTAGCATACTTGTGTATAATGATTCTCATCTCCATGACCATGGTTAGTTTTTGTGTAACTTGGTTCTGCCATAATCTCCCCTTAGTGAGTTAGTCAGTTAAACACTAATCCAGGTGTTGGGGCCCTCAGGGCCCGAGAGCCTCAGCATTGCAGACCTTGGCCATGTTCCTTTCCACGAAGAAGCATTTACTGTCTGGAATTTAAGTCACGTGTTCTTCTGCTTGAAATTTGGATCAGGTGTTGAACCACGGGACTGTTCTAAAGAGGAAGTCCCAAGGTGGGGTGATGGGTCTGGAGAGTTTGTTAGCCTATTAGATTGCTTGTACGCTAATGTGTAGCCTATTAGATTGCTTGTATGTTAATGTGGGTATGGAAGGGTATTTAAGCTTGGGCTTTGTGGAATAAAGAGGGTGGAGTCGAGTCGAGTCAAGTCAGCGTTCCACGATTGAGAAAGTCCATGTGGTGTCTTTGCCGGTCGAAGACGCCACACCAGGTGCTTCAGTGTCGGCTTTAGGGAAGTGTACGTAAAGGCCATGAATTTAACTAGGAAAGATTGCCTTATAGATTAAAATTTTAAAAATCATATATATATATATATATATATATATATATATATATATATATATATGAATTTCAAACTCTGTAACACCTTAGAAGCATATGGCTTAGGGAATCAGTGAACATCTATGCCAATTTTGGCCTCTTTTTCCTTCCTTCTACCCTTGCGTTATGCTGTTCTTTTCCTGTCCCCACTCTCAGAGATTCATCCCTTTCTTAGCAGTCCGATGCCCCTCTTTTTACTCTGTCTGTCGTGTTGGGGCCTTTTATGCCACTACTTTTGTGAATTTCATAAGAGGGACACAAATCTATAGTCAGTCTTCTGTACTTGGTCCATTTTACTGAGCATGATTGACTCATGGTGGCCCCATTTTCTTTCAAATGCTTCATATCTGTCTTACTTTATGGCTACATAGTATTCCATTGTGTATAGGTACCACATCTTCTTTATTCATGCCTCTGTTGATGGGCTAGCCAGGTTGGTTCCAGGATTTGGCCATTATGAATTGTGCCGCTATGAACAGGAATATGCATGTGCCTTTATGGTATGTTGACTTTATTTCTTTTGGGAACCTGCCCAATAAAACAGTAGCTGGATCAAATAGGATTTTATACTCAGCTTTCTAAGGAATCTCCAGACTGCTTTCCATAATGGCTGAACCATATTGCAGTCCTGCCATCAGTATGGAAGTGTTTCTTTTTTTTTTCCATGGTCTGGCCAACAATTGTATTAGTTTAGGTTCTTCCAAAAGGCAGAATTTATAGATTTTATAACAAAAAGGGTCTATTAGGAAGGCTTAACAAATCCATGGATAGAGATAGTCCAAAATGGCTGCTCAGCCGTGAAGTAGATCTCCCGTCTGGGACTGCAGGACAGCCGGTGAGGTGAGAGTCTGCTGCGGATCTTGGTTGTTCAAAGAACAATGATGAGGACTGGAGCCTGAAGATGGGTGACTGAAGAGCAGGGATGAGCAGAGAGGTGCAAGTCAAGACTGGAACGAATCTGTGCTGAAGATCTGCAGCGTGCAGCAAGTTGGCATCCACAGACAATTGTGAAGGTGAGAGCTTTCCCAGAGGAAGAATCTGTAACAATCTTTCTTCTTCCTTCCTTTTATGCCCTTCGAGTTCCAGTTGGACCTTCTACATCTGGGTGGGTGCTCTTCCCTCATTCTCCAGCCCACAGATCACTCACACTCTAATACAGGCTGGTTCTCAATTCCCAATCTAGGCGTGGTTCCCAAATACTAATCCAGGTATAGTTCCTGATTCCCTCAAGTTGACATAATTTCTTCAACGGTCACAGCAATTAAAACCGTAGCTTATTCTGAAGAGTTCCATCCTGCTGCTCTTGGTGTTGGCCCTACACAGTGGTGGGGAGGGAAAGGCAGGCATTCAGCTTCATGCAGTCCTTCAGGAACTTAGGCTTCCCTGCTCAAATGCGTTCTACCATTTTCTAGAACCTGAACCTCAGAATTTTCCACTGGAATACTTTTTTTTCAGTTGGTGGAAAAAAAAAGACACTATAAACTCATCCTAGAGGTGACAATAGCATTTCTAGAAAACCATGTTCTGAAACACTATGACTAGAGAAAGCCAAGAATTCAGATGCATGAGAACACAGCAGTGTTGTCCACCCCCCAGAAGCATGTGAAGAGTGCACGAGCCCCGGCCCTGTCATCCTGTGAAGATCAGCAGTCCCTCAGCTTGGTCATTCCAGGCCACAAGTTAGATTCCTCTATCAGTAGTCTGTTACGGATCCAGCTCCTACAGTGCTTGAGGCTGCTGGTGCATCCATCCTGGAATGCTAAGAAGGAGGCTGAGTTGAATATGAGTATGCTACATTCAAAGAATATTAGAGAACCAGGAAGTATTATTTGTAGTTTGTTATATTCATTTTCTTCACTGCACAACAAACTATCAAAAACATAGCAGCTACAGGCAACCTGAATACACACACTATCACACACTCTCTACAGGTCAGAAGTCCAAGCTTTGCTTAGTTAGTCCAGAGTCTCACAGGGCTATAGTCAAAGACTGAACTGGACTGAACTCTTTTCTGGAAAGCTTGAATGGGAAAATTCACTTGCAAACTCCATTGGGTTGATGGCAAAATCAATGTCCTTATGAATGTAGAATGGACATCACTTTTTTTTTTTTGTTGTTGTTGTTAATCACTGGCTCCGAAAAACTACCAGGGCTCTTTAGTTTGCATTCTGTTTGCTGCCACGTGGTCCCCTTTCACAGCACGGTAGCCCCTTTCTTCAAAGGCAAGAGTGGACTCTCTCTTTCCCCTGTGTACCAGAATGATAGTCAAGAGTGTGATGTGTAATTGTCATTCATCGGAAATAAATCAGTAAGGTTTTGCTGCATTTGAAAGAAGAGTATTGCATAAAAGTGGAACTCATTGGGAGCAGTCCCCTCGGGATGTTTCGGACACACTGTCAGAGAGATGACATAGGGTATGTTCAAGTTGTTATTTGGTGAAGAAGTGAAGGAGACGGGATGAATGTGGAGAAGGGAGGTGTAGGAAAGCTTTCCTGGTAGGGCTTTGGTTTACTTGCCTTCCCAGCACTCATTTGCATGGGCAAATTTTCATGGAAAACAGAATGAGCTCTTACCATCTTAGATCCCAGTTCACGTCATGTGCCACTCCCTGGGTGGGGCACGACTGTGTGCAGGCATTGGGGGAGGAGGAGGATGCTCGGTGTAAATTGCCTTGTAAGATGTTGTTCCATCCAGGTAATCGCCAAGGCGATGGAGAGTCTCCTAGTGTTGCAGTGCTTGCTGTGTGAAGTCAGCACTGTTGCTATAATGAAGATGATAATTGGAGTGGATTTCCATAATTACCGCATCAGCTCTGCCTGTTGAGATATGAAAGGCCAAATGCTGAGGGCGACCCAATTCCTTCTGTTGCTGAATTTCCCTTTCTCTACCCAAATGAATTTTTCTCTTTTTAGGCTTTTTCTGGAAAAGTCAGTTATAATCTGAAGTGCCATCTGTCTTTCTGGCTGTAAGCCAAATGACTTCATCAAAAAAAACGTAGGAGCCTGTTCTGAGGTTGGGCTGAAGCAGAAAGACAGGACTGGGCAAGGAGGAGTGTCGTGGAGGCAGGAGCCAGACGCCAGAATTGGGTACTTACGGGTTGGTAGAGGTGATCTCGAGAGGCCTCAGCATGACAAGAAAGAGGTGAAACTTCGTACAGTATGTGCTTATAGTACTTAACTTTTTTTTTCTTCTTGAGACAGGGTCTCACTCAGCAATCCTGGCTGGTCCTAAACTCACTATACAGCCCATACTGGTCTCGACGGCAGGTGTTTATGAACTGGTTACCTGTCTACTACCAAGGTACAATCCCTCTGGAAACCTAGGAGTCACCACTCTCAAAGGATAAAAAAGCAGGGTGTCTATCACCGATTCTTATTCATGAATACTTAAGGAAATCCAAAGCAAGTTTTCCATGATTCTGTGGCCTGTATATAGATCTGGCAGAAGGCAAAAGGGTTGCTTGTGCTTACAGTAAGGAGCTCATCAGTGTGTACAGAAGTGAGTTCCTTGGGGAATGAAGGGACAGTCATGGTATTTGCTGAACAGCGTCTTTGGTGAGCAGTAGTAAGTCCTGCGAGGTCTGTAGTCAGGGGAGGTAGGTGTGGGAGCACCGTTTCATAAAGCAGTTCTTCTTGCTCATTGCTGGATTTGGCTTGTCAATATTAATTTCTTTTGTATTGTTTTCACTGAGGATGTTGAGCTGTACCTTTTCTTTCTTGTGATGTCTCTGATTTGCGTTAGTGTTAAGATAATGTGAGCCTCATGATATGAATCAGAGAGTTTCCCTTCTTCTCTATTTTTGGAAAGAGATTGTGCTCTATTTTCTTCATTTTTAAAAAAAGACAAAATTCACTAATGAAAGCCGGAATCTGGGTCTGGAATTTTCTAATTGAGAAGATGTTAAATTACTAACTTCATTTGTTTACTTAATATATCTTCAAGTTCTCTACTTCTTCTTGAGTTTGTTTTGGTACTTTGTGTCTCTCTAACAATTTTTCCATATTATCTAAGTTGTTTATATTGTGCATAAATTTGTTAAAAGTATTCCTTTACAATCTTTTAACTTTTTGATTTTCAGTCATGTCTTTTCATTGTTCTTGATTTTGCAATACCTTCTTCCTCAGTCAGTCTAGCAAAAGACTAGACTCATGAGCAACAACAAGAGTCAAAACTAGTTCCTCATCTTAATAAATAACTGTTCTGTGGAAGAGAAAATGTCCAATAAATATGTCACCCCTGTTTTGGACAATAACATTTAGAATATAGCAATATAGAAGCGTCGAATCATTGCATTATATGAGCCCAGAATATCCACAAGCTAATCCCACTTTTTATACAAAATATAAATAATCCTAATAAAATACCAGCACATCAATTCTGCTTTTATAAATATAAGTAAAGAATCAGACATTTTTAAAAAACAAGCACAGGGTCAACTCTCAGAGCTCTGTAACTTATAGCTGTCAGACTCTGGGAAACACAATCTTTTAGAAATTTGTTTACCTATTTGTAAAATAGAATTAACAATCTCTGTCTCATCCGTCTCTATTTTTTGTCCTACTTTTACTAGTGTGCATGTATGTGTCATATATTGCTGTGGATATTGGTCGCCTAGGTTGGCACAACTCTTAGTATGGTGGAATGTAAAAATTAAGTAGAATTGTATTAAAAGTACACAGCAGATGCTTTAAAATGGTATATTTCTGTCCCACATTCCATCCTCAGCCCAAATTATCAATAGTATTACCAGCTTATTTCTCTACTTATTTTGATCTCTCAGATAACACCTCCCTAGGGACCCCATGCCTGGCAATCCCGTCCCAGTAGCTACCTGATTCCATCCTTAAAGGCACAACCATAGATAAATATTCAAAGTAGCCCATTTATGGTTCTGTCCAGGTAGCCATTACCTACCCTCAAAAAGATAATATTGGGTTGAGTGAAACAATCCATGACAAATACTGCATGTATTCACTAGTATATGAAAACTAAATATTTATCTCAAAAAAGTAAGAGACTAGTCATCACTAGAGGCCAGGAAGTATAGAAAGAGGAAGGAATGAAAAGGAGGTTAAATAATGAGTACCAAGCATGGAGAGAAGGAATAAGTTCTAGTGTTCTATTGCACAGAGGATGACTATATTTCACAATAATTTATTATATATTTTATAAAGAAATAGACAAAGTCTAAAGTTTCTTGACACAGGAAGCTACAAACGTTTAAGGAGACAGATATGTTAATTACCTTGATACAATCATTATATGTTTTCTTCAGGTATTGAGTATTACATAATATATAACTATTGCCTATTAATAAAAACCAACTATGGAACATACAAGTTGTATTATTTTGGGCTCTTTCAAAAGGTGGAATTTGCAGAAATTATAACAAAAAGATCTATTCGGAAGGCTTACAAATCCAAGGATAGAGATAGTAGATAGATGTGTGAGAGCTGGAGTGTCCGATGGCTGCTCAGCCAAGAAGTAGAGCTCCTGCTCGAGACTGCAGGACAGCTGGTGAGAGTCTGCTGCAGATCTCAGTTGTTCAATGAACAACAGCGAAGACCAGAGACTGAAGATCAGTGACTGAAGATCAGCAACAGGCAGACAGGGGCAAGTCGAGACTGGAGAGAATCTGTGATGAAGAATCTGTGGAATGTAGCAAGTCAGCGTTCTTAAACAATTGCAAAGGCGAGAACTTTCCCAGAGGAAGAAGCTGCAACAACCTTTCTTCTTCCCTCCTTTTGTACAATTCGAGTCCTAAATTGAACCTCCCACAACTGGATAGGTGCTTCTTCCTCATTCACTGGTCCGCAAATCACACTCTAATCCAGTCTAGTTCTCAATTCCCAATCTAGGTGTGGTTCCTGATCGCCTCTAGTTGACATAATCTCTCCTACTTCTACGCAAGTCCTGTTTTTCTTTCACTATTTTTTGAGCAATCTCCTGCTTTTCTACATCTAGGACTCCGGCCTCCTGGAGAGATCAGGAAATAGAGTAGAATGCACATACAAAATAATTTCCAAATTTTATTTTGTCCTCCAGAATGTCATTGGTTCCTTGCAACAACTCTGGAAGATGTAAGTGTTCCTACTTGTTTTGTAGAGGTAGAGTGCCAGGAGATTTATTAGTCAACTTTTCATAGCTAAGATCAAATACTGCAGGCACAACTTAAAGGAGAAATGGTTTAGTATTGTTTATGGTTTCATGGGTTCAGTCCATAGTCTGCTGACTCTACAGTTGAAACTTTGCTGTGGAAAAACATGGCAGAACAAAGCTGGCTAGTTCATGGCATTTGGAAAGCAGAGTAAGGGAACAGCTTTAGAGAAGGAGAGACCAGGAACTAGATGTGCTGCTTAGGTCTCACCTCCATGAGCCACCCAGATGCACCCACAAGTGTGTTTTAGAGCACCGAAGGCTCCTAAGACAATCAAGTTGACTACTAGACTTAACCATTACAGTCCCTTGCCCAAGTCACCCAACAAGTTTATGGTCAAATGAATTTATAATAAAAATCTCATACTTTTCCACTTTAATTTTCATCTCATGCCTTAAATGGAAGCAAAAATGTGCCTAAATATGTGTTAAATTGTAAGGTAAGCACTGTAAAAAAGGAAATAAAAACTCAACTTTGTCTTTTAACGGGCTTATCAAAGTTTGTAAGGGGGAAGAGTGAATAACAAATGGCTGAGCACTGCCTACATTTACTTTTAGAGGGAAAATGCCAGGCATCTTCTACACTTCATCAAAAATAGTAGGAATTAGATAATGTTATCTGTCAAGAAGAAAGAATTTAGAAAACTTTTAGTAAGTAATCATCAAATGTTTTTTTTTTCTTACTTTTTAAAGTAGAAAGTAAGAACTTTGACGAAGGCATAAACTATCCCAACTCGTATGGCTTGAGGAGAAAAAAAAAAAGAGCTAAGATACATCCCAACATATGTGTCGGGGGGGAAAGGACTTTCTAGTGCTCACCATCAGCTCAACATCAGCTTGCTCAGGGAAGTCTGACTCAGAAGCAGCTGAAAGATGTGACTCTGTCACAGAAGCACTGGATGCAAGAGGGTGTTCCACGAGCACCTGGGGTCTTGAGACAGGTCGTTTTTATCTGATCAACCACCAACATTCATGAAGAGCTTCAGGACAGAGTCTATCTTTCCAAGTGGCTTTTTGTCCTGATAACTCAAACATTTCTCAGCATACTATGCCCGAAACATCTGAAATAATCTTAGTGACTACAAGCAGGAAATAGTGTTAAAAGTATTTTGGGATGCTAGCATTGATGATTTGCGCAATGATGCGTATACTTCAGGTTTCCTTTTCTTCTCTGTAGTTCAGAATTTCTAAAAGCCAGAAAATTGATAAATGAGGTTAGCCTCTTCTTTCTGGCATTGTAACCTTACCAAGGTTGCCATATTGAGTTTGTAAATGCGTGTCAGCATCTATTTTCAACATACTTTTGTAACAAAAATCTGCATTTATTAATCCTATTTTCTTCCTGCCTTCAAACTCCTGGTCCACAAAATTTCTCGCAACAATTAAAACTCACAGCTAATACTGTCATGAATTATGCAGTTCCAGCTTCGACTTCTGCAGAAGAGATGAAAAGTGTGAACATGTGGGCTTCCAACCCGCCTCTTGCCTGAGCCCAGCCTCACCTGTGCTGAGGGCCCTGGGGCCTTCAGGAGGCCTCACCACCTGGGCTCCTCAGGCTGTGGTCACGATTCAGCTGAGTCACCCACAGACAAATTTTGTGTTGTTATTTTTTAAACAACTTACTGAGTCCTTTCAGGACATGTGTTGAATTTGTGTAAACAAAGAGCTTAAAAGCCTAGTACAATATGAAACTCATTTCAATGTGGGACCAGTGACAACACATTGGCATTTCTGAACTGCAGGTGTACAACTTGGAAGAAGTCAGATGCAATAGATTCTTCAGTTCAGGCTCACTGATACTCAGTCCTTTATGACGCAATTTAATTATTAAAGGAATGATTATCTTTGTTTCTAAAAGGCCAAACTATTTTGTGTTTAACCAATTGGAGAGAAGCTTTAAACTTTCAATACTGTGTATAGACTGGAAAGCTCAGTCACATTGTGAGCGGCACATTAGGACCTGGTCACATCAGAGAAATCCCCAAGGCCACAGTCACTGTAGAACGTGGTTGCATTGTGCTTTGTGGGTATTTACTAGGTTTGACATCTTCAAGAACATGTGCTTAGTGTTCACCCAAAAAGCCAGACACCCATTTTGCCCTAAAATGATCACTTGAATAATTTTATGTGAACGTGAACATGCCGATACCTAATATTTTTTAAAAAGCATTTTGAATTTTCTAATTATTCTAATCAGTAGGCCTCCTTTTTGGTAAGAGTGTTCAATAGGGAACACAGAGGTGATAGAAGAATCTTTTCTTGGTAGCCTGCGCAGAATTGAGCTAACGTGGGCGTTCATGCTAACGGCCAATATGCTGCAACTGGATGTGTGAGGCCACTGAGTGTGCGCTCTTGCGTTACTGAAACAATTGTCTGAAAATTGCTTTCATATACTTAAAAGTGATACTCGACTAGGATGTCTGCAGCACTCCAGATGCCACTATAGCTCGACAATTAGTGGTTTAGCGGTGAAGAAGTTCTTGAACAGAGCCTTGGCTGCTGCTTGTTGTTTTCTGAATACGAAGGCCCTCTTTCAAGCACAGTTTTCTCAGGCTTTCTCATTCCTCTAAGGGATTGTTCACTTCACGGGGCCAGCGTGAATCTGAAATGAAACAACGCACGTAGGGAGGTACCATCAAGGTCTCCCACCCAGCAGATACTAACTCACCTCTCTTGACTTTTTAAAACTCTAACTTTGTAGTAAGTAGGTGCTGAGTGGTTAAAAGTAGTTGCTAACGTTGTGAGTCCTAAAGAAGAAAAAAAAAATCATGAATATTTGTCATCAGCTTCTTGGGGTCACAGAGAAAGAATGTGGTAGGAGGAGTAGATGTTAGCCCTGGATGCACAGGAATCACGCAGAAATTTCTGACAAATAGTGGTAGCTGGACCCCACCCCTAGAGCTTCTGATCTGAATAGTCTAGGGAGATGTCTGGGAATCTGAATTGTTTAAAGCTCTGTAGTAATTTTAACGTGCTGTAAGGGTTGAGGATTGCTGCTTTCAGCAAAAGGGTCTGTCCACCTTGAGTATTCCACTACTGCCTTGGCAAAACACTCTTGTCTGATTTTGTCTTCTCCAGTAGGAGGAATATAATTTTTTCTCTGAGATATTCATTTCCCTGGCCAATGTAAGAGCTTCCATTGCTGGCAAGGTGCCATGGCCACCATATGCCTTGCCATGTGGCCATGCGCTTCTTTTACTCTCAGTTGCTTCATCTCCTGTTCCTCTCTGAGCTCCTAAAGCAGGATGCTTGGCATGGGCACTGAGTGCCTTGAAGAAAATATCAAGTTCCTGCTTTGGGCTAAAGCCAAGTCTGGAATCCTACAGGGTTAGGATGTTTCTGCTTACGCTGCAGGGAGGAGTGGCATCATTCTGAATGACACAGCAAGAGTTATGAACTTTACCAGCCTGAGGATTCCTAAAATAATACAGGTTGCAGGCAAGTCACAGCTGACCATAGATCTCACCTCGGTTGTTCACCAAATGTGTTCTTAGCTGAGCCCAGATGAGAAAGCATTTGCTTCCACCAATAGGAGTCAGAGGAGACTTCGTGCAGGAGGAGATATTTGATCTGGGTTGGGCAGAGATGCTGCAGGTTGTTTGAATGTTGGAGGACATGTGAATGAACAGAAAGACCAGAACAAACAAAACCACAAAGGTGAGAACTCATACAACATGTTTGGAAACCTATGAGGGGGAGAAGGGATTAGGAGGTCACCAGCACAGGTTAGGATGGGTGTGGTCACGCTGCTGTAAAAAGCAACTTCCAAATGTCAGTGGCTTAGAACACACATCTATTTTTCACATATGCTAGAAATTCATCACAAGTCATTTAAGGGTTCTGCTCTATAACTCAGAGTGATGGCCCATTTACCACCTGGATTATTGTCATGCACTGTGACAAGGAGCCAGAAAAATGAGGACTTCATTTGCTTACAGGTTTCTACTTAGAAGTGCCACGTGCTGCCACATGGCCATGCCTGACTTACTGTCCTCCTTCCCAGGGGAAGAGCTAGAAACGCGAGGGAAGAGCTTGAATATCTCACTAGGGAGCTCGACTCTGGTCCTGAAGAGCCGGGGAAGCAGCCAAGGTCTGTAAGTGGTAGAGACATAGTTAGAACTACAATGACGTGGAGTGAGAGAAGGACACTACTTCCTTGCCTTGGAAAGCCCTTGGCTCTCTGCTGCTTTGATTTTTCTATCTCCAGAGAAGCCACAGTCTTTATCTGTCCTCAGCTTTTTAGAAACTCAGCAGCAAAGCGAATCTTCTCACCATTCATCCTGGTTTTGAGAGTAAATGCAACGCAGGGCATCCTTGCCAACCTTCTTGCCCTGGGTCTAAGTCTTGTCTTCTAGCCTGGTACGTGAGAGCAACAAGCCGGTGTGTTCATCTTTAGCTGAATTCTGAATATGTTTCGCACTTCACTGGTTTCTAAGATAATGGTAAAGGAAGAGGTGTGTTTTTTTTTTTTTTATACAGTCCACTTCAAGTACCATGGTTGAATGGAAGGAGAAAGAGAAGTAGTTAAATCAGTAAGGAGGTGTGAATATAAGCTGGAGAAAAAATAGAGGTGCAAATAGTAGGAAAGAAGAATTAGAGAAAGATACAGCACTATCTGTGATCTACATTCTGCAGTCTCAGTTCTTTGCAATCAATCAACATCTTCATGGCTGCGCGATCTTCCTTCTTGCACAAGGTCATGTGACCAGCAGTAGCCAAAGGCTCTGTGTCGTTGCCCTGTCACTCTTCACTTCAGCCCACAGACACTGGGCCTGCTCATGTGATTATGAGAACAGTGAATACAATACAATGCAGTATTTTGAAAGAGAGACCTGGTAGCTTAACTTTTGTTATAAAGCATTGTTAAAACTGTTCCATTTTATTATTAATAACTATTCATCACTTACTGTACTTTATACATTAAACTTGATCATATGCATGCATAGGGAAAACACAGTGGATACAAGGTTCGCTAATATCTATAGTTTCAGGCATGCACTGGGTTTTGAAATGTATCCCTCACCGATAAGATGGTATATGTGCATCTTTGTTGTATGTTGATTTTGCTACTGAGCAAAAAAATAAATAAAAATAAAAAATAAAAATAAATAAATAAAAAAACTAACAGCAAAAACTGAAAGGAAATGAGAGAAGGAGAAAAGGTAGGAAAAAGAAATGAACAACAAGAATATATACCAGTACCAGAAAAAGATAGAAGTTCAATATATCTACAAAAAAAAAAAACCATTGAAATGAGCCCAAAGTCTAAAAAATAATTTGCTGTCTCATTTTAATGGGAAAACTCCAAGATCTTGTTAATTGAGTGGGAGAGTGTTATCAAATCCCTCTTTTCCTGTGTCTCAGTCTGCAAAGTTGTGCCACTCCGGTGTATCTGTGGCAGCTCCTGTGAGGGCGGGTTGACTGCAGGATAACTCTCTGTCCAAAATCGCTTAGACTTTACTCCCCCCTGGGCAAACTACACCCAGGTGAGCTGGCTGCTCTCCCCCCTTTGCTGTGGAGGCGAGGTGATGAGACCTCTGCTTTATGGGGCTTGCTCTTGTTGGGCTCAAATCTTTCAGAAGGAGACACACAGTCTTCCCCCCACCTGCTGACCGCACTCTTTCCTCTCTGTCATCAAGGACAGTCCCTGAAGTCCCTGGAGTGTGGCTTGTCCTTAGTCATCTCCCGAGAGAGCTGACAGTGTGATTCCACATCACCCTTTAGGCCTGCCTAGAGAGCTACTGACTGGGACTCGAGCACTGACTTTTCAGCCCCGAGGCCTTCAGCGCCGCCGAGGCCTTGCAGCAGCAGGCAGGGCTCGCTCTGGTTCGGCCGTGGACTGCCGCTGTGTTCCTGCACACTGGGGCTCAGGGTCCTTCCTGTTCATCACACATAGCCATAGCTTGTCATCTGCTTCCGGATTGCATTCCTGTCGTAATTTTCCCATGACACTTGCTGCCCAGGACACAAAGGCTGGCTGGGCACACTTGCCCACTGCAGCCCCGGGCCTTACCCCCTTGGCCAGACCCAAGGCCACTTCCCTGTCTGGTTTATCTGCTCACCTGGATGGAGATCTCCACTGTTTCTCCACTGGCCTTGTGGTCGCTACTTAGGTTCAGCTATTCCCCTGCCTTTCCAAGCCAAGCTAAGAAGGAATTTCCATCACTAAATCTCAGGCTTTCATCTACATCCATGAGCAATCCTGCACCATGGCCATCCTGGCTCACTCCCTCCTTCTCAAAATTAAAAGGCCAAGATCTGACTTCAATGTGTCTCATCTTTTCTTCTCTTGCCTCTATAATCAAATTCCCGTTGATAAAATTGATTTGACAGCAAAGTCCAGATGCATATAACTAAAACATTTCTTCATATCCTTCTGCTTCTGGTCCCTTGTGTGACTCAAATTCTATTTGTTCTTGGAACTTTAATAAACTTTTTCTCATTTTCATTCTCATTAGGCTGGTTTTCATGACCATCATATATTCTCGTTCCTCAGCCTCCTAAGGGCAGCCTGGGCCATATTTTCTCCAAAGGTCTGCAATTACTTGTAATAACATTTGCAGATGATGGTGGCTCAGAAAGATAAAGTGTCACGGCTGGCTGGATTATCCCACACCCTAGACTGGAGGGTAGCATGTATTTTTTCTAATAATCCCTTAAGGGTGGTGAAATTAGATTTATTTTCACAGTAGCATCCTTAAAAACTGTACGGAAATTTATCTTTGTGTATGGAGGGGAAGTTTTCTTTCATCTGTATATCTTGGTTATATTATATTGCTTAAAAATACTTTCCTATAGAGACAAATCTGAGACTATGGTGAAGACCAAGATTCAGTTAATTTTGTGGGTCATATCAGGCTGAGAATACGAACCTTTCTGAGGATGATTCTGAGATGGAGTTTTGTGTGGGAGAAGTACATTGCTGTCAAGATCAGTGGAATCTGGACGGGACTAAGAAGGAAGTTGAGAAGCAATACAGCTGTAACAGAAGCTTTAGGTGATCCTGTGGACAGAGTGGGATCTGGGACATCCCTAAAAGGATGTCCTGAATTGAAGCAAGGGAGCTTTTCACCCAAATCAGCCAATAACCAGATGTATGCAAATTAGGGAAAAGGCCAAGATATTGGCCGAGGCAACTTTCTTCAGCAGAAGACAATTCCTAGAGAGAGACATATCTGTGAGCTCTCAGGTGGGCAAATGGGCAAAAAGCTCCTCTTACCCAAAGAAGGCACCCTAGTATTCCCTGTTGAGGGCACCTTTGAGGTGTAGAATCACTGGAACTGCTCGGATATTGTTGACTGAGTTCTTTATCTTTTTATAAGATTATATTCATTTCCTAGGACTTCTGTAACAAAGGTCAGTAAACATGGTGGCTTAAAACAAGAGAAATTTATTCTCTTTTTTTCTCTCTCTTGAGCTCGAGTCTTTCTCTGTAGTCCAGGCTAGTCCTGAACTCACTATATATGGCAGACTGGCCTCAAATTCACTACAATCCTCCTGCCTCAGTCTCCCAAGTGCTGGGATTACAGATGCGCAAACTGCCCAGTTTATGTAGCACCGAGTAATTGAACCTAGAGGTTTGTGCTTGCTACACCGGTGTTCTAACTGGTGTGCTATTCTTCCAGTCCCGGAAATTCATTCTTTAATAGTTCTGAATCTACAAGTCCAAAATCCAGTGGTTAAACACTCTAGGGAAAGAGCTTTCCTTTTCTCTTCTAGCTTCATGATGATCTCAAGCTACATCCATTTACCTACAAAAGCCTCAAATCTGTCTGTTTTTATAGAAAAGTAGTACTCTATTGTGTACATATACCACAATTTTTGCATCCATTGGCCTGGTAGTGGATATTTTGACATCGTCCACATTTTAGCTATTGTTAATTATGCTGCTATGGACATGGGTATATGTGTATCTCTATTATATGATACTTCTTAACTCTTTTGGAAAGATTCCCTGAAGAAGTATCACTGGATCAAATGGAATATTTATTTTCAGCCCTTTGAGGAATTTTCATACTGCTTTCTTTCTGTAGTGGTTTTTACCACTTTACAATCCCACTAGCAGTATGAAAAGGTTTCTTTTTCTCCACTTACTATTCAATTCCTTGACATATGCCACTGTGTCTTGTGTAAGATGATACCTTTGTGATATTTTGATTTGCATTTCCATGGTTAAGGATGTTGAACACATTCTCATGTATTTACTGGCCATTTGAGTTCTTCATCTGAGACCTGCCTATTGATTTCAGTTGCCCATTTTTTAATCAGGTATTTGAGTTTAAGGGGTCTCTTTTTAATTCAAATGGAATAAAATGAGACCTAGAATAGCCAAAGCAATCCCGAGTGACAAGACAAAGGGAGGAGGCATTACGATTCCAGACATTAAGTTATATTACAAAGCAACAGTTATAAAAACTGTATGATACTGGCACAAAAAACAGACAGGTTGACCAATGGAACAGAACGAAGGATGCAGAGACAAACTCAAGTACCCTCAGCTACCTGATCTTTAATGAAGGAGCCAAAAGCACACACTGGAAAAAGTATAACCTCTTCAGCAAATGGTGTTGGGACAATTAATATCCACATGCCGAAGAATGAATTTAGATTTACACCTGTCACCACGACCAAAATCAAATTAAAGTGTATCAGAGACCTAGATATTAAAATAGAACCTTCTGGAAGACAACATAGGCAAACATCTAAAAGCTATAGTCATAGGCAAGGGCTTCCTTAATAAGATACCCAATGCAAATTAATTTGTCCCAGAACCAACAGGTGAGATTATATCACATAAAAATTTTCTACATGGCAAAGGAAATTATCCATAGAGTGGCAAGAGAACCAACAAAATGGAAAAAAAAATCTTCACTGTGTATCAGACAGGAGGCTCATAACTAGAATATACAAGAATATACCTCTTTTATTTTAAAATTTATCCTCCAATAAATTCTCACAGCCACCTGATCTCGTAGGTGTTTTCAGGTAAGAGTGTTATTGACGAAGGTGCAGAAAGCCAAGCAGGAGAAACGACTTGCGGTTTAACAGCGAAGCCAGGGCCTGCACTCTGATTTCTGACTTCAGCTGTGAGTCTTCCTCTGTAGTTTTTGTTTACAGCCTCGACATCCCATGTTCTTATATTCATCATTGGCTTCTTCTAGCAACTATCTGCAAGCGGCAAATACTGAATTTAGGGGGCAGATACCTTGGATGTTGCACCAGAAGCAGAAACACTTATGGAGGAGACAATGATTTCCCCAAGAGAAATAAATTTAGGGTAGAGTAAAAATATATTGAAGTGTGCGCGACTGTGTTTCTATTATAACTTCCTCCTTATCGAAAGATTTATGATTACCAATAAATGCCCCCTACCTGTGCATCAGGACCATACAGCTGCCCAGAAATTGAATAGAAGCACCGCTTTATGTCTGTTTCTTTAAGATACAGCTGTGTGAGTCAGAGGTGCTATGCCAGGTGTTAACCGAGTTTCCATGGCAACTTTGTCTTTATTTTCTTTCTGAATAGCGTTGTTAAGTGGTGGCTTTGAAGCGGCACCCATTTAAGAGGCTCAGCCTAAAGGTTCTGTTTCGTTTTAAGCTTCATTTAAACATCTCCAAGTAGAAATCAGAATTAACAATTTCTAAAGAAGCCAGGAAAATATAGACCTTCCTGATCCAAATGATTCCCATTTTCCTGAGAGCATTATTATTATTACCTGAATATTCCTGTACTTGCTTTACTTTCCTGTTTCCTTAGTAGAAAGTAGCTGAAGAGATTTCTGTACTGGGTATTAAACTCAGAGCCTTCACATTGAGCTACAGATCATCTTTGTTTTTGTTTTATGACAAAATCTTGCTAACTGTTCAAGAAGGGCTCAAACTTGCGCTCCTCGTGCCTCAGTATTCCAGAATGCTGAGGTTATGGCATGCATATTTTTGCTTTATGAAGGTAAATTTTCTAAAAATTATTTCTAAACAAACCAGAAATCATTTGAATTCATTGCATGGCTTCTAGCAAGACTCCTAGAAGAGGAGGTGTGATTGAGATCACACCGGAGGCAAACCTAGGGGTCAGCATGCTGAGAAGGGCTAATGGCTCCTACCTAAGTGGTAGAAAAGAAGAGCGAGCATAGGCCACTGGGTTGACTCGAAGAATAAAAGATCAGTAATACCACGGATATGTGAACTTAGGTAATATTACTGCAATTGCTCCTTGAGAGATGAAGAAACGTGGACAGAGAAGTTAAGAAACTTGCCCCAGTCCCCTTAACTGGTATGGGGTCAAGCCACAGCTTCCACTTAGACTGATGATGTTTTCTTTTCCCCACACAAGAGAGGGAGAGTGAGGAGTGGATGACGAAGAGAAGGAAAGCAGAATTCTAAAGCATGAAAGGGTCTGAAAATGTGGTAGGAGATTTCTATCGTCACGAACAGTGAGAACAACTCCTGTTAGAGCTGCCCTGAACAACCATTGAGAGACTCCAAGCTGTTTAAAAACTCGTTCTGTAAAAACCTCAACCAACCTTACCTTAGATACTTTGGAAGGCTGTTACTGAGAAAAATTCCAAAAGTACTTTGGAAAAGGTAAGGCTCTTTAAAAAGAAATACGAACATTTGTTGCTACTACCCAAGTGAGGAAAAATGGAAGAGATTCAACTGATATTTAATTTAATTAATTTGCTTTGACTTGTCCATATGGCTCTCCCACTAGCCACTGGCATGTTCCTGGCTGGGGAATAATTATTTTGTTGATGAGGTATCTGCTGTTTTCAAGGCCCATAGCTTAGTGCTTTATACACAATGTTTCTTATTATTTTCCAAGAAGCAATGATTAAGTTTACTTTGCATGTGACAGGAAGTATGCTATAAACATTGTCACAAAATTGTGTTATCAGTTTAATGTGGAATTCTTTAGTAGCACAGCTAAGTCAGCCTGGGAAACTAAATGCTTTGAATGATTGGATACCACAAATTGAAAAAGAACAAAAAATCAAGAACTCCTCTTGTACTCTTCACTAGTTTCCAATCTTTTATTTCCAAGTTTTTAGATGTTTCAAATTCATTTATTTGCAGTTCCAAAATCAAGAATGGCCTCAGAAATTTCTTGATTGGTATTCAACACAAATGGACCATATTGGACAACGGACCCCAACAACCAAGGCAAAATGATTTCTCTCAGGTTTCTTGTTTCTGTCACCTTCCCCAGGCACTGCCATGTGATCAAGTTCTTTTTTCTACAGTACTAATCTTCAGGGCCAATGCACCCATCACCAGGTATAGTATAAATGAAGCCTGTGCATACTTTTTAGGAGTAGACTGGAAATGCTTTGTTTCTTGGTCCTACTCGGTCCAAATATTAGGTTGATCTGTGAGTATAAACCTTGGACTTTATTCCCAGGGCTTCTCCAGAAATGACAGAAATATCAGCAATGCCATTTTACTGACTTTAGAGATTTCTTCGTTTATTAGTTCCTGGTACTGAGGCCCCACCGTCTTCTCTGAGCTTTTCTAATTCACCCACGGTTGTAGTCCATGGGCTGGCTCTGCTGAGCAGGCACCATCCCCTGAACTGCCATCGTCCACTGCAGATCTTCTGGGTTCATTCTACCAGTGTGACCCTAGAAGTCTTCGTGGTCATGCGTCTTCCTTCCAGAAAGTAAAATATTGCTTCAGAGTCTCTATGTGGGTGATCAGGAAATCCACTTATTCTGCATCCTTTAAATTCATTGAATAGAAAAAAATGGACCCCGATTTTTAAAAAATTGGATCTACCAATGCAACCGTGGACTTGTCCTCTAAGCCATTCCTAATGCTCTCCGCTGAGCACGTAGCACAATCTCACCTTCCTTGAGAAGCCCTCGTTGAAGTCTAGAGACAGTGTGTGATGCCAAAGTGGCTTTGTGGTATCCTTCCTCGTGGAGAGCACCGAGAGCCTCTGCAGCAGTAGAGAGCTGGGATGAAAGGTGTCTGGAGAGCTGTGAGGAAGGGCGACTCTTATTCTTTAAACTATATTCCAAAGTCAACGTTTTTGTTCCCCTTTCAAAGATAAGTAAACTGAGCTGGACACTTTGGGTAGGTTTCCCCAGACTGCTCAGCAAGTCATGGTGTCGTTGCAGTCTGAGCTCACTGTCAATCAGCTCTGAGAGCTGGAGTGTGATAGTCCAAGGGACAGATAAGGGGACTCCCTTAGCGGTGGTTTAGCTTTTCACAACTTGAGCTAAGACTGGTCAGCCATGATCAAAGCAAACAGCTCGGGTGGCCATTCTCTATGCTTCCACCATAAGCTGTGCTTTTCCAGCTGCCCATTTTGATGCCCGATCATTCCAAGTGTCCAGGGTGGTAAGAATAACAGCTCAGCGGTACTTTACAAGATGGGGGAGTACAGACTCAAATGTCTAAGACTACAGAGCTTATAAGTGACAAAAGTGGCATCTGACCTCTTAAAAGCTAGTCTTAAAATATCGACTCTTGTCAGACATAGTGGTGAACGATTATAATCTCAGCACTGTCTAGGCTGAGGCAGGAGGATCACAAGTTTGAGCCCAGCTTGGGTAACTTAGTGAGTTAGCTAGACTCTGTCTCAAAATTAAAAACAAAAATATACACTCATTAAATTCCTCAGAGACCAATAAGGAACCTCTATATATGTGTGATATCTACATATGGCCTTGTTACAGAGAGGTGCCTCATACAAAATCTATGTCAAGGCAATGTCTAGCCTTTCTTTATTCCTGAGAGGACAAGAAATGTTTATATCCAACTCGGAGGAGGGGGACAAAGAATATTCTTTCTTTTTTATTTTGTTCATCAGTTTCCCCCTTTTGGAAGATAGGAGGAGGCAGGAGAGAAGGAGAGAGACCCAACTTGCTCTCAGATCTGACTTCCAGCCGTGCACCTCTTTACGTGGTAGAACAGAGTTCACAATCAGAAGGTTGTGTATAAAAATAATACCTGATCATCAGTCTCAGCTGTGATGCAAATTAGGAAGAACACCACGGTGGAGAATGCTATGCCTAAGAGGGACAGGAAAGAGAAGAGTGATTTGATACATCACGGCTAGTTGCCATTGTTCATAAGTCTGGGACCCATGACCACGAAGGGCAACGCATCTTCTCTAAGTCCTCTGCTCCGTGTTGTCTTCCACGCTGTGTAACTACCTGTAGGCCTAGGGTAACCGCAGGTAACTCCTGGGGAACAGTTAAAGGGCATGTTATCAAATAGACATTCAACTTCTGCATCTACCTCTTACCTGTCTCTGTGGCCAAGTGGTTTGGCTTCTTGGGCTTTCCTTTCCTGATGTGTAAAATGAGAACAGAGTTTACTTTGGGAAATTATTGTGCAGGAGAATCCACGTATGTGCCACCCAAAAAGCCCAAAGGTGCTCCATGGATACAGCTGTTATTTTTGAAAACAACAATTAACCTATTCTGATGCTATGTTTTTCACACAATTTGTCTGGCCATTTGAAAGGATGATCGAGTTGGTCTGCTGGAGATTTTTGGTGTCAGGACACTGCATATATGACCTTCAGACTCTCATTGTTTCACAGATTTTTTTCACTATGTCAGAACTTATTCATTTATTTAAACTAACCTGGTTCAATATTCATTCACTTATTCCTTCTATTATTTATTCAATAAAGACCTATGAGCTTGAGACACAGATCCTGAGAAAGCAGAAATGACTGGGACATGGGACATGCCTTGATTGACAACTAGAAGAAGCTGGGAATAAGGTGAACTCCCAGGCACTGTGCAAGCTGCTTCTAGCCACGAACCCTCTTTTTTGTAGCTTCATTTCTCTTCCAGGACAGCTTAGCGAGATAGCAATTATGTTGACAGATCAGAAAAGTGAAGCTCCCACAGATAGAGCTCTGTCCCGAGAGCTGCATAGCTGGCCGGTGACTGGACTGAGATTTGATTGTAAATCTGCTTAGGCCAGTACTGGGGCTTTCTTCCTACGCTGCGTGGATTTGGTGCTATCAGTTTCAGGCACCACTGGGGGTGAGGGGTCTTGGAATGTTTGCCTCCCAAGAAAGCAAAGACTACTGTGCCACATATGAGGTGTGAAATCAGAGTGTCCCTGAGCTTCAGGTTAGCCAGCATCCTTCCTAAGCCTATCTGAGTGTAGACTGGTCTGTGACGTAGGGCCTTGTCTGCTCTACCTCGGTCGTACAAATGACTGTCCCCTCTTCTCCTCTACCTGCGTTGGCACATCACACTGTCTACAGAGTGCCCATCTTGGTGCCCTGTTCTCTTCTTTTGATTCTATTTGCCTTCCCCCCTCTCTCACACTCTCCCTTTCCTGCCTCCAGCCCTCTTCTGTTTTCTTTGCTTCCATAGCTGTCTTTTTCCAGTTTCTGTTGAAACGCTTCCCGAGCAAAAGCGACTTGCCCTTCTTGAAACCTCTTCTGTCTACCCTTCTGAAGTCATTTTTTCTTATTTTATTGTTCGCTTCGTGCATCTTAAATTGTCTACCTGACTAAAATGTGTCCCTTGCTGACCTTCATAGTTTGTACACAGCTGTAAATCATTAGACAACAGATAAATATAAAATGCCACTTTCTACCTTTGTGGCTGAGCTCAGTTATCTCCTTTCTATTTGGTCCAAATTTGTCTTATGTAGTGGGAGTTCTGAGCTTTGCCACATTTATGACATGGGTACAGTGATGTTGACAGGTTGGTATTTTTTTTTATAGCACAGCCAGTATTATCAACACTTTATTTAAAAAACTTTTAATTTTTATTGTTCATATGCATTGATGAGTTTTATTTTTCATATAATTGCGTGAACTTAACATATTTTCATCATTTCGCTCTGCCCTTGATCTATCCTTTCCCTGAGTTTCACACTGGGGGCAGGTTCAATGTAGGTAATATATTTTCTTTATATCCACTGCCACTCTATCCACCCTCCGTCCTCCGTTCCTTAGCCCCTCACTCTTCTCTAATGATAGTCTTCTATTTTCCCAACACTGCTTTTAGATTCCACATATTAGGAAGAACATCCAGCACTTAGCTTTCAGAGTTTGCTTTATTTCACTTGACATGATGATTTCCAGATTTACCCATTTTCATGAAAGTGACGGAATTTAATTTTTCCTTATGGCTGAATAATGTCATTACACAAATGTGTGCTTGTGTGTGTCCGTGTCTGTCCATCTCATTTTATTTTTCCACTTATTGATGGGCACTTAGGCTGGTTCTCTATTTTGGCTATTGTAAACTGTGCCACAATGCATATTGATATACAGGTGTCCCTGGAGGTTTCTCAGAAAATTGAAAGTAGAGCCAGCATTTGATCCAGCTATAACTGTCCTTGGGCTACAACCAGAGAAATTTTTTTTTTTTGTTATGACAATGACTGATGTTCTGTGCACCCTCAGCCCTACGTTATATATTGAGGATTCAACAACGAATCACGCTTTCTCTCTTCTCCCAAGGAGCTCAGTGATAGGACGGCAGAGTAGGGAAGGACTGGAAGAAGAAGAAGCCAAAAATTATCAATGACCACTACCCACTGTGACTCAGAGAGCACAGAAACGACCTATCTTCTCCACCTTTGTGTGGGAGATGTCAGGGAACAACTCCCAGGGTAGATGGCCTTGATTTAGTCAATGGTGCTAAGGCAACAGTGTATGTTATAGAAGTATGAGAAGGGAAACCCTACGCATCTGCAACGAATGAACAGCCCATGGGAATGTCATAAAGAACAAATTATTACTATGTACTTGAAAATATATTTGAAATACTTGTAACTAAATGTGTTGTTAATTTACCCAGAGAAAAGTATAGGGTGAATCAGATTATGTCCAAGACTCTATTACAAAGTTTTGAAATTTGATGGTCCTTGGTCCTTAGTAAGAATTTAATCTCAAGCATAAAATAGGGGTGTAATGAGTTAAATCTCTCTCCTTTACAAATATTCTTACAAAGGATAAGTCTAGAAACTCACTCAGATTTTGAGATTGAAGACCTCATGTGAAAGACTGACCAGTTTAGAATCAGAGAGTACTCGCCTGACTAAACAGTTTGAAGAAAATGAGACGCTTTGCAGCAAAATTGAAGTTTTCATATTCTATTTCTTTTTTTAAAAGGGATTATTCATTTTAGCCACAGGTGAGTGGTTAACGCTTTCAAAATAACTCCAGAATCTCATTTGCTTTAAGACAAGAAAACCATTTATTATTCAGCTACTCATTATGAAAGATGCCGTGGGTTCGCCACTGGGAATGCCTGGTTAGAGCTGTTTATTTCCAGGCGAATGTGATGAGCCCTGCATTGACTAAACACTTGTTTTTTTTCTATTGCCTTCAAGACCTTGTGCTTTTATTTCTCATAATGTGTCTAAGAGCTTTTCAGAGCCTTGGATGATTTAGTAGAATCATCCAGGCTGGAAGTGATAAATTTGGATTTGAACTCAGGTTTGTATGACATCAACACCTACTGGTTGGCCATGTCATTCCTTGTAGTAGATTATTCATGTCTTCTCACAATCCATTCTCTCTTCTTTTGATAGTAGCAGTTTGCATTTCCTCTGAGGACATACTACACTCTCATACTCTGGTTTTTCTAACTTTATTGTGACTGATTCTCAACCTTAACCCTAAAGATGTGTCTCTGTGTGTGTGTGTGTGTGTGTGTGTGTGTGTGTGTGTGTGCCACTGGCCCATCAGTATCTCCTATTTTAGTCATCCTTAGGAATTTGTTCAATGATTATATCTTAGTTTCATTTTGTTTCTGTGACTGAATATCTAACACTCGTGACTTAGGAGAGGAAAATATTTATTTTATCTCACGGTTTCAGAAGGTTTCACCCAGTTCATTCATGGGTGGCCAGAAATAATGGAAGCACATGGTGGAGGTCTAGTCAGAGAAAAACTGTTTATGGCACGACAGACAGAAAACCAGGTGAAGAAGGAGTGAATTGATGTTTGGAGTCTAAGGTGAAAGCCAGAGCCTTCACAGGAAACGCTATAACAGTATTTCTTCTTTCTTCCTTTTATGTAGTTCAAGCTACCAATTGGCTCCCCATGCCAAGGATGGATGTTCTTCTCTCATTCCTGGCCCACATGTCAGTCATATACAATGGAAAGTCCTACCCTGGGTGTTTTCTAAACTCAATCAGTGGACATGATCCCTCCAGGTCAAGCCTCAAGCACCCATCCCTTCCATCAAGGCACCACCTCCCAACATCACAGGGCCTCATAGTTTCCCACTGCAACCGAAAACATGAGGCTTTTTGGGACCATTCCAGATCCAAATCATAATAGATTGCCAAATATTCAGGTCAGGTCACTGTGACAATTCTGAGATTTTGTTGGAACTACTGCAAAAGAGAATTTTTCTCATTGGAATAGCTGGTTTTAATGATACAGTAGACACCGAGATGTCTGACAACACAGATAGGCTTTGCTTAACGATGAAACCAGCACAGAGCAAGAGACAACCCAAAAATAATGAGTAGGGTGGCCAGTCTGTCTTGGTTGGCCAGTTCTTTCTCAATTTCAGCACTGACAATTCTACATCCTAGGTAGCCTCTTATCTACCCAAACCAAGAGTACCAGGGAAAGAGAAAGAGAAAAGGAGAGGAAGTGAGAAAGTGAGGAGAGAAAGGGGCACTCTATGAATTGGCCCATTTTTGGTGCCTGACTTCACATGCACATTTATGTTACTTAAGCCAAGATATTTCCTTGTCTCTTTGAGACAGGTTGAGTTGGTTTGTATCACTTATAATTGAGAAGATCTTGATTGATATACTGCACCTAATTTGAGGCTGAATCCTACCCCAGGCATCCTACAGGACAGGATTTGTAGAGTGACAACAGGCGAGGCATGGAATGCTACCAAAAAACAGTTCAAGATCGTTGCTGTAATGCAAGTGCTATGGAAATTCCAAATCTGAAAGTGTCAAGGAGGAGGTAAGTTCTCGTTTGAATTTCCAATGAGGCTCAGCATTTAGGTTGTAATGAAGAAGGAAGAGGAAGATAGAAATGAGCGCTCTGAACAAAAAGGAAAAAAAAAGCTCAGCAAAAATCAATGCTTCTTCTTAGATAATAACATCAATAAAAATAGTGTAAATTAATCTTGTACTGGGGCTAATCAAGAGGGATCCTGAGATATAGATGTAAATGTTTGTAAGCTGCTTTTAACATCAACCAGCATCAATTATAGGTCTGAAAGGTTTTTGGAAGAGTCATGTGCATTTACCTCCATGTGGAATTCTCTCGGCACTTTCTTTCTGGCTGACAGGGCAGTAAGAGTTCGATTAACAGCAGATGTATAAGAGAAACAGTGAATTGAGTAGCAGGATCCCTTGAAGAGATCTGTGGGGATGGGAGAAGTCTCAAAGGAAAGCTTGGCACTGAAAGAATTATGAATCACATATCTAGTGTGAGTTAACTCATGGGATTTGACATCAGACGGATTTGGATTTGAAATTGCACATTAACAGTGTGACCTTGAGTTAATCATTTAATTTTCTGGAGCTTAGTTTCCTTACTGCTAGGATAAATTTGAATACATCCACCATGTTTTTATGAGAGCCTGTAGACAAGCAAAGCATCAGGCCACAAGGAGAGCTCAGCCTGTGTCTTTGTCTGTTTCTTCTGCTATGAAATACTACAGACTGGCTAATATACAGAGAGCAGAAATTTATTTGTCATAATTCTAGAGGTTGAGAATTCTTGGACCAAGGAACTGCAGGTTCCATTGTCTGGCAAGCGTTACCCTTGGCATTCACTGTAACATCTTGTTGCTGTACCCTCTGGGTAGGGAGAAACCTTCTGTCTTTGCATGGTAGCAGGGATGGAAGGTATGAAATGAGGGAAATTCCCTCTCAGTCCCATCCCGAACAGGTCCAATCACCTTCCGAAAGTGACACTTTCCAATACCATCACACTTGGAGTTAGTCTCCAATGTGAATTTTGGAAGGAACAAAAGCATTCAAGTCTTAGCCGTATCTTATTTGCTCTTCTCATCAGCTCATAAGCTCACAAAACAAAGACATTTGTCTCTCAAGACAATTCTTCTTGTGTGTCTTCAATGATGGAGAGCTCATCTCCTGTAAAGCTAGTTGGTGCGTCCTGAGACAGCTCAAACTTAGAAACTCCTTATTTTGAGTCAATGTCTGTCTCCTTGTAACTCACTGATTCGAGTTGTGTTCTCTGTAGTTACTTTAGTAAGAGTAATTTCGCATGCTCTATGACAGCCCTTCAACATTTGGCAACAGCTTTTATGCCAATACCTTCGGATGAAAGTGGTGGTGACATATGACAGACGTAGCATACAGAACTCGGCACAAGGCCTGGTAGGGAACAAGATCTTAGTGGTTGGTAACTGAGCAGGCTTTGGGAATCTGAGGTTCTGGTTCATGTTCTAGCCTTGATATCCAGGAAGTGGAACTTAGAGAAAGTTACCTACATATTTCTTATCTCCGTTTAATTCTCTATAAACTAAGGACAAAAATGTACTTCATCTGATTTTTAAAAATTCATTAAAAGTGAAAATGTGGCAACAATTTATAAAAATTAAATTCTCTATACACCTACATTTTCCATGAGATTCAGAAAACAGATGGGATCTTCCATGGACCATGTGGGGCTAAATAAATAAAGAGAATAAATTCAAAATGAGGAAGACACGAGATTTAGAAAATAACGGTTCCAACCCAGGAAAGCAATCACGGGCAGTCCCAGAGTTTCATCGGTGTCCAGCAATAAAAAGGCTCAGTCTAGGGAACAGCAGAATTGGGAACTCTAAAAGTATAGAATCCTTGAAAAAGGGAGCTTGTGGAAACCTCTAACATAGTGAAGCTTGTAAAATCTTTGCCTTACTGCTGATAACAAAATATAAGCAGAAAATAAAGGTAATTATAAGGACAGCACAAAGTCATACCTGAACACGCTATAATCTTAGTAGTCTGCTTAGCCATAGAAGGCAAATGTAATACAGTCATAATATTATTTACTCATAAACAGTGACATCAGTATCTTGGTGATGGGGAAGCTGGGAAAGGTGGAAATGTGAGTGAGCTCATTCTCAGCTGGCCAGGCAAAAGGCAAATAGGTAGATTCCAGAAACATGTAAGAGGTGTTGGGAAGTTTTTGTTCAACGGACACAAAATTTCAATTAGGCAGGAGGGGTAAGTTCAGAAGGTCAATTGTTCAATATGGTGATTGTAGTTGATAAAGTTATCATACACTTGAAAACTGCTGAAGATAAATATTAAATAGTCTCACCGCAGGAAAGCTTTGGAATGTAAGATAATGGGTACATTATCAGTTTGATTTTGCCATATTATAATGAGTATACATATCAAAACATCAAGTTGCATATCATACAGATATGTAGTCATATTTTTCAGTTTCATCATAATAAAAGCAATAAATTAAAAGTTTAAATATAACATTATAATATGGACACAATTAGTAGAAGAAATAACTAAATAAATTGTGTTGCCTCTGGGGAGTAAAATTGGGATTTGAGGCGGGGAATGAGACATTCATTTATTGATTTGGGTATGTGCGTTCATTTGCTACGTGCACGGCAGTGTTCTAGGTACAGCAGGCAGGCACGTTGGCCAGGACAAGGGCACAGAACTGTGCCTTTCAGTCTGGCTATCCTGTCCACAAAACACGGAGATGCGCAGAATTCTGGCTGGAATCTCTGGCCTTGCTCTGCTCTTATGCTTCAGAGAAGGAAAGAGACAAAGAAGTAGGTAGATGATCGTAAATAATCATTAAGTACCATCAGTTTGCCATAAATTAAGATTTTATCATTTCAAAAAACAAGAATAACTTGCAAGAGAGGCTCTGTGTGTGCATGTGTGTGTGTGCACGCATGCACGTGTGCATATGTTGACTCCCATGGGTACCCTCACCTGGTACACTGCATGGATATGCACAGGTGCACCCTTAAGGGAAGCAACAGCACTCACTTTGGGTGCACAGTTGCCTCAGCCATCCTCCTTTAGGCCGCGGTTGTGGAATCTCAGAGGAAGCCTTATCCTCGGGGACAAGCGCGGCGCTTGCTGAGGGAACACATGAGCTTCCTGACATCTTGCCTCTGAGGGTCCAGAGGAGACTCCTCTCTTAGAATTGTATCCATCACAAGGATGAAGGGGCTTTTCCCAGGAAAATGGCTGAAGAGCCCTGCCCGATTCTCTTTCATGTCTGATCTCTCACCTCTTTCTGAAATCTTGTGGAGATTTCCCGGTGGTGTAGGAAAATGGATGCTCCTGGCAAGTCGTGACAGAAGTGGCTCCTTTTAACTCTGTTGGAAAAATACCTATAAGATGTATTTCTGCATCAAATGGGGTATTTATTTTAACCTTTTGAGGAGTCTCCATCCTGCTCTCCACAGTGGCTGCACCGGTTTAGCGTGCCAGCTGGAAGTGTAAGAGGGTTCCCTTTTCCTCACAACCTCACCAGCAGCCTTAGCCTCCAGCTTCCAGCACTGCAGCTGCATATCTACTCACAAAGCACGTTCCCAAATGGACTGGGAAAGCTCCCTCAGGCCACGGTGCCTTAGCACCTGCTACCCCACTGCTAGCAATGCACTGTGGGTCTCATCATCACCAGTCTTCTTCCCTGTGTTTTCCCTGGCCCTCCACAAGCTGTCCTGTCTGGGCTGCTGTTCCCTGTCCCTATGCTCTTGAAGGATCACAGACTCACACTGGATTATCATGGCCTGTCTTTCACCTGAGGCTGTTTCATACTGTTGTTTTGAAGTAGTTATAAGTGGCAACCATTGTTGTTATAATTAATTACCTCCACATCTCATGTGGGATTCAGAGCCAACGGAGACAAGAGGCCTGGGCAAGGCCAGGAACAGAAACAATCCATTTTTACTTCCTTATTTCCAGCACTTTACCACAGGGCAGCAGATGCGTTCAGGTGTTTTATCAAATCGTGAGTGGATCTGAGGCATGACAAACAAGGAAATATGTCTCTCAAAGAAGACTGAATGAATAAATAAATAAGTAAATGACTGAGGTCATCATTTTATGAATTCTCCAAAAAGAAGACATGAGCATAGGCCCATGCCTTTCAGTCTCTTGTCCACAGAAGAGAGATTCATAAAAATTAGAATGCGCAATTCTTTTTGATGCTTCTGCAGTCCCCTCTGTCCTCTCTCCTGTGGTTTCTGCCATTACTCCCTGTCTGGAGTGCTGTCTTCCTACAGGACTCGTGCTTGCCCTGCAAGTTGTTACAGAACTTTGGGCCAGAGCCACCGGGGCTGCTCCTCTGCTGAGTCATCAGTCCCCTTTTGCGCTCTGGGATGCAAGGTCGCCCAGCTCACTGGTGAGCACAGATCTCTTCTTTCACATAAATCGTGAGACCTTGAACAAACTACTTAAAACTCAATTTACCCCTTTGTGGAATGGAAATAATAACTGTTAGATAAACTTTAAATGAAAAGAGTGTATCATACGGCTTGCTGCTTGGCATGAGGAGTTAGGGCAGTCTCTGCTGGGTGAGAAGTACTCTTCCCCACTGTCCCTGCTCGCTTCCCTCTTGTCCCTCTTTCTCTTTACCTCTCAATTGCAAGTGCTAAAGCAAGCTGGCAGAATGCTCACATGGGCTGAAGTAACCCTGCACAGTACTCTGGCTTTTTAATGAAAAATTTTCCCTCAAGTTGAATGTAAGTACTATGCATCACAAACATATACTAATGAAATAATAGTTATGGGAAAAAGATTTTTTAGATTATGATAAAATATATATAAAATGACCACCTTAGCCATTCTAAAGTGTACAATTACAACATCAAATATGCTTGTATTGTTTTGTAAACATCATGAAAACACCGTGATGGTCTTGGGACTGAGTTGGTTCTAGCTCAGTGTGCAGCTCTGGCTTGAAAGGCCCCTGTAGCCTTTGGTGCAGTAAAAGGTGGGGCTGTGTTGTGTGAGAGGCTCTCAGGAAGTCATGAGGTGGAGACAGTCAGTGTGGTCACCTCTGTAACACTGTCAGGAATCTGGGGAAACCAGGTGTGATGCGTTAATGACATCCAGCCTCTAGACCCACTTTACTCAGACTGTAATGTGCATGGAAATCATTTGTGGATCATGTTATAGTGTAAATTCTTACTCAGTGAATCTAAGACAGGGTTGAGATTCTGTATTTCTAAAAATCCACCCAGGAGTGCTAATGTTATTGGCCCGAAGTCCACTGGATGGGTAGCAAAGCCATCGAGGACGAGTGTTCAGCAAGAACCCTGGGCGGCGGTAAGAAAAGTTACGGCGGTAGCCATTAGTGAACTAGTCACTTTCCGGTCTGTTTGTTTCAGATGCATTTATTTTCTGGTCTACATGGCTTGAAAGGAGAATAAGAATAAGAAAGAGGAGGCCTGATAAGTCTGTAGGGTTTTAGGTTTTTAGGTGATAGGAATGCTTCAGACAGAGATACTGGTTGAATAAAGGCAGTTGGGAATTTGAACGATTGATCAAAGCAATCAAAGGAAGGAGCCTGAGTTCATGATACACAGGTTGTATCCTGTCAAATTTTCAGTATTTGCCTCACCCAACTTCACAGCTATTAATGTCAAACTCCAAAACAAGGAATTGGGCATTTTAAAAGGCCCTGGATAAATAGATATGTTGTGACAGGGGTGATAGTGATGGTTTTGACCAAAATAGCCTTCCAAATTTCAACTATTCTCTGGCGATACTGTTTTGAAAATTGCATACTAGAGAAATGTGGAGACACTGAAACATTGAGGGGAAGAGATTTTTCTTTCCAAAAACTTGTTGCATATCAGACACTGACTAGGAAGAATGGATGGATGGATGGATGAGAGTGAGTGGGTGAATGATTGCAGGCGTTGATGAGGCAGGAAGTATTTTACACTTGGTCAGATGTCTCCTGTCCATGTGTTGAATGGCTAGCAAAATGTAACAGAAGGAATAATGCTCTGCAATTTAGTTTTAATTATTTTCTTTAAAGCTGTTGGGTTTCTTGAACTATTCTTTTGGAACACAAAACATCTTTCTTTGAATTAAATGGCACTAAAATGCATTAACTCAAATAATCTAGAGAGATATTTAATTTTTCTCCTGGACAAAAAATTGTGATTATTAAAATAAATATAATTTCATATGAATTTAAAATGTAAAAACCCCAATAAGAAAATTTATGTACTTTTTTCTTTGCTAATATAATTTAGCTAATACTAATTGAGTGGTGGACACAGAGAGTGGTATGTACAAGTCATGCCTTTAGGGGTTCATAGTTCGGTGGCGAAAATAAAGGCATATACAAGAATCTACAAGATACAATAGCTATAAAGGAAAGATTTTTGGAGTCTTATGGGAACAAGAGAGAGCAACAGATTTTTGCCCAGGGGAAATGAAAATAGGCTTCATAAAGAAGGTGAATGGATATAGATCTTGAGAGGTTAACGGAGCTTTTGAGAAAGAGGAGGAGAAGAAGAAGACTTAATATATTAATTATAATGAGCATAATTAATATATGAAAGTTTCTTTTGTTGTAAATTGCTAAAACAAATTCCAACAAAAAACAAGAATTTACTGTTCCTTATTGTCGATCACTGACAAGCTCTGGGTGATATTGGCTTCAGCCTTGGGCATCTTCATTATCATCAGTACTTGGTTAATCTTCATTTCCTACATTTGCTTTCTACAGGAAGCCTCAGGCAACTTTTCTAGATGTGGTAATAGTAAAAGAACAACTGTTTTCTGAATATTCTATCAAAATTTTAACTTTGACTTTCATTGATATGTATTGGCCACCTATTCTAAGTCAGTTACTATACCTGGGTCTGGGAGTTAACCAGGCTTACCCTTACCCCATCCCACACTGATTGAGAGATGGCTGAAGGTGGTTTTGCATGAGAACACTGGACTGTCAAAAAACCTGCGTCTACGCGTACATTCAACAAGATGTGGGGGTGTAAGACTCTTTGGATTTCAAAATCCAAGGCTCCAATAAATCTTTAAATAAACAGACAAAGAAAAGTCTTTCTACTATGATTGCAGAGTACAGTTTCATGTTCTATAAAAGATCTAAAAATGAAGACTGAGCTGGATTGCTACATTTCATAACCTGCCATTTCCAGAGAATGGATAAGTACCAATTATTTCTCCCACAACCCCTTAAAAGGCAAAATGTTATTTAAATAATTTTCCCAGAGATCAGAAAACACGGAACTTGTGACAACATCTACAGAGAATAGGGCTAGTCTTAATGGTTTTGCTAAGAGGCCTGGAGTCGTAAAACCTGGGTTCAAATTATTTTATCTCTGATAGTCTGAGTGACATTAACAATTCATCTTTCTGAGCTATGTTAATGTGTTCCTCAAACCCTCTAATGAGGGCTAAACTGTACTCTAAAAATGTAAAACTGACTGGCAACTCAGTCACTATTTATATTCCCTGGACTGGAAATTATAAGTAAGAGTCCTGCTCTGGAGATAATAAACCGAAAATAGTCATGTAAATAAAAGATTGCTATGAGGGGTGCAGTTATTGTACCAGAAGTCTGTATGGGGCTCTGCAGAAAGAGGGAAGAGTTCACCCCATCACTGAAGTGTAGGAGATGGTTCACACGGGGGAGGGCTGAGGCTTAGGAGTTGTGTGTGTGCTTACCATGAGAAAGGTGAAAGGGGCAGGTGACAGGCTGCGGTGATAGGTGCCTGCTTAGCTCAGCTCAAAGTTCCTTCCTCTGGAAGCTGGCACTTCATAGCTATCCTTCAAAGCGCTCGGTCCATCTCTTCCTGATCACAACCTGATTGGACCAAAGTGGGTGGCTGACCAGGAAGTGCCCTGCACTGACTGAACTGAGCTAAGATCTTACCAAGGTGAGACCGAGGCTGCCAGCCAGAGGCAGCTCTTTGAGACTTGTATCAATCGCTATAGAGAGACTGCAGACTTGTGGAGAAATCTGTAGAAGAGAAAAAGCAAAGTGGGAGATTTTGTGGCCCTGGGAAAGACCCTCCCATCCCCAGGAGGGGAGTGCTGTACCCAGCTGCAGTGCCTGTATTAAAGTAGCACACTTTTCACTGATGCTTTGTGCTGTTTCCTCCTGCTTGTTTCTAACAAGCAATTCCTGACCCAGCCAGCACTCCACTCAGCAAGATGCTAGCCAGGCGAAGTTCTGAAGAGGCAATTTCTTAGTTTGCTCCTCTTCCCTTCTTCTGTTGCACTGATACTCGGTTTTCTCCTCCTCTCTCTGCACAGGGCCACACTCTTCTGACCTTTGTAGCCTCTTTTGAAGACGTTCTAAAGATAACAAAGAACAGTCATCCACTGCCTTCTTGAACATCATTTTATCCTCCTCCTCCCCCTCCTTCTATTATATAAAGTCAAGAATTTAAAAATAAACCCCTTGTCTTTATTTTCTTTAATCCAAATTCAGTTTGACTTCGAGTCTCCATCCAAGTGGCAGGTAAGAGGTTTAACCTCAGTTGTCCCTGGTCACTGCTCGAGATGCCCGCTGCTACCTGCCCTTCCTTAGCCCCTGGGCTCCTTCAGAGGCCTTGCCCTCTTTCCCTGCCCTTCAACAGCCTCCTGTTGGGGAAACGAAGGCCTGGAGTCAGTTTCTTGAGATGCATGGCAATTGCCCTCATATTTGAGATTTTACTTTCCTTGGTTTTAGTTACCTGTGGTCAGCTACAATCTGAAAATACTAAATAAAGTGTTTCAGGAAAGAATCTCCCCCTGCCCTCTCCCAAAGTTTGGAACACCGTTGGCTGGTTTGTCACAACATAAAAGAGAGCCTACTTAAGAATTCATAGAAAGCAAACCTGTGAACTGGAGATTTTTCAAACACTCCTGACAATTAAGGTCCCATGACTAAAGCCAGTGCCACCATAGACTTTTTGATAATCACTTATAAGAAATAATATGTTCCCTTTTCTCTTGAAACTTACTTCTGTCATTGATTTGAAGCAAGCAAAAGCCTTCACACTACACTATATCCTGAGCTCCCCCCATCCCCGCCCCCCAGTTTTAGACAAGATCTTGCTAAGTTGTTGAGTTGCCAAGATTGGGCTCAAACTTGTGATCCTCCTGCCTCAGCCTCCCAGGCTGCTGAGATTACAGGCCTGTACAACCATTCCTGGCTTTCTATAAATACTAAACAAATGATTATAATTATTGCAAGTAATTACTATATTAAATTAAGATGTTATCCACTTTACTAAACCCAAATTATGTTGAAAAGATTGAGTCCAAGGACCTTATATTCTCATCAGTAGAAGAAGTGATATAGGAAAAATACAGCATGCAAAATGTTCAGGACTAGCTGTGCTCTCAGATTCTATAAGGAATCTTGAATTGTATCTCTCACAGACAGGAGAAACCATTGTCTTCCCAAATGCCCTGGGATATGGGACAGGACGGTGTAGGCATACACAGGGGAGTTGTGTGACTGGCTCTACTACTCAGCCCTAACGAAGAACCACATAGGGAATAATACTCTGTTACCGCTGATAACTGATGGTTGTTATTGTGGTTTGGATTTGCAATGTTTCCCCAAAACCTTGTGCATTGGGATGTTACGGATTATCTATGGACCATGTCCTGTTAGGAGATGGGGCCTGGTCTGGCGGGGTGGATTATACTTGTGTGCTAGAGACCAGGGTATGGCAGATTATAGACTGCAGGCTTGTGGATTGGATTACAGGAGTATGGATTGGGTTATAGGCATGTGGCAGGGGCATAAACCTGGATGGAGCAAAACACTGAGCCTGGACCCGGAAGGGACAAATCACTGGATGGAAGTTAAAAGGATGTATGCTGCTTTCTGTCTTCCTGACTTGACTGGACTTGACTTGGCTTCCTGTTTGTGATGTCATGAACAGCTGCCTCCACTTCTGCCTCCATCATGCTCTTCCACTGTTGCCAGCCTCCTCTGAGTGGACTGTGACCCTCTGAAACTGTGAGCTAAAATAAACTTCCCCTCCTGTAATTTTTACATGTCGAGTATTGAGTCACAGTGACAAAAAAGAAAGTAACTAAGTTTCTGAGCCCTCTGAGTAAGATGATCTTAAAAGCTCCATTTCTTGGATTCTGTTGGTGCCATTTCTGGGACTACTGGGAGGAAACTGATATTAGACAAGATGAAAGCTTTTGATCCTGGAAGGTTCTTGTTTAATTTGAGATGATTCTTACCCACCTGGGGAGGACTAGTGGGGGGATGTTTTGCTGTACACATGGGTCAATGTTCAGTTATTTAAAGTCACAGTCCTGAAACAAAGTCTGGAGAATGCACACAAACACAAAGCCTGGCAGGGTTCTGGGGAAGCCGGACACAGTGGCAGGTTGCCATAAGTCAATGATAAAAAGCAGCAATGCTCATGCTCACCCCAGCCATGTAGTTGATAAAGTGAAGGGACTCCAGTGATGTGGCTGGAGGTGGCAGGTCTGATACCATGGCCATGATCGAGGTGGTTTATAAGGACAGAAACCACTGGGGATTGATACCAATGCAAGGAGCATCATTGAGCAGCCCGTCTGCCATAGGCTCAGCCTGCGGAGGCTTGGGAAGATTGTAGCACTAGATGATGTTTTCCCTTCCTGTCTTAATTCAGACTACTGGTAAGAGATGACTTCTACTTGGCCCTTGCCTTTATGGAGCTACTAAGGGCTCATGGAGAGGACCAGGGCAGCTAGAAGAAGCGCCTCAGATGCTTGCTAAAATTCTTGTAGAAGTGCGACCCAGCCTCATCCACTTCGGTTCTGGAGAGCAGGAGAAAAATGATAATCTTTACTCATTCACACAAGGACTGCCTGACTGCCACTTTACATCCAGGTCCAGGAAATGTTTATCAAACTGAATGGCAAAGGAAAGAAGACAGACAAATTGTCTTGCTAATGGATTCTTTGCATTATTATCATAAATCATTTGTGTCTCTGAAAAGTTTATGTAATGGAAACTTCCCTCCTTAACGTGGAGTGTGGGGAGATTGGGGCCCAGAGGAAGATGACTGGATCATGGAGGTGAGGCTTTCCTATGCGAACTACGTAACATCTGTCTGTCTGTCTTTCTGTCTGTCTGTCTGTCTGTCTTTCTTTCTTTCTTTCTTTCTTTCTTTCTTTCTTTCTTTCATCTCACTTCTTTCTTTTGTTTTTTTTTTTCTTGCAGTACTGAGGATTGAACCAAGGGCCTTTACACTGAACTATGTTCCCACCCTTTCAAAATTTATTCTGTGTTATAGTGTTGCCAAGTGGCTACGTTGCCCAAGCTGGGCTTGAAGTTTCGATTTTCCTGCCTCAGCCTTCCAGACTGCTGGGATTACAAAAATGTGTCAGCATGCCAGCTTAGATGGATGCCTTTCTTGCATGAGTGAGTTCTTGCTCTAATGGGACTGGATTAGTCATGAAAAGAGTTGGTTTATATAAAACAAACTTTGGCATACCCGGCCCTCTTGCTTCCCTTCTCACCATGTGTTCTCTTCCACTTTCCAACATTATTTGAAGCACGTTGTAGCCTTGTCATATGCGGCTGTTCTGTCTCGGGTTTCCCACATTCCAGGACCATGAAGAGTAAAAGAAATAAACGTCCTTAAAAAATAAATTACTTATCTCATGTATTTGATTGTAACTACAAAAAGCAGACCAAAATGCCATCTGTCAAAATTGAATAAGTGAATCTATCAGAGTAACTCTGCATCTAAATTCATTTAATTAATTGCTGACAAAATGTCTCTTCATTTATGCTTAAAGGAGGCCACATTTGATCCATCTTTTTTTTACTTTTATCAATCTTGAGAAAGCAGTTTGAAGTGGACCTTGGTGGTTTTGTGGATTCGAACATGATCTTCTTGTGTTCTAGGTATTCATGAGGCAAAAATAGTACAGAATCAAAAATTTGCCTTACAGTGCAAGGCTGTTTGAGGATAGGCCTGTGGGAGTCCACAATCTCAAGATGTCTGCTGATGGAACTCAGGAGGCCCATGAACCTGAATGAGGGAAAAAACATCTTTATGTTTGCTACCTTTCATGTAAAATTTAGTGTTCCCTTCTATTATGTGTGTGATGTACCTGTGACTTGGCCATTGATAGAAAGAAGATATACTATCATGCTTATTCTTGTTTCAAAATAATCCTTATTCTTATCCTCCTGTTTGCTCCCTTACTCACACATGGGTTCTTCTGCAGTTTGGAGGAAAAAGCAACACTTCCATGGTGTTCCCTAGGAGAGGAGTTGGGAAAGTTGTCTGAGAGGAAGGACTATGCATTCGCTTTAAAGAGGAAGAAGCAAGTGGGGAAAGACAGAGAGACAGACAGAAACAGAGGCCCAGAGATGGGGCAGGCACAGCAATGGAGGAGACCTAATGTGGGCCGTGAGATCCTCACGGCCGCATGGCAGTCTGGGAGGAATGGCGGTCCAGCACAAGCCCCTCCAGGTCAAGCCCCAAGCACCTGCCCCTTCCAACCAGGCCCCACTTCCCAACACTACACAGTATCCATAGGTACATAAGGCTTTTGAGGAACACTCCAGATCCTAACGACAACACAGTCCTTATACAGGGCACAAACATCAGCAGCAAGTGATCGATCTCCAGGACAACAGCATAATGGTCAATTTCTTTGGCAGGCACATCAGGGTAGGTGGTGGGAACCTGAACATCTGTGGAGGTGTGACCCTAGGAGTTATGGTTTGGATCTGGAATGTCCCCTAAAACTTCATGCATTTGGATGTTGTGGAATATCTACAGATCCCATGAGGTGTTAAGAAGTGGGGCCTGGCTGGAAGGAGTGTCACTAGGACTCGACTTGGAAGGATATATGCGAGCTGTGCCCCTCCTCGTTCTCCAGCTTCCTGTTTGCTGTGATGCTGTGAAGGGCTTCTCTCTGGCCATGCTTCCACCATTGTTGACGGCCCATGAATGGTCTTGAAGCCTTTGAAAGTGTGAGCTAAAATAAATCTTTCTTTGCTTAAGTTGTGGATGTTGGGTATTCTGTTCCACCAGCGAATAAGTAGAACACTAGGTAATGAGGAGGGCCTCTGATTTTGGCTGAGGCTTTACCCTGAGACTAAAATGGAGCAAATGGGCCCCGGGCAAATATGACATGTGGATAAATAGAACCTTCATGGCAGCAACAACCACAGCCTTGAAGGACCCCTTGGCGTTTGGACACACAGAGAGCGCATGTTTCCATGACTACGGGAGTCAATCACTCAGCGTGACGCTGGGTGTTGTACAGACATCTTCTGAAGTGCAGAGGGTCTGGTATGTTCTCAACAGTGACCTTAGTGCCTAGAACATGAAGAAGGTACCCAATAATTATCCAGGGACCAGGAAGAGCCCAAACATGGCCTTGGCCAGACCACACATAAACTTTGTTCCACAACCTAGCAAGCCAAACCCCAGCCTTGACATCCATTTGCCCAGAGGAGTGAGACTTGGTCAATGACGGCCAGATTCCTTATTTTTCTGATTCAGCTTCCAACTCAGGACCAATCAGACAAGACTAAATATAGTATCTAAACCAATCACATAAGGCATCCTGTTCTAGTTAGCCACCTCTAGCTTTCCTATGCCAACAACTTCCAGTCAAAGAATGCCAAAAGGCGTCTTTTCTTTTTCCAACTTCAGAGCATTTCCCATTTAACTTTGAGTCTCTGCCAAGCTCAGTAGGATTAGAAGGAGCAGCTTTGGGTCGTTCTCACTTGGGTGGTCTTCAGCTATTTGAACTTCAGGAATGGCGGTGCCCATCCACTCTCCACCTCCCTCATTTTGTCACGAATAATAGTCATAGTTGCCATCCTTGTCACATACTGAATTCACACAGCAATTCTCCACATCAGGTGATGGCTCTTCCATTTTACAGATGAAGAAACTGAGGCTTCAAGAAATGAAATGACTTACCAGGACTAAAAATAGGTATGTTTGACTCCAATGTCCTGTGTATATTCTTTCTCCTGCTTAATTTCAAGTATTAATATATTATTACTGCATTTAAAAAAAAACTTCAGGTTTTAGCTTTCCCCAGCTTTCTCTCACCTCCACAATGACGACACAGAGGTTGAAAATAGCCATAGGATTTGTCCTTGGAGAGGCTTCCTGCCTTCCGCACTGTCACCAGGTCTGACAGTTTTCATGTTTGGCAGATGCCCCGAGCCCCTCATTTCTCTGAGATAGGCGTCACCTCTGTGATGTGAAATGTGTGAGGATATTTTAGGAAACCACACTCACTTCTGAGAGCGTTCTTTCAGGGCATGTTATACTGAAATGGATTTATTTGATTCCAGCATCCACTACTCGGAATGCTGGGGAACATCAGCTATACACCAGGCCCTTCCCTGGGTGTAGGACGCTTGAAGGCTGCAAAGGGTGGATCAGAGGCCTCTGCATCAGAATCCTTGGTCTCAACCCGGACTTACTGAATCATATGTTTTGCCCTTCACATCTGAGGATCTGCAGCTCTGAAAAGCAGGGCGACCTGGACTTAGGGCGGCTTAAGTCTCATCCTGACTTTATTATATCTGCTGGGTGTAACCTGCATATATCAAGTATACAAGGCTCTCTTCATGCCTCTGAGTCTTTGCATATGTAGTTTCTGCCACTGGGAATATCCTTTCTTTCATTGTCCACCTGGAGAGTTTGCATTTATCCTTCTAAACCTATTTCCAAGTCTCCTTCTCCCTAGGAAGCTGTCTCTGGTTCTATCTCATCTCTTCCCCATCACCTCAGGCAGCAAATTTTCATGGCTTTTTGCTTATGGAGGTTTCTTCTAAAATGGACATAGTACGGCCTTGTACTCTGCGAAGGCCTCATGACAGTGTTTTAATCCATTTTGCGTTGTCATAACAGAGTACTTGATACTGGGCAGTGCATGAAGAATGGAGATTTATTTGCCTCCTGGTTCTGGAGACTGAAAACCCCAAGAGCAGTAGCAAGGGTTTTCTTGCTGTGTCATCCTGTGGAAGAGGGCAGAGCAGCAGGAAGTATATGCATGAGATAGTGTCCTGCTCAGCATTCCTGCCACTGAGATACAATATCCAACATCCACAACCTAACAGAGGAAGTGGCCAACTTTGGCTCCCAGTTTCAGAGGATTCAGTCTGGGGTCAGCTATCTGTAAGGCAGGAACATAACGGCAGAACAAAGCTTTTAGCTCATGGTGGGCTGGAAGCAGAACAAGAAGCAGTGGCAGAGAGGAAGGGGAAGGACCAGGTATAGTACCCAGATTGTGTCTCCACATCGCACACAGGTACAGGCAGAAGGGTGCTTTACTGATCTCCTGGGTGGCTCCTAACCCAATCAAGTTGATCATTAAGCTTAACTGTCATAGAGACGGAGTAGGTGTGCTCAAGTCTTTCTTCTTATTTTTATAAAGCCATGAATGCAACATGAGTGTCTCACCTGATGAGCTCATTTAACTGTAATTAGCTTTCAAAGGCCCCATCTCCAAATACCATCAACATATCCATGTGGGGATTAAGTTTTTAACACATAAACTTTGGGGGAACGCATTCAGACTGTAGCAAAAAGCGATGTCCTATTCCAAAGTGAGGTGTGAGATTAGCTCTATTAGCTCTTTGCTTCGATCAGAGGTAAAAGCATTTGGAAGTTGCCTAGGGCCTGGCTACGGCCTCTACAGTGAGAGCCTAGCTGAAGGCCTGGCAGTGTGAGGAGAGGTTTTGCTTCCATCTGGGCAGGTTAAAGTATATTTGCCAGTACAGCAATGTGGGGAAGAAAATGGGTATGGGGTTGTCCTGTGCTCTACCCTAGTGGGGCACCAAGGAGACACATTGAGGTCAGTAAAATATGCATTAGCTGCACCAAGCAGATTTGGGTAGCAAACACTAGCATCAGGGCCTCCATAGAACCCTATTAGCTATAGGGAGAACAAATTCAAAGGAACTCAAGGCCAGATTGGGAGCAGACACTAAAAAATTTCCTACTTCTATTATTTTTTTTCTTTTCTCACCTTAGATTCTAGCCCGTAAGTTCCAGTGGTAGTGAGCTAAGAAGGAAGAATTGAAGAGGAGCAGTTGCTAATCCAACTGCAGACCAGCGCCATTTTGAGCACTTTGCTTACATTTGCTATCGTGTTTCACAGATGAGAAAACTGAGGCACAGAGGCGTGAAGAAGTCACGGGCTGAGCCTGAAACAGCACACCTAAGCCTTACGGTTTCCTTCTAGGGCACATCCAAAACATGCTAGTGCTGTCAAAGGACCAAATCAAAACAAATTTAAAGGTTTTCATTGTCTTTTACTTGTTTGTCTAGAATCTACACAGTAGATTGATTATTCTGATGAGCTGAGCAGAGGAAGCTAGCTTTATACACAGAGAAAGTCTGAAAAAGCACAAATAGAAAGCAGATTGGTCATTTCAGAGTTACTTGCATGAAGACCGAGACCAGGTGGGGCTTCCCTGTGTGTGCTAAAACTGGCCTTTTGAGGGATTTGGTTATTATCTCTGGAATTCTCCAGGTAAGCAGCTTCGATTTGGTTTGGTGGTGTGCAACTTTGAAGCTAGTAGCCTTATCTTGTTTTGATCAGCCCAGCCTAGCTGAAGGGCTGAGGGCTCCGGGTCCAAACCTACAGGGTCCTGTAAATTTCATTTAACAGTGCTCGTGGGTAACTTATCAATGCAGGCAAGCAAATGATCCCAGGGACACACAGACAATGATGATCCTTATGCTACTTTTTGGGTCATGACTCTTCTGGGGCATTTGATAAGGGTTATCAGCCTCTCTGGAAAGACAATCACATCCATGTGCACAATTTTGCAAATAAATCGTAGCTCATAGTGCCATCCCCCCACCCCCTTTGTAAACAGGGTTCAGATTCACAGCTGATGTGCTGTGGAGCCTAGACCAATCCTATTAACATTCATTATCTTACTTAAACATCACAAGAACTTTTATTCCCATCTTACAGGTAAGGAAACAGAGGTTGAGGGAACAAAATTGCTCACCCAACTTCATACATTCACTTTAAAAGGAAGCCTTGATACCAACCTAACCATGATTTCGAAGACTTGTTCCTGGTGTCGAGGGAGTCAGATCAAGTGCTGTACAGGCTAACAGACCAATTTCAGGGAGGTGAGCAATTAAAATAGTTTATCATTTTTATGGTCGGCTGCACAGATGCCTGGTGCCCCTAACAGCTCCTGGAATGCCATTTTTTCTCCAGAAATGCTTGCTACAGCTTGACAAATTGCTGCCAGAGGGGTTTGTTTCATTATTTTGCTAAAATCATTGAGCTTCTAAAGTCTTTGAGTTTCTAAAAGAGTTCTACTTCCTGCTGGGAGTGCCAGTGAGGAACCTCCCAAGGGCACAGAAAGTATCAGAGAATCAAATTCCTAAGAGTGGGAGTGCAATAAGGGGTGGAATGTGGAAGAAAGCAGGAGTTTCCTTTCTTGAGGGGGCTCAACCAAGAGCCTTTCACTCCTTCTTGCTCCAGTTCTTTCTTTCTTTCTTTCTTTCTTTGTTTCTTTCTTTCTTTCTTTTTCTTCCTTCCTTCCTTCCTTCCTTTCTTTATTTTCTTTCTTCTTTCTTTCTTGAGACAGGGTCTTGCTCTGCATTCCAGGCTGATCCTGAACTCATTCTATAGCCCAGGAATCTTCTTGCCTCAGCCTTCCAAGTGTTACGATTACAGGTGTGCACCACTATGCCTATTTTGTGTGGTGCTGGGGAATTGAACCCATGGTCTTACACTTGCTGTGCAAGTGCTTCAGCTGCTGAGCTATTCCTCCGGGCCTTTCTTCTTTGCCAAATATACATAATATTTGTAGAAAACCTACTAATCCTGGATTAATTTCTGGTAATAATGATCATAGTTATCAATAATCATTACAATGGTCCAGAAACTGTTCTGAACACTGCATGAATTATTTTCTTTAGTCCTTGAACACATCTGTGTGGTAGGAACTATTATTACATTTTACAGAAGAGGACAATGAGAAGGCACCAGAATTTAGGTAATTCTCGAAATGCTGTGCAGCTACCAAATGCAATTTAGGTATTAGTTAACTTTACTTCACATAATTCTAACAGAAACTCCTCAGGATGTAATTGCAACACCTCTCCCCAAGTCCAGCAAGATTGGCAAAGTGTGGCTCAGAAAGGCAAAGAAGAAAGGCCTGGGCCAAGTGCAAAGTAAGAGGAGAAGCTAGTTTTCTCACCTTCAAACTCAGTGTGACTGCTTTTCTGTCTTGCTCTGTCTTTTCGTGCCTTCTTCCCTCTTCCCTTTCAGTACAGAGCTTTTTGTAGTGTTGTGGTTTGGATCTGGATTGTCCTCCAAAAGGCTTATGTACCTATAGATACTGTCAGGAGGTGGGGCTTGGTTGGAAGGGTCAGATGCTTAGGGCTTGACCTGGAGGGGTGTGCGCTGGGCCTGCCTCTCTTCTCAGGATTGGCTTTGGGATTGCAATGCCATGAGAAGGTCTGTCTCTGGCTCTGGATCTGGCTCAGAACCTGCCCCAGCCCTGCTATGTGATTCTACCTTTTCAGTTGCCCTTCTGTGAACTGACTGTGACCTTCTAAAACTGTGAGCTAGAATAAATCTTTCCTCCTTAAGTTGTGGATGCCACGTATTCTGCCCCAGCAACAAGAAAGTAACTAAGACAGAAATTGTTACCAGAGAAGTGGTATGGTTACTGTGACTTACCTGACCGTGTGGTTTGGAAGCCTTTGGAACTGGTGTGCAGGACGATTCTGGAAAGGTTTGAGGATGCCGGATGGAGGAGCCTTTGAGCGCTCCAAGCAGAGTGTGATGGAACTGCTGACAGACTGGAAACACCAGCACCAGAAGTGCCCAGACTCAAGGCAAGGCCAGAGCTTTTTCAGGAAGAGGCTATAACAATGTTTCTTCTTTTCTCCGTTACTCAGTTCAAGCTGCCAGTCCTGCACCCATGCCCAAGGTGGGTGCCACTCTCCCACTTTCTGACCATAAGTCAACAACGCACACCTGAAAGCTATTCCCTGGACATTTACGAATTACAACAAGTTGACACAATCCCCCCAACGGTCCACGCAGACAATGATGGAGTCAGAATTGGGCTTTGTTATCCAGGCAGGCAATATTTGAGCTCTTCAGCGCAGCTTTTATAAGAAGCCACCATCTCGTTCAGGATCTCCTATTGGAGGGAACTGAAACAGAAAGCCACAGCATGAGGTTTCAGTAGAAGCTTCTACACAGAAAAGTATTTTCTTTCATGAGTTATGCATTGTGGGATATATATTTACAGCCTTCCAACGAAAGTATTTCTTTCTACTCGCAAAGACCTTTTATCTGGTTCCCAAGCATGCTTGGTCTTTCTGCTTAGCACTTTCAGCAAACGTCTTATCTACCTCCAAAGATCTGCATAACCCCTCCATTTCACGGTCTTCAACCCACAGAATTCTCCTTCATCCTACAGGTCTCCAGGACACTCCCATAACCCTAGCCCCTGCTCCACATAAGGACACCCTGCGGGACTTTCTTCCAGTGCCCTGCTCCTTTCCTTCCTAATATTGATTCTAGCAACAATTACAATCTGTGTCATTTATCATCAGGAACATGTTCTAAGAAATAAAGAGATGCAGTGAAATCCAGGTGAAGGAGGCAGCTGCTAGGACACACAGGCATCCTGTGTTGGAATAAATGTTTTTTAATAGTTTATATGAGTAGAGGGTGTGCACTCTAAAGTGATAAAAAGTATACTTTAATGAACTTGCACGTCAGTAACGTAATTATTGTCATTGTCACGTAGTATGTATGTTCCATTCATAACTGCATGTGCTACACTTTGCTAGGACTGGCAGTGCAGTAGTTTTGTTTACACTAACGTCATCACAAACACATGAGGAATATGTTACAATGGTACTGATATCACTAAGTAATAAAAATGTTTCAGCTCTCTTGCAATCTTTTGGGACCACTACGCTATGCAGTCTGTCATGGACTGCAACATGATTGCACATGCTTATCAGTATGATAATTTTGTGTAGAATTGCTTCCATCTATTATTACCTACCTCAGAGGTTGGTTTTGGGTGTATTGAGTGAGCTGTTAGGTGCAAAGTGCTTAGAATAGTCCCTGGCAGACAGCTAGTGTTCTGTAGGAGGTAGTTGTTCTGTTGGAAGCTCTGGAAGAGCAGTGACAACATTGGCTGGCCTGCGTGCCAAGCTGTGGGTGCTCAGTTGGTGTCATTCTGGCTCAGATCTACTGAAGCACTGTCTAGCTCCAATTTCAGGTTCTTGAACTGATGTTGATCCAGTTTAACCCAGAAACTTCAGCTTCTTTGTGTTACTCTATTTTCTTCATATAGGATCGATCTCATTAATGGGGACAGTAACAGTACCTATCTCGGGGTTGTTGTGATTAATGGGTGAATATGTGTTAGCAGATATAGTGGTGCTTGTAATAGTAAGGGCTCAGAATCGCTCGCTGCTCTCTAAAGCTATATGCAAAGTATCTCTTGACTGAGATACTTAAGGATTGTTTTAGCTTTTCATTATTTTTTCAGGTTTTCGATTACTTGCCTATACATAATGATTTATCTTAGAGATAAGACTTTAGTCACTTTAGTCTGAACAAAACCCCAATTATAATTAATGTACACCTTATACACACAGCCTGCAGTTCATTTTATACGATATTTTTAAGCAACTTTGCACATAAGAAAGTTTTGCTTTCTTATTTCTTTAATACTGACTTTGTCACTGATCTATATCCTCTGACCTTCTTTTTTTCTAGTTTTGATTCTGTGACAGGGTCTAGCTAAGTTAGAATATTGTCCAATCTGGGCTTGAGCTTACAATCCTTCTGCCTCTGCTTCCCAGAGTTCTGGGACAAAAGGACTGTGTCACCATGCTTGGCTGAAACCAGATTTTGTGGTACAGAATTTTCTACTTCTGATATCCTGGCTTTAAAATGGGCTTTTCAATTAGGGGTGCTAAACCTGTATTATTATTATTTCCAGTTGTTCAAAAGAAAACGATTCATATGTTGTGCAACCTCCCAAGAAAGAATGAAAGAGCTCTTTCTAAAACACAGATGACAGAAACTCTTTCCCCTGCACCTTGAATTCCTTAGGATAACATCTTTTCAAAAAATCATATTTTACTTAGATGTCTAAGGCATGCCACACATTTATATTAATACAAATGTCAAATATTTTATTTAATCCTCACAGCAGTCCTGAGAGGCAGGTAGTGCTATTCATTCTATATTGTCAAACATAAAATTAGTTCTATATTGAAAAAAAAAGGCTGAGCCTTCATGAAGTCAACTACCAGACGTGCCGTGGGCCCTTCTACACCTTCTTCCTCCTTCCTCCTTCCCAAGAGTGTTCACGGTCACTGTACTTCTCAGCAGCGCTTCGTCTGGTTACCTTTTCATGTCCCCATGGTTTTGCTCATGTTCTGTTTAGAATTCTCTCTCCCTTATCTTTATGAACTAGAAGAATCATATTTATACTGGAAACTCCAACCTAAACATCATCTTTGCAAAGCTTTCCTTGGCTTTTACAAGTTCAATACCTCCACCTCTGAGTTTCTTCGGTAGTCCTCAGCATGCCCTTGTCTTATTGTGATTATGACATCATATTTCTGCACATCCTGTTCTGAGGCTTCCTCTGGGACAGGGACCATGTCTTGTTTTCTCTTGTGCTCGCAGGACCAAGTATCACGATTGATAAATCAGTTGATCTTCCCAACATTTAAACATGAGACAGAGCGCTCATCTGATGATGGCACCACCATTCAGTGCCTGAAAGAAAAAAGACAGAGCTGAGTTTTTCTTTCTGAAGCTGGGGAGAGCCATGTTGATCAGAAAGTCTCTTAGACTTCTGATTCTATACAGGAGTTTTGGGAAGCTGAGAGTTCAGGCACTGGTGGACTTTAAGTGGCCGGTGATGTTGATGTCTTTTGTAGAAGGTTACTTGAGTTTGAATTGTCGGTTGTACTCTGAGACATTTTTTTGAAGGCCGTTTGTCCTTGTTTGGCCAACTAGCAGAAGGGGTGACCAAGATTGGCTAGTTGTCTTGCAAAGCAGCTTCCGAGAGGCAAGTTGTCATTGATCAGTTGCAGGATTTTAAAATTTGCTCTGATGTCTGCTTGTTACCATGACTACAGAACACTCGTTTTCCCCTGAGATTGTGGAAACGTTTTTTTCTGTTAATTTTCAGATAGAAAGTATTTATGACCCAGTAGGTGATGTTAATAATCTTAATTAATGCAAATTGCTTCCATGGGCTTTGAATTTCTCAACATCAAATACAAAACACAAATGAATTCTTTTGCTATCAAGAACATTTAACTTTGATATGAGAATATATATCTTCAAGGCTTTCAAAAAGTACAACTCTCATGTTTCCCTAAGTTATTAACTTCTTAGAGTTAACCTTCAAATGTCTATTCATAGATTTAAAAAATGATCTGATGCAGTTGGCAGATTGCAAATAGAAACACAGAATTCCCAGATTATTTATTTTCAGGAAAATACCCATAGTACTTTGCTTTTAAAAATAAACAATGATTGAGAAATCCTTTTAGGTTTCTGCACAAAATATAACTTCAACCAGAAGTATGCAATCTTTTATCTAAATCAGCCTGCCCAACCCTGTAAGCTGGGAAAACTCTAGCAGGTCCCTGAGGGCTGGCTTCATGGGGGAAAGGCAGGGGATGACGGTAAAAGGGTCATGTGACTAATGGCAGCTTATATGACAAGAACGCACTTCTCTCTCCAATGGTTCAGCAGGACAAGAACTGAATATGTTGGGATAGTATGCAAGCCTTGTCTCTGACTGTCCTTTCAGTCTTTTTGGATTTTTTTCTTCATCTCAAATTCTGTAAGTTGGGGGTTCGCATGGCTCAGTTGTGGGTAGTCTTTATGTATTATCTCTCTTGGTGATCTCCACCAATCATTTGTTAATTACTGTCAGTTTCACAGCTCTGGTCTCTATTCATCCTTGAGTTTGGTATTCATACATTAGTGGCTTCTCCAGGATCTCTACTCAGATGTCAGATGAAATTTTTACATCTAACACTCCAAAAATAGTCCTGATTCTTTCTCCCACTTTCCCACATTCCTCTCACCAACCAAAATGTGTGTCTGTTCTACTATTCCCAATTGACCAATCACTTAGGCTTAAGAAAATTCATCTGCAAATTCCCAGATCCCCCAGTTCTAGCTTCTCAATCTGCCCGTTTCACTCCTATTTCAATTCCACTACCAACCAGATCATCTCGCTCCTTCCTGGACTGTTGCAACTGCTTCTCCACCCAGTCCCCAGCCTCCTATGGTCTTTCTCTCACCCTGATGGGACCCTATGAGCTTGTGAGAATCCCAATGACTATTCTCTCTGTGTGAACACAACACACACCTTTCACCAAAGCCAGCAAAGACTGCTGTTATCTATCCCCAACTTCTGTCTTTAAGCTCTTTACACATCATTATCTCCCTGCTCATTACAGTCCAGACAAATGGACTTTCTTTTGGTATCTCGTGCAAACTTTGCTCCCTTTCTTCCAGGATGCTGGCCTTGGCTGCACCTTCTGCCTTCAACATACCTTTACTCTGATCTTCATACAATTTGCTTCTTTCATTCAGGTACCTCGCATGACACCTTTGTAGGAGGACTTTGACCTTTGCTACCTATTTCAACCAGAGTGAATGGCTTTCCGTCATACTGCTGTATTTTATTTTCACAATAATTATCACCTTTAGTGTTTTCTTTTTGATTTCTCTGCCCATTATGTAGCTTTCTGTACCTGAAGGTCAGCTGTAGAGTACAAAGACCTGTCTGTCTTGCCTACTAATATAGTACAAAGAGGGGGACTCAAAAAAAGACAATGGATAAGGCTGATTGAACATATTGGGGAATTATAGAATAATGGGAGTTTTGGCTTTTTATTTTCAAATTTTCTAAGATTAGCTTTCATTATTCCATAACAATAAATAAAAATTTAAAATTAAGTAAAAGAGTCTCAGTGACCAAATTCTGGAAGTCTAGAACAAGTTTACAATATTGAATGTCATTTTAGGCTGATCACAAAGAAATCTGGCTGTTCCTGAGCCAGTTGTATGAACATCAAAAGGAGGAAGACCTATCCTCAGTCCTCATATCATTCGATCTGCACAGTGTTCTTGAAATGATGATCACACTCTCATTATGCATAGGCCCACCCCATCCTCTCCTTCCTACCACCATTGTATTTATAGAGACCAAGGCTTGAAAGCTTGTTTTTCCCCAAAGTTACCTAGCTCTTTTATGGAAAAACCACATGTTAGTAGTTGGAATGTCTCTAATACTTTACCCTTTTATCCTAATCAATTTTAGTTAAAAAAACAGAATAAAAGAAAACTAATGTCCTAGGTGGTCAGCACAGTTCCCCAAGGTCACCCGGTGGGTGCATGACAGAACCAGAGCTGGATACCATCCTTCTGTTTCCTCTGTTGCCTTGACCCTAGGGGTGGGCATATCCCTAGGTTTTTCTGGACTACAACTAGTTCAGTAGTATTTCTGTATTGTTTTATCACTTATGATGTTCAGACGTCCTTGACTTCATACTTGATAAAAATTTAGGGACAAAGGGGAAGAAGATCCCTACCTTATATGAGGAGATTTACTTTTATGCAACATTCCGAGGAAGACTAGCAAATTCTTTCATAAGAAAAACATTGGGCTGACTTTGTCAAAAGGGGATTGTCATAAGCTCACAGTGGAAGCCAGAACGTCAGTCCTATAGAAGGGGGGGTGGGGTGGGTGGGTAGACTAGTGGCCACTATGTGGGGGAGGGAGAACAAAGGAAGTCAGAAAATGGGTATCAAAATACAGTTACAGGAGAAGTGCTAATGTTGCATAGCACAGTGAGGTGACAATACTTTACAACAATTTATTATGTAACAATTTTAAAAGATTCAGGAGAGAGAAGTTTGAATTCCCCAACATGAAGAAATACAAATGTTTAGGTAGGTTGAAATGCTAATTACTTTAACTTGGTCATCAATACAGGTATTGAATTATCACACTGTAGCCCATAAATTACTGACAATCACCATGTGTCAAGTATAAAAGCTTTCTCCTGGAGAAAGAGATAAAGTGAGAGAAGGGGAAGGAAAACAGGCTCAGAAGACGCAGTGGTAGGAAATACTGAACAGAGCGGTGCAAGGCCCTTCACCGTGTGGCCAGTGACACAAAGCCCATCCTCACCTTCCTTCCTCGTTTCCAGTACAACACATACCACTCACTGTTGCCTTGGAGCAAAGGACAAATGCAGACCAGCTCTCGGCCCTCTGTCAAATATGCTCACAATGGAAGCCTTCAGGGCATGAGCTGACACAAGATTTCATCTATTAACAGCTACTTAACACATTTGTGTGGGAAATATGATGAATCCTACAACAGAGAGGCGCATGGAGACTGGAGGGGACTCCTGACTGCCCCAGGACCCCATGCAGGAAAGTGTTAACAGGAGTTTTCTTCCTGAACTGAACTACATCAAGAGAGATTTGAGTTTTAAAATTGCCCTAGGAGGCTAGCCTGAATTTCATCTGGTCCCATTATCCATGCATGCAAAAGAGGCCACAGACACCTAAATGACTGGATTTTAATGGGAAGCTACCCCATCTACAGACAATTTCTTACAGAGAAATCATTTCCAACCCCAGGAGGTTTCCTGAAGTCCTCTGGTATTTCCAGAAGCTCACACTCAGGCCCACTTCTGTGGACACACTGATTCTGCTTTGTCAGCACGGCACCTACAGGTTCTATACTGTGGGGCACCACAGCGACCAGGCACAGCATTTTTCAGTGGGGGTTGTTGTAAATCCATGGAGATGGAACGGAAGTTTCAGGACTTCAGCCGAATTAGAAGAAGCCTCTTCTCTGGACTTAGCCTGTTTATAGGAGTCATTCAGTTGCAATAGGCTGAAAGGTTCCCAGCTTCACTAACACACGCCATTCCCAATCAACTTACCTTACTTTTAGCTGTTTTTGTTGAAGAAGTTGCAGGGAAAGCCCTAGGCTGGCAGATTTCCCTTTGTAAAAGACAGGGATGCAAGGGTGTTTCTCTGACAGTCCACAGCCAATCGTAGAGAATATTAGGAAATGAATTTAGGAAAAAGGAGTCTTTGTTGCTCTTTAGCAGCCCTCTGTAAAAATGCAGTCAGTGATGACAGACAAGCCTTAATTTCTTACATTAACTGGAACATCGAGGGATACTAAGAGAAAAGGGATTCTAAGAGAAAGCACATCACCTGCCCTGCAAACCCCTCGGCTTTGTGCAAAAGAACCCTCTGATCTTACCTTTTTCTTTCCTCAGTGTGGCTTATCTTCAGACAGAAGGGAAGGCAGGTTGTATTACAACTTACTTAGAAAAAACACAAGTGTTATGTTTTTGTCAGTCGTATTTTTCATGGTGGGGGACAAACTACTGAACTTTAAGTGATCTTTCCTAGGGAGGGGTTGATAGAGGGTGTCATGTACTAGGTGCTCTGCTGCCTGGGCTGAAGACGGATTGATTCACTCACTGTTTATTCCACAACAATGCAATAAGATGCACTCAGGTGTAGAAAGTACTTCATTTGTTTTTCAGGATCGTTTTTGTTTCTATTTAATGCTCTCTCCTGGCTCACCTCAAGATGGACAGGTGGATCACTCTTTGGAGACCTCAAGGCTTGTCTTCTAGTTGCCGGTCCCCCTCCTCCTGGGCCACACCAGCCCAGGCGTGCTCCTGGCTCCCTTGTGGATACTGTTCATGCTATTTTCTAGGAGACTCCCCACCTCTGCCTGTAATTAGGCTATGAGGCTCAGGGCCACACATCTGTTTTTTAGGCCTCCGTATGTCTGCCTGGGTCTGGACTCTCAGGCTAGGACTTCCACTCACGTGTTACAGACAGATATGAAAGAGCTCAATGTTTATGTACTTTAGCAAAGAGACTATTGCTCCTGTGATGCTTTGCAAAGTTCTTCTGAGCTAATCACCTCAGGGAAGATCATTGAACTTCCATCTCACATCAGGGCCAACAGAGACTGGACACCGGCTAACACGACAGTCCCTGGCGTTCTTCCATCCAAAGAACTAACCACCTGCCTCTCATTTGTCCCTACACACTCAAGCTGCTGTGACCATCGCACAAGAGAAACGAAGTCCCTGTCCAGTCCATTCAATTCACCGTTGTTTCAGGAAAATTAAATTGACTCTCTTTTTGCCAAGTTAAAGTTAATAGTCATTAAGCAGAAATATACCACCAATTGTTCTGTATCTCTCATGGACATACAAATCCAGAAAACAGGTGGCCCTGGGTGCCCATGGACCATTCTGGATTGTGCTGTGTTGTGTCTGTTTAATTATGAGATTGAGCCCATTCTCTTTTTGGATCAATTAAGGACTTGGTAAATAAAGGGCAGATATAGCACCTGTCACCTAAGCGGCAGCGACTCATGTTTACTGTTTACAAACCGCTGTCATTTTCTTTACTCATCACTTACCAAACTTCAGTCATTTGTACACCACTTTCTACTTTCCACCCTTCTACCTGGTCACAGCTGTGGATGCTAAATTATAACTTTGTTCAACTAATATTATTTACTCCCTCACTTGACTGTTTGAAAAGAATGTGTTTATTTGAAAAGGAAACATTATATTTGAACCCAAAATAGAAGTTCAGCATCACTGGCTATAAATAGAAGACAGTTATAAGAACAAATATAGCAGGAAAATGTCAGTGTGTTCTAGGCACAGAGTGACTACCAAGTCTGGAAATGACGTTCCAGCTAATCAGATTTGAATGTTCATAAAGCAGCTCCCAGGATCTTTATGGATTCAGTAATTGACCGGGGATATAGTATCTAGAAGAGTTTGAGGTTGAGTTAAGTGAGTTTGAGAGAAAACATGCATGGTCACTCTGCACAGAGTTGCCTGTTATGGCTCTGAAGCTGAAACCTTCTGTTCCTCCTTTTATTAAAAAGGAAATGAGCAAAATGTTAGAGGAGGAGTTAAATACACTAGGGCCACGTGAAAGCTTGCTGAAAGTAATCAGAGAGCTTGTTAATACTGTATCTGGTTCTAGCTGAAGTCATTTTTATTCCATGAATGTCCTGCAGCTTACCTGTGAAATACACTCCAGTATCTCAACAGAACCTCAGGACAATTCTCACTGGCAGGTGTCAACAGTCCCATCTTACAGAAGATGATGTTGAGGTATATTAAGAGAAGGGCAACCTCAGATAAAACAGGAGCTAGATTTTAGAAGTGCTACAGTTTCCACTGTTGACCAGAAGTTCTGAGTTTTTCTGTCTAGCTCCTATTTCATCTCCAAGGAAGCCCCAAGGCTTTCAAATATATTCTTGGGGGTAGACAGGACCTTCTGATATGACAGAATGGGGTAGGCACTTCGTGCCCGTGGGCAACCTGTAGGGAAAAAGCTGAATGCCATACAAGAGGAAAACTCTGTTCCTGGGAGTCCAAGAGGGTCGCATCATCCAGATACCAGCACACACTTTTCCCAGCTGGAAATAGCAGCAACAAGTAGAAATTGGCCTTTCGTTTGGTCTCTGGGCACCTGGACTGGGGTCTCTTGCTTTCTCCTCGCTTCTCCCCTGACTTTCGTTCCAGGCATCCCACACTTATGCCCTCCCTCTCTCAGCTCTGCCTGGGGAGTGCACAGGACTCTGCCTGCCTCCCTCCCTCTTTCCTGCTGAAGTGTGCTCATGCTGTAAAGACCTCATTAAACCTCCTATCACAGTGACCCTTCATTTCCCTCTCTCTTCCTGTCTCACAAGACCGGATGTGTATCTTGCTGCTAACACCCACCCCTCCGAGCCCTTGGATAGAACAAAAGACTTAATAGGAAGGAGGGGTCACCTGCATCTGCCGACATTTCTGCACCTTGAATTCTCTGTTGCAGCTGTTTGTTAGTAACCCTAACAGCACATTTACAAACCAGTGTAATTCAAGACAGACAATTAACTTTATTTTAAATGAGATGCAGTTCCTGGACAGTGCCATCATTTTCTGGATGATGTCAAATAAATAGCTATTAAATTTGATTAATTTAGTATAGCTAGGTAGTTATACTTCATGGTCTGTGAACATTTAAAAATAGTTTTCAATAACGGATTTTAATTTATTTCAATTCAATTTATTTCCTAGACACTCACAAACATGTTTTTTTAAAAATGCCAAACATTGTCTCAGTTGTGAAATATGAAACAACCCCAGCTATTCCTGCTCTTGGGGAGCTCACATGCAATTGAGGGAGACAGACATACAAGTAAATAAATGGAATATAATGTTTTTGACGTTATGAAAATAGAGATAGGTACAAAAATAGAAAGACTGAACAGAAATCTGGTGGGTGCTTCTTATGGGAGAATGGCCAGAGGCATTAAGTTTCTGAATTGGAATTTGAAGATGAGTGGGAATCAGCTGATGTTCAGGACTTGATTAGTGGCCATTCTAGTCGAAGAGAACAAAAAAAGCAAGGTAAAACTGTGTGGATCATTTGCACTCAGCCCTGGCCCTTTCTGTTTATATTTTTCATTCAAGAGTATTTACTAAATGTTTACAAAGTCCATAGTTTCATTCTTTGAAGACAAATGGATTAAGACATTTGTAGAATTTGCATTCAAGAAAGAGAACCATCAGTAAAACCACGCGTCAAGAACAATTTCAGTTCCTAATGTGCTACATCATGAAAAAGGCCATGCATGTGACAGAAAGTGAAAAAGGTGTCGTTGCGTAATGGCTAGTAAGCGTCCTGGGAACTCAACACTGGAGATGACACCCAGTGGCAGGAAAGGCTTCGCTTGCTAAGACCCATCTTGCAAAAATATCCCAAGCACGGAGAACAGCAAGTGTCAAGCCTCTGAGAAACAAGTGCGCCTAGAGTATGCGTCGCAAACAAAAAGAGTATCACAATGGTCGAATGGCTATGGGCAGGAGATGAAGATGGTCTGGTTCAGAGGTTGAAGTCATAACGTTTCTCCTCTAGTCCATGCTCAGGAATTTGGTTTACAATCCAAATAGAGTGAAAAAAAACCCACATTTTTTTCTTATAGTATCTTTCAGAAAGGCTGATATTAACTACCTTAGTGTGCTGGAATCTTGATTTGTCCCTTAAAGACTTGTGCAATGTCAAGCACTCTTCTGGATCTTTGCTGCTGGGAATACATCATCTTGCTTGATCGGAGAACCAACTCTGAGTCTGCGTGTTCCCTCATGCCACTCAACTGCGAGGAGGTGGAAAGTGCTACAAATTGATGTGATCATTTTCAGAAACAACTGAGCAATTTCACTGATCCCCATGGAGACTGTTTTAACAGTAGCACTGTTTGTATCATGTCCTGTTTAGACTTGAGAGCATAATTAGACCATAATCAGATTCTTCTTGGCACCCATTACTTAGGATGGGAAATTAGGCTTTTTTGGACGGAGCGTTAACAAGTCTGTTATTTTGCTAATTATTTATGTCCTAGGACAATATTGCCAGGCAGGCTGGTGAGGGGTTGTGTGATGGGAAATTTAAGTAGAACTAACAATAGGGCCTTTGGTACTATTGAACTTAGATCCAGAATTCGCCATTGACTTGATGGGTGAACCTAGGAGATATATTCGTGCCCTGGGACTGTGTGTCCTCATTACTACATTCAAAGTCTAGGACAATACTTGGCTCATACTAGGTACACAATAAATATTTTTCTCCTCATCTTTTTTCCTTTCCTGCACTTTTTGGAATAGAATATATTGATCTATTCTTACATTGTGTTTCTGGTCCAGGTCTCTGTACAAATTGAAATTTTAGATTCTGAATACTAACAAATATTTTTTTAAAAAACCTTTTAATAGGACACATACAATTACTGAATTTGGTTGTAGCTCAAAATCAGGATTATAGAGGGTCACATCCTTTGTTACTTCTTCTTTCTGTCTTTCCTCATATAAAATTCATACGATCATCATAAACTGTTTCTATTATCTAACTCTATGGTTCTGATAAAATAAATTAAGCAAAAAAAATGCAAATTTTGTGTATTGTGATAACAGCATGGGCAAAAGCTGCCCAGAGGTACCTGACCTATTAGATTGGTTTGTCCAGTGCTCATATCTGCTACATAACCCTCCTAGTTCCCAACGCTCTTATCTGCAGAGTTGAAGCCACATCATGGCTGCTGAGAGAGAGAGATCAGGGCCTGACCAACAGGCAGTTTCTCATCCCTGATGACTGCAGAAAATTCAGAAATAACTCCACACCTTGGGCCAATTTTGTCCACATCTTTTCTGACATTGAAGGCTACAAGTCTTTGGCACTATCTTTATTACATATCCGTCTATTGAATATATTTAAGCTCCCTTCATAAAATTTCAGCTTATAAATAAATTTTAATCTTGTTAGGCATTTCTTTATATTTCTGAATGTTTAAATTTTTTGCTTATAATTTCCGTACCTTGAGTCTCTCTTTATGGCAAAGCCAAGATTCTGATAGCTAAAACAAATTGCCAGTAGTAGAAGTATCACCCAGCATCCATTAGGTCCTAAGTGTATAATAAATAGAATACTTCAGGAAGATACTAACATTTCCCCCCCCCCCATTTTTAAAAAAAGAAAATAAGGCTTAAGGGGGTTGATTAAGTTGCTTAAATCCGCATAGTAAGTCATCAGATGTGGCTTATGTGGTACACTATTGTGTTTGGGCCACTATGTTCATTACCATGACCACTAAGCCTGTGAATTCCATGGTTCAAGAGAGACAGCTGAAGGGAGTAAGTGCTCATGGTACGGTGCAGAGCAGGTGTTTGTTTCAACTAATTCCTGTAGCATGCTCTTTGTTTTATAGTCAAGACAACTGGGTCTCATAGAGTGAGAAGCTTTGCCCAAGTCAAGTGACTAGGTGACCCAGCTGGAACTTGCCATCCAGTCTGCCTGACACTCGACTCTAACTTTCTACATTATCTACAGAATCAATTTCTAAAGTGTGGTATCCAAAGCAGCTGCAACAGCATCACTGGGGAATGGTTAGAAATGTAAATTATCAGACCCCGCCCCAGGCTTACTGAGCCTGAAACTCTGGGGCAGTCGAGCAACATGCATTTTCGTAAGTTTGTGTGAGTGAGTGTGTGTGTGTGTGTGTGTGTGTGTGTGTGTGTGTGTGTGATTTTGATGCTCATTTAACTGAGAATCCTCTGACTTAATTATATAAGGTCCTATATAAAGATAGATGGTCTTTTCCATGTAATCATGATAACTCAAATGAGTAAAAACTATAACTCACTTCTCAGTGGTTAGTAGCACAAATCTCACAGGAGTAAAGGCCATTGCCATCAATTTACTTAATTTTCAATAAGCAAATTATAACATAGTCACCGAGAGAGTGAAGCAAACGCATAGGTTAGATTGCAGAGGCAAATCTCATTTTCTTGCTGCGGATCCTTCTTGAACAGCTGCATTTGACTAGCTGTGCCTACCTCAGGATGGGCTGCTCTAGTAACCCACCTCTCAGGTCACGATCATGTAGAGCAAGGTGAAGGAAAGTAGTAATTGGGCTTGAAATGTCTAATGTCTGAGCTCTGTGCTGCCTCTGACCTAGGTAGCGGCATGTCATTTCACCAAAGTGCGTTTAATCTCCCCTGCTTGACTAGTAGTCATCACTATGTTAACTGCTCAGTACAGGTGACAGGAAGATAGAATTGCAAGACAATGGGAACAGACGGTATGACATAGGGGTAAAGTTTTATATGATGAGAATACGGAAGTATACCTCGCGACAGAGAGAGATCTGAAGAAAGCTTCTCACCGGACGTGTTGTGGTTAGGTTATAAAAAATGAATAGGAGTTTCTGTAGTAGAGTTAGTTTCTGATTGCCGATAGCTGTCATATGAGCTTCTCTTGTTCCTGGGTGCACAGCTGGACATCATTTCCACTGCTACCCAGCTAGCTAGGGAAGTATACCTCTTTTGGCGGAGAAATATTTAAAGAAGCTCTTTGTAGGACTTACTGTTGTTGAGTTATGAAAAATAAATAGAAGGCAGCTTTCCATACCCACCCTCTAGGATCTAAACGCCAAGGCTGAGGCGTAATTCAAGCCTTTTTGCTATGTAGTGGCAACTGTGCCCTCACTATCATCAAGGGATCTGATTATTGGGAAGCTGGGAGTAAAATGACTGGAAACAAAGATCATGAAAGTAAGAAACTTGGTTCTTTGGCTTCCTCCACTAGGAAGAGGGATTTGGCCTTCCAGGGGTAGAATTTTCTTCGAAGGATTAAGCTATCTTTTTGACATTACAAACTCTTTCCTTGTGGTTTAAAATTAAATACAAAATAAAAAAGTACAAATCACTCAGCATTACCTACAAGCTCGTTTGTACAATTTACCTTCCCATCTAGGGGAAGAGAACTCTTTAGTCCACTATCATCTGTGAGGCCACCATCATGTATGAAGTCTAGCATTGGCCAAAAGTCATAATGTGGTACATAACTGTACTATTTTCTCTATTTGGAATTCTTCTCTTTGCTCTTTAAGAAACCATTAATAATTTCTTGCATATCCACACAGCAATATTTTCTTTGATTCTTTCATTCAGATACAAGTTGACTCTTCTCAAGGAGATTGCTGTACATGGAGATTCTGATGCTTTTTTTTTTTTTTTTAAACAGAGTTTATACATTGTTCTTTGTTCTGTTTCTCTCTTCCATAAGAATGAGCTCCCTGAGTTCAAGGACTGCTGTTGACTCATTTTTGAGGCTCCGTTGTCCAGCCTAGACCTAGATAAAAAGTGGCAAAAGGAAGCATGTTAATGGAATGAATAAACACTGGGTAGATCTGCCAGCTTCTGTGTGGAGTGCCCGTACAATATGGCTTGCCCACATGCTAGCACTACCGTTTCTTCATTTCTCTGGCTGAAAAGAGAAAGATGGCTGCTAAGAATAGGCTGTTTCTCATTAGTGCAGGCACAAGTGAGCCGCCACTAGGAGCCCAGAAGGCTGGGGACCAATTGGGCCCTTCATGACATGACCATCCACACGCTTTCAGCCTGATGTGTCAAGATGAAAAAACCTCTACTCACCATCTGTGGGTTTTTTTTCCCCAAACAACAGCCACTTGGTATTTAAAAAAAATATGTCTCAAGTATGTTTTTTGTTTTGTTTTGTCAAATATAATTTTGACAATGAAATTTAAAAAGATGGCTGGCTAATAAACTGTTTATCAAGTTTAACAAGAACAAAGTATTTGAAACATGGCCATTTCTCCAATCTCTTCACCTTCTCCAGCCCAACATGGACCTCAAATCTCAGATAGGTTTCCTATTTGAAATATGGGGATCATTCTAGGCTCTATTGCACAGACCTTGTGGCAGCAATTGTACAGGTGACAGATACAGAGGGCTTGTGTAGTGTCCCACATATGCTAAGTGCTTGTCCTCATTTCAACGAGGAAGCATCTAGCTTCCAGAGCAGTGAAGGTCACACAGCTACTCAGTGTCAGAATGAGGACCGGAAGACAAGAGTTTGGCTGTGAGTTGCTTTTCCTGTTCTGTTATTGTAAAATGTCCCGTATTTTGAGTGCTTCCTAAAAACCAAACACTGTGTTAGATCCTTATATATTATCTCTTGTAATGCTCCAGATAATCCTGAGATGGGTTCTGTAATTATTCCCACTTTAACAGATAAGAGACCTGAAATTCACATATTACTGTAACATATCCAATGCTGCAGAAACTCCACATTGTGAAGCTGGGTTCCCACTCAGGCAGTCAGTGCCAGAGCTCACTTTCCTGTATTTCTGTAGTACCATCTTGCAGCCAGTGAGCACTGGAGCCAGCCAACCCAAGAGCAGGTAGTTAGTATTCTGGAATTTTGAGGCCTGGTAGTTAAACTACTGGCAGCTTGAAACTAGTTGTACTGGTACACAGACCTCTGGCTTCACAGAGGACATTGGCTTACATCGTACATTCCCAGAGGGTTGGAACTGACGGGACAAAACAGCAGGCTTTGGAACCCTGATCTTAGCCCTGTTCTATCAGTATTCTTTTAGTGTTTCTGTCATGGCGAAATGGAGGCTCAAGGAAGCAGAGTCACTGCTTGGTCTAGTGCTGCACATACTGCCTCAGGCGGGGACAGTGGGTGTCCTCCTCACAAAGCCCACAAAGCGCCCCTTCTCCAGCCTTTCCTAACCCTGCATTGCATCAGCAGAGGGGGCGGGGCACCCTGTCATGTCGGATAAACTAATGCAAAGAGACACAAGCTCAGGAGCTGTGCAATGCCTCGAACCAACTGCCTCCCTCATTGCCACCACGTGCTGGCAGCTGCCAGTGCTCTGAGGCTCAGAGACGCTGCCCAATCACAGTTCTGCACCCAGATCCTGACTTATTGCTTAGAGCAACGTGCCTGCCTGAGGCTAAGGCATAGTCCCATTTTTCTTATTACCTTTGTTCCTATTATACTGTATGGCAGGTGCCACCTAGTTATTTCTTTAAGACAAGTTGCTATAACTTACTTTTCTCTCTTCTTAGTTCTACTTTTAAAGACTCTCAGTCTGTGAATTCTTCTGAGAGGTTATCTTGAACGAATTCCTCAGTAGCTCAGCCAGCCGGTCAGGTCCTTTGTGCCAGGCTCTGCTGCAGAAGTCAGAGACAGCAAGAGAGGCATGGTAGGAGCCATATGGAGCTCAAGGTCTGAGGCTCTAAGTCTCTGGATCTAAAAGCCAGAGCTGCAGTAGGCTGTGGAGAGGTGACAGGAGAGACAGTAGCAAGAGTATTATTGTAAACCCCTCTTCCAGCTTGGCCGGGAAGGACAAATTGTGTTAGCTAGTAGGCAGGACAGGGTTATAAGAGAGGCTGAGGTTTAAAGAGACCTCGTATACGTACAAGCTGGGAGTAAAGAGATCAGAGGCAAAGGAGTAGCTGACAAAAACGTGAGAGGAAGGCATGGAATGGAATTCGGAAGTTGTCTTAGTTTTCCATTGCTATACAAAATAGCTGGCAGAGCCAAGATGGTGACAGTGAAGGTGAGGTTCATCAGAGGCTCCATGTGATTCACCTGGAGGATGGTGATTTAGTAAAGGAATTTCCTCTAAGGCCCAGACTAGGGAGACAGAAATCTGCTGGACCTGAGTGGTGACCACAGTGAGCACAAGCTTCCACACAAGCAGAGGGCCTAGGGCTGCAGAGGGCTGGCAGGCTTGCACTGCCAGCAGAGAAAGTATGCAAAGATTGCAGCAAAAATGGCATCTAGAAGGTGCTGGTCTATCTTGCGGCTCTCAATCTTGCAGTCCTGCACTCGAACAGCAGCCCTTGGCCGAGGCATGGAGGAATGCTGAGTCACTGTGGCTATAGTGTGGAAGCAGGGAGAGGTCCCATCTGTTTGGCCTGGGATCTTGGGACTACAGACTGAAGGCCATCCCACAGAATCACAGTTCTGTAGTCACAGTGCTGAAATCACAGCCTGGGTCTGCTGGAAGGCCCACAGTAGAGAAACGGAAGTGCGTTGTGAGCTCTCCCAGGAGACAGACGGTCAACAAATCATACTGCACAGAAGCCAGGGACTCTCTTGACCTATGGGTCTGGCAAGGAGGGAGGGGAAAAGGGCTGTGTTCCTCCTGAAAGCTCTGAGCCCAAGAAGAGGAGGCCTCAGAAAGCAGTGGTCACAGCTGCCCACCCCCACAGCCCAGGTGTAAGTAGAGCCAGCTTTCCTGACTGTGGCATGTGCAGGAGAAGAGGAGTATAGGCATCACTGTGCACAGGGCCATCCGTCCCTGGGTCAACCCAACCTCATAGGAGCATCAGGAAATAGTTTGTAGTGAGACGTTTTTGCAGACTGGGGCACAAGAAGAGGAAGGGGAACTGGTTACACCTCTCTCCTCAGTTGGCAGGGTTCAAGGTCTTGGATATGGAGACTTCCCATTCAAATGACACAGGATTGTGATGTATGTGTTGATGTTAGGCTCATTTTAATGTTTTTCTGTGGTTATACTGAACTTGTGTTTTCACTGCTACTGAATTGTGAGGATTTAATTTTTCTTTTATTTTTCTTTCTTTGTTTCCTTTCCCCTATTTCTGTCTCAGTTATTGATTTCTGCATCTCTCTGTCTCTCTGTCTCTCTGTCTCTCTGTCTCTCTCTCTCTCTCTCTCTCTCTCTCTCTCTTTCATTCTTTCTTTTTTCTTGGTTGGTTCTTTACGCCCTTTCTGAAAACTCTTTCTACAGATTCTGGAGATATATTTGCTTTATTTCTCTCATAACTCCTTTTGTTTCTTTATGCTGGTGTTTCTATTGCTTAGGTTTACACACTTTCTTATAATCTGGGGTTGTAGCTCTGCTATGCTTTTCTCTATCCTATAAAGACTTCCCTGTTTTCTTTCACACTCCCACAGCTAACTCTTAGTCTTTGTCTGCTCTCCCCCTATCTTCATCAATAGTATTAAGAGTATTGTTAAGTACTGAAAACTCACAGCCCTACGACTAGACAGGCTGAGAAGCAATTATTGTATACTATTTAGCCAGACATATATCATTAAGAAATATTTTCCTTAGTGTTGCCTTCACAATTCTTTAGTGTTGCCTTCAACAAACTCTTCTAACATGTTACTAAACAACCTGTATAGAAACCTTCATTAATAGCATACATCACATAGATCACATAAATCACATTTCTACCCTTAAGGGTAGAATTGTCATATGAATGAATATCTGATATGTTTATAGCTAGTGTGTATTAAGTCCAAAACCCAACACTTTTTTTGCTTTCAACAGACACATTTTACCCATAAAAACATATACACTGGAAATAAAAGTATAGAAATCAATCCTTTATTCAACTGGACCCAGAAAACAAGCAGGGGTAGCTATACTATTCTCAGACACAACAGATTTCAAGCCAAAACAGATCGTAAGAAATAAAAACGAATGTTACATACTGGCTAAGGGAACAATCCAACAGGAAGAAGTCACGATTGTCACTATAGACACACCCAATACCAGGGCACCCAACTTTATAAAACAAAAATTACTGGATATGAAAGAACAAATAGGTCCCGCTACAATTATAGTAGGGGATCTCAATACCCTACTACCACAAATAGACAGGTTCAACTAGAGCAAAGATTAACAAAGATAGATTAGAGTTAAACCACATGAGAAATAATTGAATTAAATGGAAACAACACAATGGAGAGAGAACCAACAGAATGGGAAAAAATTTTTTACCACCTCTACCTCAGACAGGATGCTAACAAATAGAATATACAAAGAACCAAATAATAAGAGGCCCTTCAAAATCAAAGACTCAATTGAAAATAGGCAATTGGTGTAGACAGTTCTCAGAAGAAATAAAAATGTCCAGCAAGTACATTAAAAATGTTCAATATCCTTAGCCATTAGAGAAAGGCAAGTCAAAACAACACTGAGATACCATCTTACCCCAGTGAGAATGGCTTACATCAGGAACTCAAAAAACAATAGACGCTGGCACGGATGAGGGGAAAAGGAACTCTTTTACATTGCTTTTACCTTGTGCCAGGTTACATGGACTGTAACCTGGTACAAGCACTATGGAAAGCAGTATGGAGATTCCTCAAAAGGCTGAAAGTAGGTGTTTCATTTGACCCAGTGATACCTATCCTGGGTATCTTTTCCAAAGAGGTAAAAGCACCATACAACAGCAGAGATACATGCATATCAATGTTTACAGCATCACAATTAATAAGAGCCAGTCCACGAAAGATGACAAACTATCCACCAATAGACCCATGGAATAAACAACCAAACAATCAAAAAACTGGAGCTGTGGTATCTATTTTCTAGTGCCACATAAGCCGGGTGTGGTGGCACATGTGTGAGTTTGAGGCTCAGCATGGGCTACATAGTGACTTCAGGACCAGCCTGAACAATAAAGTGAGACCCTGTCTCAAAAAAGGTGATCTCTATCTCTATCTATCTATCTATCTATCTATCTATCTATATCTGCCATAAAGCCAGATAGATGTGAATCATGTGTAGGTAAATGAATACAATTTGAGACCATTATGCATAATGAAGTGAATCAGACTCAGATTAAATATCACACGGCTTCTCTAATATGAGAAATCCTGAGTGTAAATAAATGAGAGTCAAATAAGTGAGATGTTGGGGGTCAAGAACAAGGAGGGAGAGGGTGGAAGGACAAGAAAGACGGTGGAGAAGAGAACGTGAAGGTGCTGTGACATATATGTGCACAAAATTCTTAAGTTTAGTACAATCGCTGTGTATCATGTGCACATACTACTGTGAAACAGGGGAAAAGAAAATGAAATAGAAATGTATTATACATCAAACACAGAAAGTAAAAAATAAGAAAAATGTTTACTGTAGAAAAATTTAAAGAAATAGTTGCAGTTGTTCAGTTTGTTTTTTTTTTTAAAAAAGAGGTTGATTTAGCTCACCATTCTGGAGCCAAAAGTATAAGCAGCACTGTTCCTGCTCTGGCAAGGGCCCACTCAGCTGTGTCGCATCATGGTGGGTGGCGTCACAGCAAACGCGTGCTTGAGAGCGAGAGATCGCCAGACAGGGAGCCAGGGCAAGAGAAAGGAGCAGGTTCCTCTGTTACAACCTGCTCATGAGAAAAAAATCCAGAGCCCCTGGAGAATTATCTTAATCTCTCCTGAAAACAATGTACCTCTCCTTTAAGGACCTCCCACTCGGTCTTGTACCTTAAAGGTTCCACCGCCTCTTGATATTACTACACTGGGGACCGTGCTTCTAACTTACAAATCTTTGAGAATAGACTCACACTGTGTGCCATACCTATCAGAGGAATGGCAAGGAACTGGGAGATTCTGGCTAGATATGATGTCTCAATTCTTTTTAAGTTGGGGCATATTTGGAACCACTAAACCCTTCTCCTTCACATCTCCTCAACCCTATCCTTTGTGGATCTCTCTAACTACATCTCCTTGGGTACGACCTTATCTCCAATATCTTAGCTAATGATATTCTTGTTTTTACAAAGTGCTCAGTGATCTCTATTTCTTCTGCCACTTATCCTCTGCACTGACTGATGCAATGTACAATATTCTTCACAAATGATTTTTTCCTATGCTAATGGTTCAAGGAAGGCATCTTCACAGCAAATATGGATATAAACAGAGTATTCTATGATGAGAGAAAGGTAGATGCAATTACTTCATTATATTACTTTGAAAAGAGAAAGAAAAGCAAAAGATTGCTCTCGTGGTCTTCACATGTCACAGAAACTAAAATGTTATTGTAAGTTTTCAGGCCAAGGTGAATTTGGAAAAAAAATACCACAACATCCTATGATTGAGATATTCTGGGGAATTTATTCATAAAGCTCTGGTCTTTTGGACCAGGCCTGAAGATTCAGAGTAGGGTAATCATGATCACATAGCTGTTCTGTGGGGGCTCAGGACCACGAAACTGCCCATGACAGCGATGGAACGACATGCAGAAAAGAGTAGCCAAAGCTTCCTCTCAGCGCAACCCTCTTCACTTCCTGTATACAGATCATTAATTCCATCCTCCAGGAAGTGCAGAGTATCAATCAGGAGGAACTCATCAATAGTCAAGAAAAAATGTTGGTAGAAAATACCAAAATAGGCTCTTGGGACCTGTAACAGAGTACATTTCCTAAAAATGAAAGCTTGTAATTTAGAGTCTATAATTTTGAAGCAAAAATGCTTCTTTTCCTCCTCCCACTTCTTGCTCCCCATCTACCCCTCTCTTTCTCCCTCCCTCTCCTTCTTCTCCTCCTTTTCCTCCCTTTGGTTCACACATCTGTTTTTTTTTTTTTAATGTGCTGGATGACTTATCTGTAAATAGTTGACTTCATAGAATAATTAATGACGTTGTTTATACTCCAGATCTGATAAATATCTCACAGGTAAGTCAAGATAGAAAAGCAAGAGCAAAGAGAAGACGATGAGGCACAGGTTGAGGGCTTCTAAGAGGGCCCCAGGTGAATACTCTAGCTGGAGTCTCAGGAAGCGGACCACTAAATGCCTGTACAGGACCAAGGTCAGAGGGTGCTGGACTCCACTTCCCACCTGAAAATGTAGGAGAAGAGAGCCTTGCAAAGGCTCAGCAGCAGCCTGAACACAGCCAAGAAGCAAGTGTGGCAGGACCAGAGACAACTCGTGCCCAGGCAAGAAACATGCACGGAGACCGATGTGGCTCTGTCACTAGAAAAACTTAGAGGAGAATGGACACCAGTGCGAACTCTTGAAGAGCAGGTAAATCAAGAATGATAAAGCCAACACCCCAAGTATGTGTGGATACGTGACCAGTTGGCAGAAGCTCTGCTGGAGCAGCAGTGAATGTTGATGGCTCTCCCCTGGTGCCAGGGCCATGTGCAAGGCCCCACCCACATTTAGATCTTCCATGAGAATAAAAGTAGAGGAAAAAAGGGAGAGCAAGAAATCTCACAAAGGAGATGGTGAAAATTCACACGTGGTTTTACCTTGAACTGGCAAGGTTACACTTCCTAGTACACAGAGGAAAGGCAACCTGAAATATATGAGTGTTGTCATAGAGAAAACAGTCCTATTTTTATTTAACTGAGTTTGAGAGTGAAATTTTTACCAATAACACGAGTAGGAAGAAACCAATGGTACGACACGATGAAAATCAAAATGTAAGTGAAGACAGAAGCAGCAGCCAGACCCTGCTTCTTAACAGGAAATTAATAGCTGTTCTAGCCATGGCCTCAATTCACCATAGTCATTGACTATGAAATATCACACCCTGAAGACTTTTGGAGATGAATTATCTGCTCTCTTTAATTCTCAGGTAGGAAACTTGAGGTCCTGGCAGGAAAGGACATGACCACGCTCACAAAAGCGGCTCAGAACAAGGCTGAACGCCGGATTCCTGGTTTTCTTTCCGTTTCCTTTTGCTCTTCCCTTAATGACTTTGAGGAGTGAAGGGTGCTGAGATATAGCCATTAATTTGAAAGGAAACTGAAATCAAGTCATATCAACAGTTAAAACTGTGATGGTCCCTGGCAAACTCAAAAGCATAGCAATTTCCCCCAGTGTAGGGAGCAATGATACACTGTCCGCAAGTTTTTCTTTACTGATCTCTTCAAACGTTATCGACCTGTGTTATCCACAAGGCTGAACCCTGAATTACTACCACTGTGCCCGGGGCATTCCTTTTTCAAAGGCTGTGCCACACACACAGAACTAGAGTCATCTGTTCCATATTTTTCTCCTTTCTTAGCTGCAGTTGCCTGGGGAAGAGGTGAGACTTAGTTTATCTCTGCTTCTCAGCATAGCCCTGAGCTTGGAGCAGGCTTGATGCTCAGTTAGTGTTGGACACATGGTCCTCAGATTTGGAGTGCACTACTCAAAGGCAGGCCTCAGCTCTCTGCTCTGGGCCATGTTGAGTGCATGCTCTCTCTCTCTCTCTCTCTCTCTCTCTCTCTCTCTCTCTCTCTCTCTCTCTCTGGTGCTGGCGATTGAACACATGGCCTTGTGCATGTTGGGCAAGTGTTCTACTATTGAGCTGTGTCCCCAGCCCTTATTCATTTTTTCCCCCCAAGGGAAGTGGAAACTAAATGGATGAAGTAAATGTAAAAGTTCCCAATTTCCAGCCAAAGTTTCCAATTTCTTTCCTTCTTTTTGTACATTCTCCTCTTCTTTGGACATGGCCCTCCTCTATCTGCCTAGTGACACTACAAATGCAACATTCCTAAAGCTGAATTTGCCACCTTTAAAATCTAACTTTGTTTCCTGTCTCAGTTGATTGCCACTCCATCCATCCATCCATCAATCCATTCATCTGTCCTCTATTGATCAGTTGATCAAATCAGAGCTGTGGGTGAAGAACAGGAGTGGTAGTGATGGATTTAGCCTGAGTTTGAGCGTTGCTCTGCCAGCAGTGTAACTGCTTTCCCCTCTCCACGTATCTTCTTGGTCTTAATTACTTCATGTATAAAATATCTCAGATACTGGATAGTCTTTACATGTATGATAGAATAAAAATGAATAAGCATTATATAACGTAGTTTTGGCAGTTAAACACGTAGTGAATGCTTATCGCTATTTGGTATTAATATGATGGCTGCTTTCCCCATGCATCTCTGTAGATACTGAAGCATGCTGATACATAGAAGTTTACTCACATACATATTCTTTGTTCAGAACCTTCACATGTGTAAGTGTATAATAAACAAAGAAGGAAGCCTATTAAATAAATTTGTCATTCTCTCCCCAGTGGGAGTCTGTACAGGATCACATTATGTAAAAGAATTTTAATAAATGTTAACTACACAGTTCCAGCTCTTCAGAATTGTTTTTGTGCCATTTGGTTAAGTATTACAAACGAGGCTTGAGGAATAGCTCAGCAGTTGAAGCACTTGCCTAGCAAGCTCCACACAAGTACTAAGTACTGGAGTTCAATTCCTCAGCGCCACATAAGCTGGGTGTGGTGGCGAACGCCTGTAATCCCAGCACTGGGGAGGCTGAGGTAAGTGGATGGTCCTAAGTCCAAGGCCAGTCTGGGCTACATAGTGAGTTTAGAATCAGCCTGGACTACAGAGTGAGACCCTGTCTCAAAAAGGACAATTATTTTTAAGTATTATGAACAGCAGCTACTGGTCAATCAGTGTTTACTCTTGTCTGACACAGTGATAAATGTTTTACATAGGTCAAACTTCATGTTTGCAATAGTATTGATGTGTAAAGTTTGGAAACATTCCTGTAGCAGGTAAGAGGTTACTTGAAATCTTTAACTCAGATCATATGTCTGCAGCAAGATGAGATCTGATTTGAGTCTAATTTCAGAGCCTGGATCTTGTCCTCTTGTGTGTCCTCTCTACCATGGATAGATAATTGTTATGGGCAGATACTTTTGCCTTCAGGGTCCTTTCTAATCAGTAGCTGCTGGTAGTTTTCCAACTCTGTGTCCTCAAGGTCACAATAACAGTCTCACGTGCCTTTCTGATCAGGGCCAGCTGTTGCTAAGTGATAGATTTTGCAAGTCTCTGGGTTGGCCCTGGAGGACAGACTTCACATCCAAAATGACACTTGAATAGCACTTTGCCTCCAAAGGATCCAAAAACCACTTACGAGGTTTGCCTTCACAGGAACTGTCTTGCAGACATGATTATTGTTTGTCGACTTGGCTAAATAACCTGGGCTTGGGGCCCCAGAGAAAGTTGAGGGTGGGGAGAGGAGTTCCAACCAGATCTACACACATCCTTGGCTCTCTATGTGATGTGCCTTCACCAGAGCTCCCCTTAGGAGACAAGGACCCTTCGATGGCTACACTGATGGCAGAGCTGCCCTCTACTTCATTTGTTCATTACTCTCCATGAGCAGGCAGCACCATTGCAAAGACTTACTTTCTTACAAAGCTACGGTATGCACCATTATTATGACTTTCATTTTACACACGAAGAACTTGATACAGAAAGATGAAGTCACTAGTTTAAGACCACATAGTCAGAGAGTTGAAAGACTGCATTTGAGCTCAACTTGAGGCTCCAAAATTTGAGCTTCAGCCATTCAACATGGCTGCTTGACCCTCCAGCATAATGAAGGGTGCTAGGGACAAAAAGCCTGGGAGCCGAGGGTCAGGGGAGATTTGAGAGGGTCGCATCCTGTAGGAGTTCTTGTCAAGGTGCACATGTTGCATCAAATACAGTATAATTCTGTCCCTGGGATGACAGAAAACTTGAATTAAAAATCATAATAAAATATGAATATGGCTAGCAGCCTGTGAGAGTGAGAAGGACAGAGGAAAGGAGAAGCTAATGGTTAGTGGGTGGAAGAGAGATGCCTTAGGAGGAAGCACTTCTGCCATTCCATGCAGAGGTACCCAACCTTTTACCACCATGGACCAGTTTTGTGGAGGGTAATGTTTCCATGAGTGGGGTGGTGACGGGAGTGATGCCAGCATCAGCCCCTCAGCGTCACCTCAGATCACCAGGCAGTAGATTCTCATAAGGAGAGGCACACCTTACATTCCTCTCATGCTGAGTTCTCAGTAGGGTTTGTGCTCCTGTGAGAACCTAGTGCCACTGCTGATCCAATGGGAGGAGAGCTCAGGTGAAACGCGGGAGATGGGATTGGCTGTAAATATAGGTGAAGCTTTGCACGTTGGCCTTGCCCACTCACCTCCTATTGCTCAGCCCAGGCTGTGAACTGCTACTGATCTGAGGCTTTGCGATTGGAGATTCCAGGATAGCACAGTAGGGTAACTATGGTAGACAACAATTAATACTGTATTTCCAAATAGCTAGCAGGGAAGATTGAAGGGTACTGTCAACCCCGCTGTGTTGCCTAACCTGCCATTAAACCTGTTCTTTAATAAAGGACTCACATGTGTTTTGTTCACTTAGAGAAACCTTCTCTAACTAGTTTAAGCTCAGCGCAAAGCGCATGCCATTTGGGATTTGAATTCCATTAAGTGTTGCCAAGAGGAAGGTTAAAAACACACACAGAGCACAGAGCAGTCCTTTAGCTCCTACTGCATCGAGGCACTTTTAAAACATCTCTAAAGAGACTCTAGGGGCTTTGCAAATTTCTCTTACAAAATAGCATTTTTGTCAGAAAGAAGCAAATTGGTAATGCATGAATTAAAATCCTCTTGAAATCCAGATGGATTTTAAGATTGAGGGTGAGAAATTGCTTCCTGAAAAGCCAACAAAGCCAGACCATGGAGGAACTTTTTTTAAAGGCCATTTTCATTAAAAGTCAAAGTGCCTATTAGAAAAGTGCTTAAAAACCTAGAAGTCATGAAAGTAAAGGCTTTAGAAAGCCTTGGAAATCAGTGTGAACATTTTTTGTTTTAATGGCTATATTTTCATTAAATCCTAGTAGGTGGCTTCATATACGAGTCCCAAGTTTTACAAAGACAATTCTTGAAACTAAAAGGCAAAATCCACAATCTCTGATCATTTTACGGTAAAACTGTGCTGGACAAATAGATGCTGATGCTGAGAACAGGCTCTTTTGGTCCAGTTATTTACCAGGGCATGTCCTCGTAAAGGCCTGGCAGTCCCAGGGATGGGATGCTACATAATTGCTGTCCTACATAGGTCTGCACAATGCCACAGTGGTTATTCCAAGATCAATCTTATTTACTACAGATGTGGCTAAATAAATGCCAGCAGGATTCCAAAGGCTGAGGTGACAGACACCCCTGGAAGAAGCTGCCAAGGATTGGCCCCAGACACTTTGGGGTAAAGATGGTCCCTTCTCTTGCCACTCTTCCTGCCACAGTTTCCAGATTGGAGTCAGAATCCTGCTGTTGAGCATGTCTGCCAAGAAGCTGTGTGAACCTATGGCTCAATCAGGGCCTTACAACTGTGTCAAAGAAAAGGGAGCTTAGGAAGGAGGCGCTCAGTGAACTTTTATTGAACCTTGTTTCAATTGCTTTTATTTTTACTATTTTATTTAATCCTCTTAAAAGCTCAGAGCAGTTTGATTATCCCCATTTTTTGAATTGAAGAAATTGAGGTTCAAGGAGAATCACAGCTTCTCCAAAACATTTTTTCTGCAACACTACCTCTCAGATCAATCCTGGGAAGATTAACAGAGAGAGGCCTTGACGACAGAACCACGCACCCAGCCTCTCAGTGTATATTTTTCTGGCCAAAGAAAGCATGTATTCATGTCTAATTTCTTCCAGGTACTTTATATATAACAACTCGTTTAGTTCTCAGAATAACCCAATATTTTAATCCTCTATTTACAGATGAAGAAACAGATGAAACACAGGGAGACTGAGTAACTTGTCTAAGGTCACAGAGCCAAGATGAGAGAAGCAATGATTTAGACCTCAGTGTTAGGGTTCTAGTACTTTATCTTCCAACATTCTGCTGGAATGTTCAAAGTTCAAACATGTAGGAAATCTGAAAATAAAAAAGGGAATGAGGATGGTATGAGGGCCAAAATGGGGGAGAGGAAGGGATTGTAATGTTGATGTGATATATATGTTCACAAAACACTCAAGTTCATGGTAGCCATTGTGCATTGCATACATGTATTAATAAAAGTGGGAAAATATTAAAAATATAAAAATGAATGCTATAGTGAACACTGTGCACCACCCCTCAGATTCTACGTTATTTAGTGTTTTGTTACATTATTTCAGTACATGTCTGCCCATCTGTCTACCCATCGACCTCTCTTATTTTTGATGCATTTCAAAGTAAGTGGCAGACATTAGTGGCCCTTTTCCCTGAACACTTCAGCATGGGCACCACTCATAAGAGTTCAAAATTCATTTACCTTTCTTTTTTGAGAAAACATTTCATAAGAAAAAATTTGCAAATCTTAGTTGACTCAGCTAGTGAGATTCAATTAATGCACACAATAATGTAACCCAAGGCCTATCAAAATATAAAATGTTTCTATCATTCTAAAAACTTCTTTCACAGATAAATAAAATCATAGATATGTAATTTTGTGTATGAATTTATTCTTTCGTTTATATTCTCCTCAACAGTTTGTTATACTGGCTCCTTTCTATTGCTAAACAGTATTAATACCTCACTTGGTGTACTTATCTCCCTTTGATGGATACCAGAGCCACAGTTCCCATCTGTCTTATTTCCTTTTTTGTCTATTTTGAAAAGATCGCTATGAACATCATGTGCTATTTTTTTCCCTGTTGGCATAGCCCTTCATCTTCTTTAATTTCAATTTAATTAGGAGTGGTGTTGTTCGATCAAAGGGTAAATTTAGGTTCAGTTTTGTAAGAATCTGCTAGAACGCTTTTCAAAGTGGTCGCATACTTTCGTGTTCCTGTTCAGGTCTGATTTGGATTCTAAGCTTTTAAACAGTGCACCCTGGGCCTCTCCAAGTAGGACAGAAAATATTTGCAACTGAATGAGTTGATGAGGGCCAAAAAGAATGGATTAGACTCCCGACGGCCAGAGGGGAATCCATTTTCGGCCCTTCAGCTTGCTTTTCCTACCAAAAATCACCGGCACTTGCCCAGCAGCGACTACAGAGCCAGAGCACTGACTGGACACGCCCGCTGTTTGTGGGCCCCATCCACGGATTTAAAGCATCACGAATTGAAAATATTCAGGAGAAAAATATCTACAGAACGTGTTCAGATTTTTTTCTTGTAATTTTCCTTAAGCAATATGGTTCAGCAGCTATTTGCACGGAACTTCTATTTTAGGTGTTATTAGTAATCTAAAGATGATTTAAGTATACATGAAGATATGTGTGGGTTGTATGCAAATGTTATCCAATTTTACATAAGGAATTTAAATATCCACTGCTTTTGGTATTGAAAGGGATCCTGAAAGAAGTCTCCTGGACAGAATCACCCACAGATTTTGGCATTTGAAAGGGGCCTTAGAATCAATCTCCTTTGGATGCCAAGGAATAGTTGTATAAATATACGAATATTCCACAAATGTTCAGCCTTAGGGTAAGAAGTTCATTTCATAAATGAAGAAACTGATTCACCTGTGGGCACTCGTCAAAGGTAAAGCCAAGATTTGACCCTCCTTTTCTCTGACTTCAAAGTCTGAGAACTTGTTACTGAATTCTAAAATCTGCTGCGGGGTTAGGGTGTGGTGCAGGGGGCAGGTTGGGAGAACTAAAGGGAAGTTGAAAGCGTAGCAAAACCCAAAAAGCAATTCCTGGGACATTTGTAGCATGCAGAAGATATATAGGACCGTGGAGATAGTTGTAAGTCTCTGGTAAATTTATCATTAAACACTCCATCATTAAATGGAACTTAGAATGATTACATATGCAACTATGAAAAATGTTCCACAATTAGCAATTAACTCTGTAGGGAGTAACTGCAATTTTGATACAAAGAAGTAACTGTCTTGCAACAGACTGGCATGGGACAAATTAAAGAAAGTCAACATGGTCAGAAAGAAGAGAAATATCATGGTCTATGTTGATCCATGCCACAAGCTGTATCAATATTATCCACCAACAAGGCCCATTTAAACAGAATGATGGTGGATCCAAGCCATGGAACACCAGGCAACCAGGCAACAGGGAACATTTCTGGGACCACCAGTGAAATAATATACAGTGGATCCTTTAAATAAATACATACACCTATGTATGCACACATGTACAAATGTATACACACATACATACACAAGGTCAAGTATTTTAAGTAGAGTGTGAGTTTATTTGTGCTGAGGACTCTTTTACGACATACAAAGTACTACTAGCAGTGGTTACTCTGGAAGGCTGAAAATAAGAACCAACAGCAAAGAGATTTTTTTTCTCCTTTACACTAACTGAACTTTGCATGTTTTAAGAAAATATTGTCAGTCTGTAGAAACAGTTCCAAAAAAATGATTCTGTGGTTTGACGAAAAAGTGGGATTTTTTTTGTGATTTCTGGGCAGAAAAATATGTAGGTGAATTCTGAAAACACTTCAGGCATCACTTCTTTCTCTGGCTGTAAATAGTTTGCCCTTGAACCTTGTAGCATGCTGTCCAAGGTGCTGATGCTGCACCGTTCCATAAAATATTTTGTGTTCATTCTCAAGGTAACCATACGCCCCAAAGCCAGGTGCGGTAGCTCATCTCCGATAAGCCATGGATGGCTCTGGGCATATATCGTCATAATTGTTCTATAAGGCTAGGCTGATCATGTGACTTGTCTTGGGCCAATAGAAATCAACATTGAATAACTCCAAGTAAGCATCCTTGGAATTTGCATCTGGGTGTCTCAGGATGCTTGCATTATGCTGTAAATCTGAGCACTCTGAGACTGAAGGAAGTTTTCATGCTGATTATGTGGAGGGAGAGGGAGGCCGATTATAGCTGTTCCTGCCGCCATGAGGCAGCCTCCAGCCCTGAGAGTGAACGAGCTTTGATGCACAGCCCAGTTGAGCCCTCAGGTGACCCTACTCCGAGCTGCAACTGCCTGAGTGACCCTAAATAGGAACCACCCATCTGTGCTCCATCAGGCCATAGAATCACAAGAGAGCGCAATACAGTTTTGTTTTAACTCTTTTAAGTTTTAAGATGGTTTGTATGCAGTAGTAGGTAATAAATGTTTGATGCTGCTTTTAGCTACAGAACCCTGAGCACACATGAAAAATTTACACAGGTGCCTACAGATGAGATAGGCACAAATAGGACCAACTTGGGTGGAATGAAGCCCTTTAAGATTTTCCCTCTTGCTCCCTTGACCGCTGGCTGGGTAGTTTTCATGGCACAGTGCAGGACAGCTCAGAGCACAGCAGGAAATCACAGCTCAATTTCTGAGTTGACTCATTGGCTTGAGGACTCTGCAGACAAATTCTGTTCTCCAGAGTAGTCCGAGACTACTTTGTTGGGAGAGAGGAGCGGTCTCCCATCATCTGGCTTCAATCACTGCTTCTGAGATGTCTCTTCTGCAACCACTTATTCCTATTGGTGTTTAGGGTGATGGTATCACACAACCTCAGGGGGTGCCAGCCACTATTTAGGGATGGCCCTGCCAGTGCTGGACTGTGACTGTCTGAGGTGGCTGTCTACCTTAGGATGACTGTCCACGAGGTTTAATAGGAGCAGAAGCTGTGATCTTCTGGGACATTCTCAGCAGTTTTCTGTCTGAGAGAGGCTATAAAACTTGTTGCCTACTGGACTGTTGACTTCTACTGTTGACTTCTTGGTATACAGGGGACTTGTTTAGTGACAATATCCTGTTACGCCTCCTCTGGCCTTCAACAAGATCTATGTAAACTGCATAAGTAGCCTCATCACTCTGCAGCTTCAAGTCTCCCATGGCTCTCTATTATTACCTAAAGGAATGTACATTACTTATTTGGCCACTTTAAAAAAGTGGCTCTTGGCTAAGGATACAGCTCAGCGATAAAGCACTTGCCCAAGATACACAAAGTCCTGGGTTGGATCCCCAGCATTGCAAAAACACAAATTTTCTGAGCTTCATCCTTGAGATTTAATGCCTTAGGTCTGCGAGTGGGAACCAGAGTCTCTCTCTTTTTTTTTAATCAAGTGGTATATGTTGATTCTTAGTGTTCCACAGACCGCCTATGCACTAGAACAGTGATTCAGGGGAAATGGCAAAAAACTTTTTGAAAAAGAATTTGTGATCCCTTGTAACCTCTAAATCACTTTCTTTCCACTTCTTTTTACACTCCAGTTACATGGTGTCTTATTCTATTTTGTGTAACTGTAACAAAATATCAGAGGTTAAGTGCCTCTTAAATAAAAAAGTTAAATTGCCTCCTGATTTTGGAGTCAGGGAATTTTCAGAGCATGGTATGAGCGCCTGCTCTGTTTCTGTGGAGGGACTCATGTTGTATTATAGCATGGGAGAATAGCAGAAGGGTAGCAAGTATGTGGCTAAGAGGTGGCACACGTGAAGAGAGAGGAAAGGCAGATTGATTCCGTAACTACTCACTCTTGTAGTAAATATTTCAGTCCCAAAGGACTTAACTCACTTAATCTAGTCCTGAGAAAACTAATCCAGCCTGTAGAGAAAGACATCGACCCATGCGTGCGGGTGGAGAAGCCGTGAAATACTGCCTTGCAGCCTCATCTCTTGATGGTCCCACTGCCTCTCAATACCGTTACATTAGGAGCCAATTCTTTAGTGCATGAACCTTTGGAAGACAGACCGTATCCAAACCACAGCACATGGAATCCCTAGCCTATGCGCAAACAAGGAACTGTCTCTCCATCTCCCTACCTGGGCACATGGTGGCCTTCTGTCTGGGGCATACTTCCCCACTCTCTGCCTGCAAGGTCTGTGCTTCCCCTCTGAGTCCCTCACTCAGCCTCCTGCGGATCCTCTCTGCATCTTTGCTAGGGTGGATGCTCATTCCCAAATTCCCTTGGGCCCCCCAACCCCACCAGCTCTACTATTATGCCTGGAGACACCTGTAGCTATTGATTTCTTCTGCTGGCCGTGAGAAAATATAACAGGAACACTTCTGCTGGGGCCCTTCAACCCCAAGGCGTGTTTTCTAAGGCGACAGCAAGATACATGCAGATGCTCAGATGCACAAGCAAAGGACAAAGGGCAGAGGGAGGAGCTGAGGGCATGAGCATCAACTTCAATGTCCTTGAAGTCCCCTGAGAGCAGAGAAAAATTATATAGGGACAATAGAGGCAGAAGACAAGTCAGGACCCTGAGTGTGAGTTCCAGGGACACCAAAGAAAATTCCTCTGGGCAGACTGTTGGCTTCTCAAAGTCTTGGTCACAGATGTCAGGACCAAGTAGTGGCCACAGAGGTACTCAGAGTGGCTGGTAGAGATTTTGTGTGGTTACAGTGAAGAGCATTAGTGTTGGCAGGGGAATGACCTCTTGGTCCTCCCACCCTCTAAACTGCCCACCTTATTTCCCAGGCTCCCACAGCCTGCTGCCCCAAGCCTGAGATACATGCTCTCCTCCCGCCATTCCTCCTGGCATTGCACAGTCTGCATTCTGCTTTCCTACACCCACCTCCCTCTTGATTTCCCCTGCCTCCAACTCTCAGTACTCTAGCCACCACCAAGTTCAGCTTACTCACCTGAAGAGCTCAGACATCAGTTCATGAAGAAACGTTCAGAGGCAGCCACCAGCAGCACGCCCCAGGAAGATGACAGACCTCCCACTTGCTGACTTTTCACCAAACTTTAAAGGTTACAGTCTTCTACCCTACAATCATCCCACAAGGCTGTCAGGCACATCACAGAGGATGAAAAAGAGCAACGAGTGAAGTTCACAGAAAAGAGGGCTGCCAGTTCCGGGACTGTGGCAATGGGCCGCTGCTCTGGAAAGCACATTTTTAAAGTTAGAAAAATGTCCAGTGCTCACACATGGGGGCATGTGTTTCTCTCTGCATCTTCAAAGGGAGTCCTCAGGGGCTGGAAAATTCTTGGGCTTGTGGAGCAGCAGTTTGATTTTCAATTTTAACTCCGTAGTTGTGTAACTCTCCCAAGGCACCTCTATTTTCTGAAAACAGTGTCTTCATGTCACTAACCGTCTGTGAGGCTGACATGAGGATGTGCCAGACCTTTGTCTGGCACAAGGCCTGGTGAGCTGGACATCCTTTCAGTCAATGACTCCTCTCTCACCTGTGCCCATTGCTCACAGATGTCTACCCATCATCCCCTCAGTTTGGAGAGGTTCCCACACATTCAGAGCCAGAACAACTCTCTGAGTTCAAGTCCCAGCTCTGCTACTGCTTAGCTGTGATGTCTTGGACAATTGATCTCACCTCTCTATGCCTTCATTTTTCCTGCAGATACAGTGATGGTAAGGTGGTCTGTCTTCAAAAATAGAGTGGCTGGCTCTGAGCAGAAAATCTCTAGTGGCTTAAAGACATAGCAGAGTTCTAAGAGTCTCTAAGCAAACAGGATATTGGGGAAAGAGATGAACTAGCATGTCACAGGGCATGGTGCATGTTAAGGCCAATGGAGGGTCATAGGGCAATTTATGAATACTCAGAATAAGACAAAGCAAAAAGTTTAATCAGATAAAATTACGCTGCTAAGGTGCAGGGAAACTCTGTAAGATAGAAGATGGGAGAGAGGCCCTGATGTGTACATCCTGGATTGTTTCTTTCACATGTTCATTTAGGAATCTGTCTGAGTTACAATATGTACAGAGCTATAGCAATTCGCCAGGGAGCAACAAGATTTAGCATTAGGTTTAACGTGTACTTGGCAAAAAAAAAAAAGGCTTTTAGGCTGGCATGGAATGATTTAATTGTTTAAAAACTAAGAAAGGGAAAGGGGACAGGGTTGATTAAGAAATATCTCTGTTTGCAGAAGGACACTATTGGTGAACATTATTATTTACTATTGCCTGTGGTCTTGTCTTAACTGGCTTCAGCCAATGCTAATTCAGCATTTTACAGCTACCCACTGTACCAATATACAGTGCTTGTAGGTAGGGGATTTCAGCTCTTTAGTCACCACATATGAAACAGTCTTTGTCAAAAAAAGAAAGAAAGAAAGAAAAGAAAAATACTGAGAAACACTTAGGCAGGAAGATTGCGAACCCAAAGGAATGAGGAGCCTGTGTGCTAAGGAACAAAGTGCTCATGGTAAGAGCCCCTTGTGGGAAGCCTTCCTGTGCTCAGATACATTTTCTTGCAAGATTGCATTAAAAGCCCCACTTCTGGTGCATTTCATCCTTTAATTTGGACAGTTGAGTCTATTTCTCACAGTACCTAAGTCTTGGGATTACCACGAGGCTTAAGTGGGTTATGACAGAAAATGACTTGGTACAGAGTCTGGTGTACGGTGTACACCAACATCATGAATGACTGTAAGTATCTAACTGCCATCCAGTCAGTGGCTGCAATGAGTTTCCTAGAGATTACAAGGGGAGCAGGATTAAGCTGGAGGATTTTTATATAATCTTGACAAGGAGCCTGGTATTATAAAAGATTTCTTTTCCACTCCATGAGGCTGAGGCAGGAGACTGCAAGCTTGAGCCTGGTCTGGGTGATTTAATGAGATCCTGCCCCCCAAAAAGAGAGAAAGAAAGAAAAAAAAAAAAGCTCAGTTTGTATCTCAATGGGAAGGGTCTGGAGTTAAACACACAGAATCACAACAATACTAAAATTATATTAAAAACTAGAGAACGATTAAGTGGGCCTGGTGGTGCCGGCCTGTAATCCCAACCTCCTGGGAGGTTGAAGCAATAGCATTGCAAGTTCAGCTTGGGCAATTTAGTGACTTGGTGAGACCCTGTCTTAAAATATAAAAAGTGGGCTGGAGAGGTACAGAGTTCCGTGCCAAAGCTATGTACCACACACAGATAAAAGAGCCTTTCAACTCTCCCTGCCAGAGCACCCTTGCAAGGCAGAACGTATTCCGATGTTTCTAATGTTACTCACCTGATCCCAAATTAGTGGGCTACAGTGAACACAGACCCCAATTCACTTCCCTGTGCTGCATAGCATTGGCTTAGCAGCAGACAGATGTTTTTCTCATCTGTAATGTACAAATGTGAGCACCTGCTCCTCAGGGCCTGTTTGGGAATTTCACAGGGTAAACATCGGCATCTTTCTTATCTTTTTCCCCAAGCCACTCAAGGTCTTTGGCTTTTTAAGAATCATTCAAAAGCAGAGCATTTCGGAAGAAGGGCTGGCTAGTTTAGCAGCGTGCTGTTTGAGAAGGCCGAGAAGGCTGCGTCGCAGCTGTGGAAACTTCCAGGTGTTGTCTCCCAGCTTGCCTGTCCTCAGCTTGCTCTGCTTTCTCTGTTCTGAGTCACCGGCAGCTTCTGTGGTTTCTGGTCCTTATTCCCTGCAGGAGTGGGTGGCTGTTTTGGCTCTAATTCCAGCATCTGGTTATCCTGGGACACAGATGCTGTATGTCACAGCACGAGACCCAACTCCATCCAGAGCAGTCATCTCCTACCATTGTAAACAAGACCCTTACCTGCCGTGACTCACAGACCTACAAGTGACGGCATAGCATACGGAGCCAGGAAAGGCAGGGTGGCGTCCGGCGATGATGAACATGCTGGCCATATGGTACGCTACGTGCCAGAAGCGTCATGCTTTGGTGGCCCCAAGGGACCTCTGTAACAAGCCAGTGAGGTAGACAGCATCATCATCCCTATTTCACATAGAATCGAGACTCAGAAAGATGCAGCACTTAACTCTCTAGTATATGGTAGTAGAGACATTGAACGCAGAGATGGGGGCCTTTCCAAAACATTTGTCATCTTCACCTTAGACAATGTAGCCTCTGGTTGGATGGACCAAGCTACAAAGCTATGTTTCTCTCAGTAGATATTAACAGTATGTCATTATGCAGCTCAATTTTACACACCACACACACACACACACACACACACAGAGCCCCCCCCCCCCCCCCCCCCCCCCCCCCCCCCCCCCCCCCCCCCCCCCCCCCCCCCCCCCCCCCCCCACCGAGCGAGACCGCACACCTGGGAAACATCCTGCGTTATTAACTTTAGTACCTACAATTGCTGTCGGCTTGGAACAGTCATGCTCAGAGAAGCTGCAGGGATGTGGGAAGAAAAAGGGCAGGCCGGCAAGCAATTACAGAAGCAAAACCAACCAAGAGGAAACATTGCATCAAGGTCCCCTGGGGAGTCACACGGGCTACAGGCCCCTGTCTGCCATTGACCAAAGATGACACAAGATGGCAAGGGAGACACCGATTGTGGAAGAAAGAAGGATGGAAGGGGGGATGTAGAAAGGGATGGGGGGAGGGATGAGGGAAGGAAGGAGGAGGATGTGACAAGGGGAAAAGGGAAATGAGGGTGACAGTAGGACAAACTTCAGGAGATTTACAGGAAAATCCTAGAACATGGTCATGAGATTGTACATCTTGTAATTCATTATGCTAAATATTTTCTATATGTATTCTTTTATTACATATTGTATTATATTGGAGCATTGAGTTGATTAAAACTTAGAAAGATTAGAAACTATTTGACTACATAGTGTTAAAACACTTTCTTTACTTAAGAAAAAGAACTTTAGGGGAGTGGTTGTCCTTCGTAGTACTGATGACAAATGAACTCACTCTCTCTCTCTCTCTCTCTCTCTCTCTCTCTCTCTCTCTCTCTCTCTCGTTTAACTATAAAGTAGAAGCTGAATTCAGATCTACCTCTCTGTGACTTCTCAACCCTCTTCACTAGAAATTTAGGAATGGATGTATGTTAATTATGATTTTTTGTGTATGTGTATAGGGGTTCTGAGCATTGAACTTAGAACCTTCACACTGAGCTATGTCCCCAGCCCTTTAAAATTTATTTATTTTGAGACACCATCTTGCTAAGTCTCCAAGTTGCTCAGGCTTAATCTCAGCTTAATCTCAGCCTCCTGGTATGCTGAGATCAAAGGTCTGCCTCCCCGTGTCCAGCTTAATTACCCTTTTATACAAGAAGAGGTTGAGGCTTATAACTTTAAATGACTTGACCAAAGGTTAGGAAGGAACAAACACTAACGCCAGATTCAAGTCCGCAAGATGCCTTCCACGCAGTGTCTCCTGTCCTCCGTTCTACCCTGTCTGTCCAGATATGTCATTGAGACTCTGCTGCTCCCCAGGCGGGCTAAGCTTTGCATCCTAGGCCAAGACTTATCTGGAGCTGTGTGTGAAGTCCCTCTCTACCCCACCTCTTTACTTATGGCAGCCAGCTTGGTGAGCAAGATAGTAAAGGAACCAAATTACCTACTAAAATGAGCTGTCGTTTGTTTTCTAAAGTCTTGATGTCCTGAGAAAGACTTACTCCAGAAGCTGTAAAAGTCATAGGGTGTCTCTTCCAGTCCAAGTGATATTATTATCATTATTATTTGCACTTTTTATGTCTTGGCTACTTCTTTGCTAGCTGGGACGGGAAGTGAGGGAGTGGGACTCTGAGCACGGTGCTGAGATCCATACTTCCTGGCCCCGATCTCTGGTCTGAGAGGGCACAAAAGAAGAAAGCATGGTCCAAGCCGCTGTCTATGCTGGATTCGGTGCACACGCGATAGGTAGTTAGTTGGTTTACAGTCCTCAGAAATATTAAGTGTCAATTCCCCACGGAACTTGGAGGAGAAGGAAGGACTGTGATGCTATCACCTTTTCTCTCTGATTTTTAACATATGGAGGAAAGCACAATGACATTGACTTTAACAAAAGCCCCTTAATCAGCCTGTTTCCTCTCTGGACATTATTAGGGCTTTTAGGAGGACACTTAACAGTTTTTACCTTTAAATGACTTGAGTGAAGAGTTTTCACAAAAATTCTAATGTTTTATTTGCTTTCAAAAGCTAGAGAAGGCAGAGATTTGGGTTAAAATTGAGGAGTTCGCTTTCTCCTCTTTAACTATCCAAATAGTTCTGGATTTTCCCTCCACCTTTTTCACGGGTGCTGCCAGGTGTCTGTCGGAGGCCCCTTTCTCGAACTCCTGGCCTAGGCTGTTCAGGATGACCTACTTGGCTTCTCAGTGTGCCACAGGCACGGCTGAGCTGCCGCCTACTGTCAGTTGAGAGCAGCTGTTGGCCTTCAGCAGGTCTGGTCTTTTGGGACACGTGGGTAAAAGATGGAAATGCTCCTCAGGTTGGAGTCTCAGAGTGCAGAGCTCAACATCCTACGTTTGAAGGACCCAAGTGACCATCTGGCCACATGCTTCGTTTTACAGAGAGGGTAATTGAGGCTGACGGGATGCCTTATTCCATTTTGTGCTCTTATAACAGACACTCCAGGCTGTATACTTTGTAAAGCAAAGAAGCTTATATAATTCACAGTTGTGAAGAGTGGAAGTCCAGATTGGATTGGCCCAATCTGATCAGGTCTTCTGGCTGTCATAACACGGCAGATGGCATCACATGTGTGGGAGAGTTTGAATGGTTAGAGAGGGAGAAAGAGAAGAAGAAAGAAAGAGAGAGAGAGAAAGAGAGAGAAAGAGAGAGAGAGAGAGAGAGAGAGAGAGAGAGAGAGAGAGAGAGAGAATGATCTCCTTATAAAACAACCTGCTCTAGTTGTAAACAATCCGGCCAGGTCTCCAGCATGCAAAACACTGGGGGACAAATCACCCACCCACTACTGCACATAATGCAGTGGACTGTACTTACCACCCTGTTAGTGACTCAAAACTCAAAACTCAAACTTGAGTTTTCTCAGCCACCTCATCTATCTCCTTCAGTTCAGAAACCCCAAAACACAGCCAGAGTAGTTTTCTAAAAACGAAAATTTGAGCTGTTTTGGAGGGAGAGTGGGGAGAAAGGATAGAGGGTGAGAAAGGAAGGAAAGAAAGAAGGAAGGAAGGAACAAAGGAAGGAAGGAAGGAAGGGAAGGAAAGGAAAAGAGAGAGAGAGGGAGGGAAGGGAGAAAAGAAATAAGGGGAAACAAAGGAAGGAAAATTGTCCCCAGGCTCCCACTGGCTACAGAAGAGGGCTCCGACCCTGCGCACGTAGGACAACCCTTCCTGCCACCTGGTAGCACCACACTAGCCCGAGTTCCCTCTCCAGTTTCTTTTCCCCAGTTGGACGCAGTGCCCTCAAATGACAATGCTGCTTCCACTGTCCACAGCGCTGCATGCGCCATTTCCCCTCCCTGGACATCCCTTTCCCATCTCAGGCTTCTCCTCCTGACCCCTTTCACCATCAGCTTTGGGGGAGGCAACTAACCGTTCCCTGCCCAGGGCTGTTCCTCCCCTGAGGACCCACTTGTCTTACCGACTCTAGCAACTCACTGTAAGCTCTTTGCAGCAACACCTGTCCGTCACTGGGCTAGGAATGCCTCCAAGCCAAAGAGCAGGTTTCCTCCCAGTGCTTGGCTCAGGTGGTTTCAGAGCACGTGCTGGTAAAGAATGGTCAGATGTAGATACAGTCATCGAACGAGCATTGTCCAGGCCAGGGCCGCTTGTTCTGATGATCAAATACTGATATTGAAGACGGATTAAGGGCACACATAATTACAGCTGAAACTTTAAACTCCAAGTTCATGCATTTTTCCCCATCTAATTGTATTTGGTCAATTTTAAAAATGGAATATTTTATTACTAGAGCACTGTGCAGAAACACTTTCTTGAGAGCAAACTTATCAAGAAGGAACAATAAAGCAACAATCTGTTTTCATGGTGATCAGTACTCTATTTACATACTAAATGCCCATTTTCTAAGGAGACATTTCATTATGCATCTACTTAATTAAAGCATCTTTCCTTCCAACATGAGCCCAGCTAGGCGATCATTATCACTGGCATTCCCCAGCATCTCTAGGATTGAGGAACTGCTTACACGTTGCACAAATCCTTATGAAACATTATTTCTGCACGCAACAGAAATCCAGACGAAATGTGTTAATTGACTGGTACACAGGTCTGAAAGGCAATCCTCAACCCCAGGCAATAATCATGAGAACAGTGAGGGTCTCACAGAGTGCTTACCACTTGGACTGACATTTGAATAGGTGAGGAAACGAAGGTATGGCAAGGCAAGTAGCTTGCTCCCGGTCTCATCCAGACAACAGGCCTCTGAAGCTAGGACCTTGCTATACCTCCTTCCCTAGAAGGGGACTAGCTCTTGAAGAGTGCTTACCATGTGCCTGTTGTTTTCTTATGACTCATGGAGTTAAGTATCCCAATAATCCTCAACTGGGTGGGTTATGGAAATAATCTCTGAAGTTAAATAACTTTGATTTAAAATAAGGAAGAAATGAAAGAGAAAGTCTCTCAAGATAAAGCCTTGTGTCCCATCATTTCCCTCCTACGTAGGTTGATAATATGAAAACACTTGTTTGTTTGGTCCCTAGCAATACTAAAAGAAAAAAAAAAAGAAGAGGAAAGGAAAGGAGAAAGAAAAAGAAAGAAAACAAGCTTGCTTTAAGAAAAAAAACCTTCCGATAGTCCTTAATGAACACATCTGCACATAAATACTGATCTTACACGTGTCCTCACATACACACACCCGTGTGCACACACTGTGATGCTAAGCAGAGTCAATGAGGGATTCAGGGAGAGCTCTGCTGGCTGGAGAAGATGCGTTCTATTCATTTTTTATCTGCTAAATTTCCTCAGGGTTTTTTCACTGTTGAAAAGCATAATATTTTTACTGCTATCTATAATGAAGCAAAATATTTGGCCCTATGTGACAACAACAACAGGAAATAATCTTGCAAAACTTTGAAAAGAGAGCACACTTCACAATCTAAGTTTGGTTTTATTTTGAGACCAGGTTCTAACAATTCTTTCTATCTTGGGAAAGAAAATCTGAAATGCCAATCAAATTCCTGATCACTGAATACACCTATACTGATATATTTTCCCAAAGTCAGGAACAATATCAGATTTAATAATGCACAGAAAGTCACATAGGTCTGTCAAACTCTGCCATTTTTGTTCAGAAGACTTAGGCTCACATTGGTAACTTATCTAAGGTCACCCAGCTTGAGGTGGCGATGCATGGAACAAGACTCAAGTCGACTGATATCAAAATCCATTTTCTTACTCATCAAGCTTCATGGCCCCCATTTTAAGAAAGGAGCATCGATTCCTGTGGAGAATCATTGCCCTCATTAAGCCATTTAACAACATCTGAGATGCTGATCTGTTGTCAGACACATACTGGGTTCTTCATCCAGTCAGCAAGGACAGGTCAGAGGAGGTTTAGGAGGGGTTAGCAGAGGGGACAGTCTAACTTCAGAGGAGCTAGGATGACTTCCTGCACTTTAGGAGACTTTGGGAGTGTTGCAGTGCTCTCTTGATCAGATTGCTACAGAAGCATGTATTAGGCCTTTAATGATTTGCAGGTCTGTCCACCAGAAGACTTATGTGCTGGAAGCTGAGTGTTCTCTGTGATGGTACTGATAGGTGGTGGGACCGTTAAAAGGTAAAGTCTAGTAAGAAGTAGTTAGGTCTTGGGATACCACCCTTCAAAGTCCACCTCTAGGGAGTGGGTTAGGTCCCACGCGACTGGACTAGTTACCACCAGAAAAAATTGTTGTAAATAAAGATTGCCCTTCGTTTTTGGCCTCTACGCACACCACTTACTCTCCTGCCCCTTTGCAGAAGTCATGACTGCTCTGTTGTGAAGCAGTAGGAGGCCTTCAGTGCGTCACATCAAATGTCAGTGTCATGCTCTTGGACTCCAGAACCATGAGCCCAAACTGACCTCTTACTTTTTTTAACTTACCAAGCCTCAGGAGTTTTGTTCTAGCAACACAAAATGGACTAAGATGGACATCTATTACACAAGAAAGAGTCTTATGTTCCTACATACACAGTTCATTGTTCCTCAGGTCCATCCCAAGAAATAATTATTCTCATTTATTAAAGAGAAGAAAAATCAAGGCTAAGAGAGGTTGAGCACTTGTCTGATGAACACAGATAGAGAAAATGAAAGGGCAGTTTTCAGATTGCCAGGTACCCTGACCCAAGCTATTTCCTTATACCATGTGAGCAGGCTTCGAGTCTTTCTTAGCCCACGACAAAGGCAGAGAGGTGATCTGATTATTTCATTTGATTTTTAAACTGTCATTCTTGACACCTACCTGCTGAGCGGACTGGAACATTTTAAGTTGTTTCATTGGCTACAACTTTTGTTTTAAAGACTGTGGTCTTCCCCACCCTGGCTCCACCCAGTGTTATATGTAGTTTACCAGTCACCTGCTCTGTAACACTCTGAGTACTAGGTGTCAAGTGTAATCAGCACATCAGTCACCCATCCCTTCTTCCTGAGTGGGCAGCCAGTGGCGGCTCCACCTCCCCACACACCTGAAGCCTTTTACGGTCAGTAATAATCCCTCTAGCCAGATATATTTTTCAAAAAATTTGTGCGAACAAAAGTGCTCAATCTCTTTGTGTTCTCCATGGTGACTGACATTGTTTCAAAGCAGATTTAGAAATAGTCTTGGTCCTGACATTTATGCTGTAGGTGGGTGTTGTTTATTGCTGAGCAATTAGAACATAGATTAGCATAACATTCCTCAACTTTAAAGTCTCAGAGCACTCCGTGAGCAGGTTCCCAAGAGCTCGCCCAGCCCGCTTTCTTTTGTCTTCTTGCTTTTTCCTCCTCCACACCCATCCACCCACTTGCCTTGAAATATGCTATTTCAAATTTAGAGTTCAAGAAAGTTTGTGTAATCTAAGTCATAAAAGAGGCATTTTTCTTCCATTGCAGAAGCATCCCACAGTACCTGTGTTAATCAGAAGACATTTTTTTTGAACCTTGAGAACTTGGATAAAGATTAATGTCTCTCGCATTTCACCTCTTGGAAAGGCTGAGGTCAAGGAGTAGGGATGACTGGTTTTGTACTCATTCTTTAGCAAACTCTTGCAGTCTTGGATTCAAGAGCACTTCAGTCTCGTAAGTTACTGGGCACTCCTCTTTTCGTGAAAAGAGATTCTGCCCTAGGCCAACTGTGTAGGTAGGTTCCAGATTAGAGGGAGAGATCCTGAACAAAGCATCTGAATGACAGCCAAAAGGCTCTACTGAAAATGGTAACTAACATCTACACTAGTCTCCACCATGCTAAGGGGACAGCTCTCTGCTTGCCAGCCTCAGTTCTCACAGGCTTTGCTGATGATTTTCTCTAAGTCCCAAAACTTAAGAAATCCAGAGGCCTACCCCTTCTCCCCACTTCTGCCAGGGCATCCAGCTCTGCACCATCATTGATCTCTATAACAAACTGCTCCTTGGTTTCCTTGCTCCTGTCTTGATCTCCTTCAATAAAGCAGCATCCATGAACTTTCTAAAACACACCAGACCAATGATGTCAGCACCAGGGTCCCCAAGACCACTCTTTGGTTTGTCAGGCCACTAAGAGGACCCACTTAGAGCCAGTGTACTGACTTGTGGCTGTGAGTTTCTTGAGCAAAAGACACCAAGCATTATCAGCCAAGGGAAAAGCTGCCTGAGGCCTCCAGGGAAAACTGGAATGCTGCAATCAAAGGATCCTCTCCAAGGAGTCATGAAGCACCTGCTTAGTTCCTCTGGCAATGAACTGTGAAATGTTGTATACCACGGAAGCTTGTTAGAGACTTGGCCTTTAGGGTTTTTGTTAGTACCCGGATGTAAGCATTCCTTCCAGGCACGCTCCCAAATTCCAGATCCCCAGAAGGAAAGCTGATGCGCCCCATAGGCCCCACTTTTTATACAAGTAGTCTAGTAAAGTGAGGCACTCTTGGTGGGAAGGCTTCCAAATTTAAGTTACAAGGTATTGGCTGAGAGCTGATCACGTAGGCCTTTCAAAGGGTTCAGTCAGACCTACTTCTAGGGTGCTTATGGATTGAAAATTTAATTCCCAGGACAGCAATGTTGAAAGAGCAGATCTTCAACACGTGGTGAGCGCACAGGTCTCTCCTCTCATGAATGGCTGGATGTCAGTTTCATGGACATTTGTTGTAAAGGCAAGTTTGTCCTATCGTCTCGCTTTCTCATGTGCGAGTCCTCTTGCCCTTCCATCTTCAGCTATGAGAGAACATAGACCTCAGACTTCCTTCATTTCAGAACCATGAGTCAAATACATTTCCATTTTTTACAAATTGTCCAGATTCAGGTACTTTGTTACAGCAGCACAATGGATCAAGACACCAGTTATGCTAACTTTTGTCTGCACAGCTCCTCTGCTTAAAATCCTACAAGACACATCATCTTTCTCAGAAGAAAAGCCAGTGTCCTTATAAGACATGGCTGTGAGTCCCTGCGTGATCCAGCCCCTGGGAATTCTCTGACCTTGTATTCCAGGGCTCTCTCTGCCCCTCACTCTGCTTAGGTGGTGCTAGGTTCTTTCTGCTCCTTGAGTGCACCTTTTGTACTCACATCTAGAAACTTTGTACTTAGGATTTCCTCTTTTGGAAATGTGTTTTCTGCCACTGTCTGCCTAGTGTTATCGTCCTACCTTCTCTCCCATCCCAATCTGTCTCTTGCTCTATTACCTCTGTGCTGCTTTCCTCCTTTTTAAGCTTATCATTTCCAACATACTGAATAATTTGTTTTGATCATTGTCTGCATATTTTTGTTTGTTCACTAAAATGTCTCTGCTCCTAGAACAAGACTTCAGTAGTCAGTGATAATCCAACATTTCTCTTTTAACATATAACATGAGAAAGGGCAAGGGCCATGAGAGCAGAGCAGCAACAGCACTTTTGTTCTGTCCCTTACTCCCCATGCCCCCATGACATGTGGACCCTCAGTCTCTTCACCTGCTAAAGTGGGATATCAACAGTGCCTGGCTTGCAGGGTTGTTGTGTCTACGAAGGCAGAAAACACATTCCAGCCCCTGAGCAGAACAAGCACTCTCTTTGTATTAGATCTTACTTCTATTGTGACTTTCTTTTTAATTGTCTTTATTATATAAAATTATTTCATGATGGAAGATATCAAACATAAGCAGAAGTAGAGAGATAATACAAGCAAGTTCAGTAATTTCATATTTCATCTGCTTCTTTCCCTAACTTCTTGCATTTCCTACACTCAGTTTATTTTGAAGAAAATTCTAGCTAGGATATCATTTCATTCATGAACCTTGCAAGATGTGTCACTAAGAGATAAAGACTCGCCTGTAAAGAAAGGCTAGATGCATGCCGGTCCTTATGCTGTTGGCCCCTGTCGTCTCGCAGGTGGGCGGCATCCAGAATGTCCTGCTACTGCTAGGCATATTGCTCACTGCACTGACCACGCGGCTCTGGCAACTTCGTATCAATCACAGATCTGAAGTTGTTCCTGTTATCCTCCATGCCCTTGGAAAGCTCCCACCACTTGCACGTCGTTATCCTCCATGCCCTTGGAAAGCTCCCACCACTTGCACGTCGGAGTCACGGTCCTTTGGGCTGCTGCACAAGTTGTACCACCTGACCCACCCCCCCCGTTCTCAAGTGACCTTAGGCTCTGACTCCTTCAATCCCCATCCCGGCTACTCTGTCATCAGACCCTGGCATCCTCTGAGCTTTTCCTCTGTTCCTTCCACCTGGAATGCCTTTTGCTTTCTTCCCAGCTGGTTATTTCATCTTCTGCTGCCCTCCCATACCAAGTCAGTCAGCCCACCTCAGGGGCCCGGCGAGCCTGTACAAACCTCCCACACCACCAGTCATCAAGCTCATTTGGTCATGTGACACAGATGCAACATGGAGACCTCAGAAAGTGCAGCAGAAACTACAGGCCATCGTGAGAACCTGAATAAATGACAGACCGCAAAAGGTGTGAGAATCATTTTCTTGTTGTCTTCTAATTCCTTTACCTTACAGATAATTTTATTATTCTGATATTAGAAACAGAATATCTTTATTGTGAGAAAGAGTTGGAAAGCACAGAACATAGAATTGAACATACTTTCTTTGACTTGAAGAGAAAGAATAAAATATTTTCAATGATTTACCTTGAATATGATTAGAAATTTTGACATGTATTATCTTCATTTTTTCTTATCTACTCCCTCACTTTTATAGTTTTATTGAGGCAGAATTAATAGAAGAACTACATATATCTGGTGTATATAATTTGGCAAGTTAAGACATCTGTAAATACATTTGATATGACCATAATCAAGGTGATAAAAACATATCCATCACCTCAAAAAGCTTTTTGCACCCCTTTGAATTCATCTGTTTGTCTAACCTCTCTCTCTCTTTCTCTCTCTCTGTCTTTTTCTCCTCTCTTTCTCTCTAGCATCTATCTATCTTAGAGTACCTAGGCAGTAAAAACAGTTAGCATGAGACCTAGCCTTAAATTTTTTAAGTATACAATAACATGTTATCCCCAGGGACTTTGTTAATTGTGTAAATTTTTAAAGATCCTGTATAACTCTATATCTACTGAATAATAACTCTTCTACTCACCTGGGAGCCACTATCTCATTTTTTTCTCTAGCTGCTTCTTTTACATATCTCATGTAAGAAAGTGTTCAGTATTTGTGTTCATGTAGCATGATGTTCTTCAGGTCTGCTCATATTGCTGCAGATGAGAGCTATTTTTCCAAGGATATGTAGTATTCCATCACACATACATACACCAAAATTTCCCTTATCCATTCACTCACTGATAGACATTTAAGTTAACTACAACACTTGTGTACTGTTGGTGGAAATGTGAGGTGGTGAGGCCACTGTGGAAACCAATGCCGTGATTCCTCAGAAAGTAAAAAACAAACAAAAACAAAACCAAAAAAAAAAAAAAACCAATAAAATTGCCAGATGATCTTGCAACCCTGCTTCTGGTTATATATTCAAAAGAATTTAAATCAGTTTCTCAAAAAAACCCATACACTTCCATGTTCCTTGCAGTGTTGTTCATGAAAACCAAGGCGTGGCGCTGTCCATCTAGATGCGTCGTGAGGGCTTCCTTTCGGTTTGATTCCTTGTGGTGCGAGTTCCTCAAAGGAAGGGGCTGTGTCTTGTTTGTCTTGTCTTCAGAGAGTCTGAGCAGGGCCCCAAAAGAAGACCCGGCTGACTGCCCAAGTATATTGAGTAAGTGAATGGATGAATTAACAGATGGACCCACGGGCAAAAAAATCTCAGAAAGAAGATTGCTTTAGAGTCGGAAGCTTTGTTCTCTCTTTGGATCCACATTGCTCCTTTTTATCAAGCTGTCTTCTCACTTGTGCAGCTGGCTTGTCTCTCTGTGCTCTGGAGTAGGTCAGAACTTTTTCTTCCTGAATAATTCAGTGCAGGGTCTCAGAGGCCAGTCTCAAGCTCTCACAGGCTGCTGCCTGCTCCCTGGCCTCAGCCAGACAGGCCCGGGCTCACTGTGATTAATTACCGGAGACATTGCTTCTGTCTGAAAGTATAAGAGAGCAGAAGGGCAGCCCGGGGAATGCCTGGGGCCACGAGCCTCCACCCAGGAGCTGGATGGACACTCAAAATACGTGTCTCTGAATGTGGGCGGGCATTACACTTTCTCCACCCACCCACCCTTGTTCTGCTCAACCGTTCCAAGCTACAAGCACAAATGGCTCTCCCCCAAGGCTAAACACTTTAAGGACATCATCCTTGACAATAAGGAAAGTTTAGACAATGCACACTAATACCCATAAAAACCTAACAGCTGTTATCTTGATTTTATTAATTAGAATTCTTTCAGTGGTAAATGGTACAAATGGGCTTAAGCAAAAGAAGAAAATAAGAAATTTACTCTTAACCAAAAACTCTAGAAGGAGAGCAGCCATTGCACCTGACTGAGGTCACCAGGTTCTCCTCCATCTTCAGCTCTACTGTCCTCTGCGCTCCTCGCTGCCACACAGATGACTAGTAAAGACAGAAGCCAAAGACTCTAAGCTTTCACCCTACCCGCTGGTCCCCAGTGGAAAGACAATGCCAGTACCCGCAAAAGTCCCAAGGAAGACCCTTACCGGCTCGGGTTATAGTCTTATGCACTATTTATAGGAAGTAGAGTCAGTTCCACCGCAAGCCACACTCACTGGGAACGGAAGAAATAATAGAACACAAGATATAATGACTGAAAAGGAAGGGGGACTGGATATGGAGCTGGCCCAACCATAAATGCCCTATTGCAGATTCTCCAGAGGAGCACCGACTCCTGTAAACAACTTCCGGTCCAGCCCAGACTCCTCATTGTTTCCATGGCCACCTCTATCCTCCATCCTTTGCTCATGACATTATTTCTACCTGAATTCAAGCTTTTCCATCACTGTCGTTATCTGTCCACATGTATGTACCTGCTCCAGACACAATATCCTTTAAGGGCCATGGCAAATACCACATCCCCTGACTCCAGCACTAGAAGTCATGGTATATGTACACAATGGAATATTATTTGCTGTCTCCCACTCTGCTTGTCCCATTTCCTCAGATGCCATGCGTAAGCATCGCACCACCTTCTTCGCTTTTCCCTTCTGCCCACGGTGTGATCGAATCTGCCTCTCTCTGAGTTCTCAGCGATACCCAGTATCCTGTGAACCCAAGAAAAAATCAACAAACATTTTAAAAATTAGGTTGTATAATAACAATAACAAAAAATCAGGTATTTACTGAGTATTCAGTGTGCTAAATGCTTTGCAAGCCTGGTTTCATTTCGTCATTTTTACCATGCTGTCAGCTGTGATCCATTATTCCCCCTTTGCATAGATAAGAAGACAAAGGCTCAGAAAGTTTAGTAGCAAAATAATACAGTGGATACTTGCTGCAACCAAAATTCAGGTTGGAGTGTGTGTGTCGTCAGAACACACTTGGGGATCTTGAGCCTAGCCTATTTAATAAATTATCTGACATTCATGGTAACCCAGAAGGCTAACAGGCTATATGTCATTAATCTCACTCAGAAGTAGAAGCATCTGACCTGAAGGAAGACACTGGCTCAGCTACTAGAAGGCTGAGTAAGGTAGGAAAACTTCCTTTCTCTCTGTGGGTCCCAGTCTCCCAGCTCCTGCTCCCCTGGAGGTCACCGCAAGAATCCAGTTCCTTATTCAAAGACTTGGAGTGAATCAGGGATAGGAAGGACCCAAACACCTGTGGCCTTCTAACTCTAAGCATTCACTCCCTCTTTGTCCTACTGTAACAGATTTTTCATATGTCATTTCTTTCTTGTTCATTTTCTTTCAGTTTTCTGACTGCCTGTAAACTTGAAATGAAGAATGAACATAAGAATCTGGCTAAGGGAAATAAAAGATTTCAACCCTAAGTCACCAAAATAGAGAAATCAAAACACAAAAACGATGAAAAATTTGAGCATTTGGATTGGAAATGGTCTGAAATTTGGTATTAAACTCCTCAGGTACAATTGGCTTTCAAAATTAAAATTCAAAGTGTTATTCTTGTCCCAATGACTTAGCTGATTTGAAATCACTTCTTTTTAATGTGTCTACCTTAAAACTCTTAAGACTTTTCCATATTCCACTGAGAAAAAGACATTTAAATTCTCTCAACATCTCTAAAATATAGCAATTACGATCACTTTCCATTTTATAGGTAAGTAAACTGAGGCATAGAGAAACCATGCCAAGGTCACATAAAGGAACAGGGATGTGAGACTTTCCTTGTATAAAGGGCAGAATATTTCACTTTTTTGTCCTTGTTTATAAACATTTGACTTGTCGCATGCCTCGCAGAGAAGTTGACACAAAGCGGTTAACCATCCCCATAAACACTCTTGTGAAGTCAAAACTCACACCCTGGGGTAGGAGAAGGCTCTGCCCTCTGGCGTGTCTGCATTAGCAGCCACTGCTGAACCAGATACGGTGCATTTAAAATTAATTTCTCTCTCAGGCTATGAAGAACATGACGGGCTTGAATTACCAGTTGCCAATCAAATTCACACAGCTAAAGAAAAAGGATCTGAGAGAGACCTGCATTTTTGTCCCTTACCTTAAAATGTCAACCCTGTGTCTCCCAGGAAGAAGGCTGCCAAGAGCGTCAAGTACAAACGCTGGGCACAGAGAAAGCACACCTCTTTTTAGCTTGTGTACATTTTCCTTCAGAAACAGAAATCTTCCTGTTGTTACGGTCCAGCCATTCTGTCTTTACTTTGGCAAGGGAGGAAACAGCTTTCCTCTGTCCATCACAGGTTCTCAACAGATGCTGTATGCAATGTAAGTTGGACTGACAGGGAAACTCTCATAAGGAAAGGAAGAGTCAAAGTGTCAAGACCTAAGTGGTGAGGTACAATAGAAGACAGCGATTGAGAAAACAGGAGGAGGCTAACGGAAGGCAAGGCGAGATCTCTTAGCAAGATCTGTTTATTCAGAATTCTGTGGGCGTGGCCTACTTGGTGGTGGTGATAAGACTGTCTTCATTTCTCCTGGAAAAAGGAGGGCACCTTTCACGTGGGAGTTTGATCTGCTTTCAGGATGGAAAGGGGTGTGGGGGGGGGGAGGTCAGAATGCTCCCTTAGAACATGCTGCTTTTAGTGCTTTTGTTCAAAAATAATCTTTACGCCAAGTGTGGCATATTGTGTCAGTTAAACTGAATTGTCAACTTGACTGGGTAAAGAAACTCCTAGGGTGATGACTGGATCTCGGATTCTCTTCTCAGCACGGATTAATCCACTAATGTGCTTACTCTGACGTACTGTTAGTGGACCTTGGAGGTGAGGCTCAGCTGGGGATGTGGATGTAGCAGTGAAAGCTCAGCTGGGAGACATGCACACAGGAGGAAGCGGGTCCCGAGCTCACCTTTGGAGAGTGTGTCTCTTGCCCTTGCTCTTCCCCACGTTTTAATGTCCAGCCACCATGGAATACAGCAGCTTTCCTCTGCCAGGATGTTTCTGTCTTGGATTCTGTCAGTCAGGGCCTGAAAGCTCTGAAAATGTGAGCGAGGTAAACCATTTCCTCCTTTAAGTCGTGTATGTCAGGCCTTTCATCCTAGCAACAGGAAAGCTGACCAATACACGTATTTTGAAGTGGCACACATATTTGCCACTTGTTAGTCATGGATACTTCTCATATTAACCATAGACAGCAGAGCGCCCATTAAAGACCCCCTTAAGCCTCCTGTGAGCAGTTCTCTGACACATTCTGTCTGAGTGTGGACTCTTCTGCAAGACTTCTGTGGTTATCTCTGCTACCTAAACTTACTCTCTCTCTCTCTCTCTCTCTCTCTCTCTCTCTCTCTCTCTCTCTTTTTTGAGACGGGGTCTCACTAGGCTGGTCCTGAACTCACTATGAACCCCAGGCTGGCCTTGGACTCATGGCAATCATCCTGCTTCAGCCTCCCAAGTGCTAGGGTGACAGGTATGCACCACCATGCCCAGCTTATGTGGTGCTGGGGAATTGAAGCCGGGGCCTTATACTTCCTAGGTAAGCGCTCTAACTGTTGTGCCATTCCTGGAGTCCCTCTCTCTGCTACCCAGCTGCCACTCCAGTTCAGCTCCCTCTTTTTGGTTGGGGCATGGCCGCTTGGAGAATCCAGGCCCCTCAGACTGCGTCTGTACAAGGCTCCACTGCCTCCCTCATCCAGGCTCTTTGGCGCAGTGAATGGTCCCATCTGCTCTCACATCAGCAAACCCAAACACAGCACTGAGTTCTTCCTGTCTCTCTTTCTCTGTATCGAGTCATTTGATCAGGCCTCTCGATTCTATTTCTTTCATGTGTGTCTCACACATCCTCTCTGCCCCGCTTTTCCATCACTGACGTCTAATTCTGGCCTTATCATTTCCCACTTGGACTTTCTCACCCATCTTCCTGTCACAAACTCTCACTGATACCCATCTTCCATTTGGAAGCCTACGTAATCTTTCTAAATGCCCAAAAGACCTTAGCTTTTTTCCTGGTAGCAACACAATAGACTCAAAAAATAGGCAGAATCATTTACCAGCCCCATCGCACCTTACCCGTGACACTGAGCAAGTCACTAACCACTGAGTGCTGAGTTTCATTTCTGTACAGTAGGTGTGATCTCTTCTTCTTCTGGGGTTTTGATAAGACGTTGATAAGATGGACACATGAAAGAACTTTGCACAGCATTGTGGTTTGAATCTGGAATGCTCTTCCAGAGTCTCATGTATTTGGATGCTGTGGGTTATCTGTGGAATCATGTGCTATCAGAAGATGGGAGCCTGCTATGGAAAGGTGGATTACGTGTGTGTGGCAGATCATGTGTGGTGGAGGACAGGCATGCGGTGGATTAGAGGCCTAAACCTGGATGGGGCGGAACACCGAGGCTGGAGCCAGAAAGGGCAGGTCGCTGTGATAGGACCTGGACGTGTATATGCGATTTCCCTCCACTTACTCCTGGACTTGGTTTCCTATTTGCAATGCCTTAAGGAGCTCCCTCCACCCCCACCTCCAGTTTGTGATTCCCCACCACCAGCTACACATGAATTGATTGCAACCTTCTGAAACAGTGAGCTGAAATAAACTTTTCCTCCCCTAAGTTGTGCATGTCAGCTGTTTTGCCAAAGCAATGAAAGAGTAACTGAGATGTACAACATGCAGTAGTAAATGGCAAATAAATGGCAAAAATTCTCATTATTCATCTTCTTATGTTTCTCTGTAACTTACTGTATGTGTTGTCATATCTACCTTGTTTGAATATATTCTAAGTATGAAAAGACAGATCTCTATGCAACGCTTATGTTATTTTTTATTATTCTAGCAATATAGCTGCTCAATAATATACCTTCAGGGGCAATATATGGAGGAAAGAATGTACAAGCATATGGATGCCTGGTAGGAAAGGAAGTAGGAAGATGACACTACTGTCCACATCCGTGATTAGACAGCTTCTCGGGCCAAGAACTCAGGACAAATTGGCAGTGTTTGAGGAACGTGGTCATGTGGAGAGATAAAGAGCAGGGTGAGCAAAACTGTCACTGCTATTTTAGTGGTATAGCAGAAACTTATCATTGAAATCTTGAACAAAATAAGGAGATACTGGGTGGATGTTTAGGACATTACAGAACAACAGGGTTTGAGAGAAAGAAATTGAGACCCTTGACCCAGAAATTTACAGTCACATTTTGTCTAGACTGTTACTGTTTTTTTTTTTAAATGTGTTTGTTTGGTTTTGGTTTTGGGTTCTTTTTGAGGCAGGGTCTCACTATGGAGCCCAGGCTTGCCTTGGACTCACAGCAATCCTTCTACCTCAGGCTCCCTACTGCTGGGATAACAGGCGTGCACCACCATGCCTGGCTTTCTGTGGTGCTGGGGAATCAAACTCAGGGTTTTGTGCTTGTTAGGCAAACTCTTCAGCCACTGTGCCATACTGTACCAAGCATTCCCTGCCACTCTTCCCATTTCCTAGGAACAGGCTTCCTGTTGCCAGGAGACACAGTCTGATTGATTCAGATTGGGCTCTGTATTTATTTGTGGACTATTCCAAGATGTCCCTTTGAGGATCACCATGTTAGGGATTAAAGGCCATTTTTAGGGGAAGGATAAAATCTCCAAAGAAGTACCATCTAGAGTATTAAACACCAAATAAAAGTTCTTGCTGTGAGTTAGTGTTAGACACACAACAATCTTGATCAAACATAAACATACATGGCAATTGAGTATAGTATCCTTGAAGATAATGAATAGAAAGTACACTAAATGACCCAGATTAGTAAACTTGACCTTGAAGGCAGTTGGGCTCAGTGGGTTAGAGGCTCTGAAGGTCACAGGAGCCAGTTTGACACATCCGTTGTGAGCTCTGAGGATCGATATAACCGCAGTGGGAAACATGCAGAGAAAATGGTGCCTATGAGGCATCGGAGGCCATCAGAAAGACCAGAGCTAGATCTTGGGGGCCATTTCCACTTAAATCGGTACATGTTCATCAAGAAAGGGCCGGTGATGGTTGGAGAAAAGCCAAGTAGAGTAAAAAATGAGATTCTAATCTGGCTCAGCCATTTGCCAGCTACACAATTACAATGAACTTCCTCCCTAAGCAGCAGTTATTTCAAGTGCAAAGTGGAGGAAATTGTGCACTTTCTCAGGCGGGATGTGAAACTTAAGAGAGAAGATATATTTGAAACCACCTTGTAAAAGTCTGCAAGGATCAGAAGGCCCACCCACACCCATGACTTCGAAGGTCACTCTAATTCATGTGTTTTCAGAAAACTCCATAAAAGTAACATTCAGATGCCAGGAATTTGGTGACCCTGCCTATTTCAGTGACCTGTCCATAATCCTGGGAACTGGCTGGGAGGAAAACTTCCATATACTAGCCAAGAAATTTTTCTATTTATAATTTTCACATCATATTGTGGAGATTTTGCTTGATTTTTTTTTTTTTTCTGTATGACTGCATTCTTGAAGCTTGATTCCTGGATTTCCCCAATTCTCCTGGTCAAGTATTTTTCAGAGGCTTAAACTTTGAAAAGTCAGCAGAGCAGCCACCACGAATTATTGTCCCAGCCTCAGGAGGAAGTCTTGGCTCTAATGTTACAATTCCCATGTTTTCCTTCTACTTGTGCAACAGCAACTGCTCTCCCTAAATACCTCATTACACAATGGAGACCAGCACCTAGCGACAGCTATATTGTGTTTGTTCCCTGGATGCCTGGTGAGCCGGGTGGTAGGAGGGGAAGAAATTTCAGAGAGGTACCTGGAGGGTGGTAAGCCTGTGGGCTTTGAAAACAGATCAAGGTTTTGACCTTGACTCTGCAGCCGGTGAACTTGTTCCTGGGGTGAGTTCTTTTACCTTCCCACTATACCTAGTGATTATAAGGGGTGGTTAACACCTTCCTTTGAAAAGAAGCACGGTGCATTTACGGAGAAAGAAAGGTGGAAAGGAGTAAGTTAGTGAGTTATAATTCAGCTCCTGTGAGAAAAGTAGCTGCTTTTGACTCTGAAAAACTCTTGTTTCTCACAATTTATTGAAGAAAGGAATGGTTTGCTAGCTTAGATTACATGACTACCTATGAATTATATATCTAGGGTATGGCATGTACTGATTGGTTTAGGCTAGGTTTCATGCTGGAATTTGAATGAGTCATTGTGGAAAGGAGATCGCCATAACTGGTTTCTACACAAATGTCACTCATGGACAGCGGTAAGGGCAGTCCCACTGTCTTAGTCAGCTTTTTTTTTGCCACTAGTTATTTTTGTTGTGTAGGTATTAGACTTGTTTTAGTTAGGAAAGATTTATTGTAGCTTACAATTTCAGAAGGTCTCTGTCCATTCATGGGTGGGTGGCTGAAAAATGGTGGAATCACATGGTGGGGCTGCTGCCAGAGCTGAAACTGGAGTTCCTGGGGCAAGATCCCTACAGCATGGTGGAGGAGAGAGATTGGGAGGGAGGGTGGTACCAGTACATGCTCATTCAGGTCAAATTCTAAGTATCTGCCCCTTCCAGCTAGGCCCTACCTTCCAAGCCTACACAGTATCCAAAGGAATGTGAGGCTTTTGGGGGACACTCCAGATCCAAACCACCACAATACCTGACACCTACAACTCAAAGTTAATTTTAGCTCATAGTTTCAGAAGGGCTTCATCCGTTCATAGGTGGCTTGCAATGGCGAATTGGCCTGGCAGAGGTCTAGCCAGGGTAAAGCTGTTCATAGCACCCCAAGGGGAAGGATCAGGGCTCGAGGCAGGAGAATATCTCTCTAGTTCACTTCCTGTCCTCAGTAATCTGCCCCCTCCTGACTAGGCTCCACCCACTAAGAGCACATGAACGTCACGGAGAACTCACAACTCACAAATGTGTGAGGCTTTTTGGGGGGATGTTCCAGACTCAAACTGTAACATCCACCAGAAATAGGGAAGGTAAGGATAGAAACCGGGGAAACAAAAACATACATCAGCTGTAGAATTAATATCCTTAACAGGAATAGGACAGCATGACAGGGATTGCCATTTATTAAGCACTTACTGTATATAAATTTTTATTTTATATCTCGATTTTAAGAAATGTATGTTATCATTATTTCCATTTCACTAGTGAGGAAGACACTGAGGCCCAGAGTGAGCACGGGCACAGATTTGCCTTAACTTGCACTGCTTGCGGTTATTTTCAGAACTGAGATTTTAGCTCGGAATTGTCAGATTCTGAAGCTTCTTGTATCCTCTTGCCTCTCTTTGGCTGTCTGAACTTAGCCTTGTTTGGTGTCAGAACATCTCCCTGTTCTGTGGTCTATCATCTTATCTAAAGCGTTAGCTCCGAAACCTTACATCCAACCTCTAGGACAAGGAGATCAATACTTTACAGGCAGCTCATGGCCTTTGATGTGCTTCTAACTGTTAGCTAATAAGACCTCAAGAAGTGCCAACTCTGAAATCTGAGTGTATTTCATAAGGAGTACTTATAATACTATGTGCCTGTCCACCTGCCTTCCAACTGGCCCATCTATGTTGTTGAGACAATTCTCAGGAAAGATACGCAGGCTGCTGTGAACTGCTTAGTAGCTGCCCATTCCACCTGCCCTAACACACGTGTGCTGTTTCGATGTGACTTTGTTGCTCTGTGTTTCTATTCCCCCACTTTCTTAAATATGGGCTGAGCTTGTAATGCACTTAGACCCCGTCAGAGTTCAACTGCGCAAGTTCCAGGCCTAAGTCCTCTAAAGTTTGCAGTTTTCTTCTTTACCTTGCCAGCATGTTACTCTGAGGCCACCATGTGAAAAAATATCACTTACATACTAAAGGATGAGAGGTCACATGGAAGACGACTGAGCTTCCCTAGCAGGGGAGCACCAATTGCAGGCATGAGAGTGATGCTGTCTGCCCATCACGCTGAGTGTAGCCAGAGGACCGAGCACAGGCTAACCCAGCAGAGGACTTGCCCAACCAATTGTAGAATTTTAAGAAACAGTAAATCACTGTGCACAGAAGCCACTATATTTTAGGGAGATTTGTTACATGGAAGCATATACGCAATGACTACTTTTTAAAAATAACTTTCTCTAAATTCCTTCCAACTTTTTATCTCACACAGTAAGTAGATCTCCCTATATGCATCAGTACGCTCTTTGAATTTCACAGAGTAGAGGAATGTCAGCGCAGGAGCTGGTGGGGCAGGGAGATGTTGGAGGGAGAGCATGAAATCACAGAGGATCTCAGGAAAGCCGGCGGGGAAGAGCCCATCAGGCAGGAAGTCACTTGGCAGGAATCTTCCTGCAATTCATGGCATTTCCGGTCCCCAAGTTGATCCTGGGAAAGGTCTCTGACATACAGAAATAGAAAGTAAAGTGGTTTAGAAGAGATAGGAGAGAGAGAGTAGAGCTGTACAGATGTGCATCAGGTCACAAGAAGTATCACAATCGGCTCAGGCAAAGTAACACCTGTCCCACCCCCAGGACACCTGGTAGAAACATGGTGCTGTTGCTTCAGTGAAAACAGATGGGGAGAGGGGGAGGAGAGGCATCTGAAAGCGCAGCAAATTTGAAGGGCCCAGACTTCGTTTTTACTACTGTAATATATGATGATTAAGAAAAACAATGAAAGTAAATTTAAATGTTTTGAAAAACAGAAGAGCACAGACACAGAAACAAGAAATGGATGTTATATCAAGCAGGGCATCCCGGTGGCCAACAGTTCAGACTTAAGAATCAAATAGATTGAGGTTAAGCCTCAGGTCCTTCGTGCACTTGTGTGTGACTTTCAGCAAGTCAGTTTGCTTCAGCACGCTTCAATTTCCTCATGTAGTGGAAGTAATTGCATATAATGCACTGAAAATGCTAGCGTGGCGCCTGTATCTCTACCTTAACCTGCGTCTGTGCTTTTCTTGATAAATGATGCTTTTGTCTTTTTGCCTGCCCTGAATCCTTTCATCTGTCGACAGAGGCCCACTTTACTTTGAAATTGCTTCTTCAAATACCATATCCTCCCGCCTTATGCAGAAAGATTCCTTCTTCCATGTAAATCATGCGACCCAGTCCTGTCCTAATAAGAATATTCCACAGGCTGGCCGCAGTGATTTGTTTAGGACTAGGACAATGGCCAAGTTCACCGAATGAGAGACAGCCCTGGGATGCTCACTGGGGACATGGGGTCAGGCAGGCACTCATTTCTTTGTGTGTACTGGTTGGAAGCAGAGTCAGGTGAGCAGTGATCATTTTGCCTCTGTTTTGGCAATACAGCTCAAGCTGCTCATTAGAGTTAAAAGGCATGGAAACACACTGTTTCCTGATGACTTTGAGCGCACTGGGTCCACAAGAATATGATTTTCAATCACAACCCGGCATCAACTGAATTCTGTTTCTGCAGTCTGAAAGGCCTAGTTAGTTGGAGTGTTAGAGTATGGACAATAGGTGGTACCTGAAATTCCAAATTCCTGCAAAAGCTGGAATTGGAACTCCCTTGAAATGACTCAGCACTGCCTTCACAGCAAGAGTCCATGACCACCCTACCTTCCCCTTCTCTGCCAACGACTCTTCACTTGGCTTTAGAGGTGGACAACCCAGATCTTTGTAATCGCAGTTTGTCTGGATATTGTGAGGTGTTAACTGAAGAAAAGGTTCAATGATCAGGTAAGTTTGCGAAGCATTGGGCTAAAGATAAAAAAAGAAACACATGTTTTAATACTGAAAGTTTTCTAAAAAGGCATAATACATTAATGTTTCTAGGTATAATTACTATCTTAAAGAGGCATTTAATATTCTTCTCAGTGTCAGGGCTCAAAAAATGATACACCAAAACCCGGGCTTCAGAAGGACCTCAGAAGCCAAGTTTCTCTCTGCCTGTTTCTTGCTTACTTGTCTCTTATTTTCAATGAGGTAACTCAGAAAGCAGAATTCTTTTTTATTTTTCTTAAAGTTGACTAGGAAAGCAAACCACTTTCCCCCAAAGCCAGCCAGAAATCCTAAAACTATAACTCTAACCTCCTCCCTCCTTTCTGCGTAAGAGTTGGCCACCAAGAAATTAGAACCCTCGTTCCAGGGAGTTTTGTCCCATGCCAGGCATATGCGTGGGATTACTGCTGCAAATGAGGGGTTAAGAAGAATCACACAGCCAGAATTTGCTCACTTTCTCCACTCAGTCAATGTTCACGATCTCACATCTTTTTACCCAATCACATTTCCACATGGTCATTCTTGCTTCATCACGAAATCTCACGGCTAAATCAGGAGCTTCTCTTGTATCTTCGAATCTTGAATAAGAAAAATGTTGTGTCATGTAAAACAATGACTCAGTTGTGATGCTTTTCTTTTTAATTGTGTCTTTCATTATGTTTGTCAGTTATGACATTTATGTTGTGTGGGAAAGGGTTACAGGTGATCATGGAAAGTCTTCATGGAAACACTCCACAGATGTGGTATTCTGTAAAATACAGAAAAATGCAACCAGAGGCACAACTGGGCATCAACTTAGTGAGGGTAAGGGATTAAACACTACTGGGGTTAACTCACAGATCCAATACCCATGCATTCATTAAAACATTTATTTACTCATTACTGCTAGTGTACCAGGTATTGTGCTGGTCCCTAGAGCTATAAAAATTAATGAAGTATTGCCTCCTGCTCTCAAGAGACTCACAGAATAGAGGAATCAGGAGAACACACCACACACACACACACACACACACACACACACACACACACAGAGGGAGAGAGTGAGCAAGCGTGTGTGCAAGACAGAGAAGATGCAATGTGCTCAGAACTGTCACAGGGAATCAAAGGAATTGAACGGATGGTATAGAGCACAGAGACATCCTACCAGCTGTGAGATTAAGGATGGATTAATTTAAATTGATTATCAAAAGATGTTCACTGGTACTTGAATATAGAGGAGACCACACAGACAAGGGAGTTGTGTTAGTGAAAGACCACGCATGTGAAGAAGCACAATGGGGACTAATCAAGGGCTTGGGAGGCAGTGTTCACTGGCAAACAGAGCCTCCAAAAGGGGTTTTTAGTTTGCATGTGTTGGAGCTCATAAAATGATGCTCAAAGTGCGGTGCATTAACATGCTGAGTCCTTTGTCAAAACCAAAGTCTCTCTGAAGTTCTCCCACTTCCTTTCTCTCTCTCCCCACCTCTCTGTCAGCACAGGATGGGGCTTTTGCTGAAGTCTCCTTAATTTACAAAAGGATTATTTCATAACAAATGCAATTGTGATGTGTTCTCTCTTTATAATCTTATTAAAGAGGGAAAATTAACTCAGTAGGAAAGAAGACTTATGGGCTCATTTATCTTCCCTAGAAAGCATTTACTCTTCCCTTACAGTGGCCTTTATCCCTCGTTTTTCTCTCTGTTGTGAAGAGTGGGTATAGAATTCTCGGTCTCACTAGGTTCCTGGGTCCTCATGTGTCATTCTCCTGTTCCCGTACTATTCACACAATAAATTTGTGTTTCCTCTCTCTTGCTCATCTATTTTACCATTAGTTTATTTTACAGATTCAAACATCAATCTTCTGAAGGATGAAGGAGACATTCTTTTTGGCCCTGCATTTGCAGTGTAGGTGTTTCCAGAATTAGGTCTGTACTGCTCACCACTCGAAGGCCAATAGTTAGCAGATGAGTATAAGAAGGAATCAGATTTACACAAGGGCATGCCCTGAGGAGGATCAAGGGACTATCACCCTCAAAGCTCTGTGTAGGCAGGGCTCAGTGCTACAAAGGACTTTTAAAGGAAGAGAAAAGATGAGTAAAGGAGGAAGGCTACGAGCTGAGTCAGATCTGCGTCGTCCAGACGTCTGTTTCTTTTTGTCCTCTGGCTGTATACCACAATGAACCTCAACTCCTACAACTAGTTTCTGTATTTCCTTCAAAGAGAGATGGTACTTTTATGCAAATTAAGCAAGTTACATAGTTTTATGCAAATTAAACAAATTATGCTTTATGTTACTTGATGCACAGAACTAAATATTAAGAAAGAGAATTGACTTAGTTACTTTCTTGTTGCTCTGACAAAATACGGAACATCCACAATTTAAGGAAAGAAAGACTTTTTTAGCTCACAGTTTCAGAAGGTTTCACACAGTCCAATCGTGGAGCGTCCAGCAAACAGAGGAGGTACAGGGCAGAGAGCTGTGCACCCCATTGCAGGCAAAAGCGAGCGAAAGAAAAGCAAAATTGATCTCTGGAGACTCAGGCAAGGTGGAAGTCCTCCAAGGAAGAAGCTGTAGCAATGATTCTTCTTCTCTTCTTTAATAATTTCAAGCTGCTAGTTGGGGTCCCCCAAAAGGGAGTGCCCCTTCCCCATTTCCTGGTCTTGAAGTAAAAAACACACACCTGAAAACTGCTCAGGGGGCCTTTCCTGTGGCAAAAGTTGTTATAATCCTTCCAGTTCAAACCCCAAGCATCTGCCTTCCAATAACACGCAATTCCAAATACACAAGGCTTTTGCACACTCAAGATCCAAGCTGTAGCAGGCATGACAAAGATCACTATGTGTTCTGGGCTCTATCAATACAAACAATATTTGGCTAATAGCATCCGAACCATTTAGATGGGGATACTCTTATAATTCACAATGCAGAGAAAATGGTCAAAATCCTTGCAAAAGTTTTAAGAGGTGAGAGTAGAAGTAACTTTACCAAAAATAGCCCTCAAAAGAGAGGCCTATGTTAGAAGGAAAAAAAAAAAAAGACATAATAGCCTTTTCTCTATCCAGACACATGATTTTTATAAAGTTAAGCTGTGCAAATAATAATGCATTGAAGAAGTTATTCTGAGATCAGAAACACGTTATACACCAGTACAATTAGAAGACACTGGAGAGCCCTTGATTTGTCAAGAAATCACTACTCACGTTTCCGGATCATTTAAATTAATCTGCTCTCTACTTAATGCTCATTTTAGAAACGAGATACAACTATTAAACAACAGATCCCCAAGCTCTTCGGCCCACTAAGAATAACGTGCAAGGCATTATCACTTCGGAGGGGAGCGCCAAGCAGCAGCCATGACGACTGGGGGTTATTTCTCTGCAGTTAGATAGCACCCTTCTTGGAAAGGACTCAAATCATATTAAATTGAGAGGAACTTAAAGGGCAAAGGAAGGGATTTATTTCTCTAAGGAATACCCTAAGGAGGTTTTTTGTAATTAAATAGGGTCAATGAGGTTTTCTATCTTCATAAAAATTGTGGCTGCAAACTATTACACACCAGCTGGACAGAGTGACTGGTTGAATCAGATAAATAGGACAGAAACACCACTTCAAAGAGGCGGTAGTTTCCTTGTTTATAAAGTATCTAGCCAGAAATTGAAAGGCTCATGTTAATTGTAGAGCCCTCCAGAGTAATGGTAGCTGCTGAGACTAGAGTCTTTTAATGCATTTTCTAAAAGTTGAGAGAGAGAGAGAGAGAGAGAGAGAGAGAGAGAGAGAGAGAGAGAGAGAGAATAAAACCACATAGCCAGCCAGTAAAATTCAAGCAATGTGATCACTTTGATGTGTGTGTGTGTGTGTGTGTGTGTGTGTGTGTGTGTATCTGGAGTGTCAATTTTTGAAGTCCACTTTGAGGAGCAGAGATTGGGGAGTCTGGTGGGGCTCTATTGGTGTGGAACACGATCACATGATTCATGCTGAAGGAGAATATTACCTCTTGTATTACGACATACAAAAAGCTGACTGTTGGGTAAGCAACAGAAAGTGGCTAAAGAGTGGCTCAGGAGGAGGTGACAGTCTCAGAAAAGTGTAGGGCGTTTCTTGGAAGGTGCAGATGGCCTTGTGGTATTGTAAAACACTTATTTTGGTGTTTGTCCAAGTTTCCAGTTGTACAGCACCTAATACTCTTGGAATCTTCAAAACAATGTGCTTTTAAAAAATATGCCAGTGGATTAGGGGTGGCCGGTAGTCCTCAGCCTTAGGACGGCTGCTGGTCAAAGGAAGGATAGAGCCATGATTAAAGAGCTGAGACTCTTCTCCCAGCCCCAATCCCAGGACAGGAAACAAGCGGAAGGTAAATTTGACCAGCAGTATCTAACTATTCAGTCAATTGTGCGAGGTTTATGAGGACCCTCACTTAAAAAAAAAGACAGATTTGTAGAGCTTTCAGATGGTGGGACATGTAGAGTTTTCCAGAAGACAGTCTCCCCAGAGAAGATGTATACACTGCTTGGCCCTCTGTTCAGACCTTGGATCACCCACCAATCATCTCATTTATAACAAATGCAAGTGTTTCCTGAGTTCAGTGAATTGCTGTGGCACACTTTAACTCTAGAGTGCTTATGAAAGTTTGAGAGTAAAGTTAAAACAAAAATGACTTGTACTAAGACCTTACTGAACTAATACAGTTAACAAAACACAGAGTGACAAAAGAATGGTAGAACTACTATCATTATATAAATTATATGTTATGCTAACAAAGAAATCAGAACATCATAAATTAAGGAAAATATTAAGTGTATATCTTTACTTTTGTATCTTCCATTCTCCCAGAAAGAACACTAGGTATCATTGATCATAAAATTCAATACAAGTTTGTAAAGAGGAAGATGAACTCAAAATTGGTTCAAAGGTATTTGTCTCAGTTACTTTTTTATTGCTTGGACAAAATACACAACTTTAGGAAAGATTTATTTTAGCTCACCGTTTCAGGAGGTCTCAATCTGTTCACAGGTGGAACAGTGGAATCACATGGCAGGGAAACAGTGGGTGGCTGGGAGGCACATGGCAGGCACACAGCCGGAGCTGGAGCTCCTGAGACTGAGATCCTCTCAGCATGGCAGAACAGAGACAAGAAGGAAGGGTGAGACCAGCACACATCCCTCCAGGTCAAGGCCTAAATATTCACCCCTTTCAGCCAGGCCCCACCTTCCAATAGAACACAGTATTCATAGGTACATGAGACTTTGGGGGGATATTCCAGATCCCAAACCACAACAATATTAAAAGAAGAAAAGAGAAAGTAAAATTTCCTTCGATAAAATTTTTGTTATATTAAAATGTAATTTTGGGAGTTTGGGGAATAGCTCAGTAGGTAGAGTGCTAGCTTAGCAAGCACAAGGCCCTGGGTTCAATTCTCCAACATCACATAAGCTGAGTGTGGTGGTGCACTTCTATAATACTGGCATTCTGGAGGCTGAGGCAGGAAGATTGCTGTGAGTTTGAGGACAGCCTGGACTACATAGTGAGTTAAGGACGAGTCTGGAATACAGAGCTAGACCCTGTTTCAAAAAAATGTATTTTTTGTTTCAAATTATATCAATAAAAAAAAAACCCAGAGAGTAGAAAAAGTATTTGAAAATTTTACCTGATGTAAGTCTAGTATCCCAAATATATAAAGATTTCTTACAACTCAAAAACAACCAGATTTTTAAAATGAAGAAAATTAACAGACACTTCTTAAAATAAGTTATAGCGATACCCAAAAGTACACAAAAAGGTGTTCAGTATCGTTACCCACGGGAAATACGTAAGTCAAAACCCCAATGAGAAACTACTTATTCTCCTTACAATGGCTGCTATCGAAAAGAGAAGCAAGATCAACTGCTGCCAAGAGGATACGGAGTAATCAGAACCCTCATACATCGCTGGAGGGAGGATAAAAGGGTCCTGCCCCTTGGGAAAATAGCTGGGCAGCTCCTCAATCTGTTAAATCTAGATTTATCATTTAATCAAGAAGTTTCACTATATCCAAGACAAATTCAAATGTATGTCCATGCAAAAGCTTAGATGCACGTGTTCATAGCAATTTTACTTCTGATAGACAAAACATTGAAAAAATCTAAATGTCCATCAATCGATGCATGTGTAAGTGAAATGTAAAGTAATGCATATGCCATGAAATACTGCCAGGAAGGACAAGTAGTGAATTACTGATATGCATGTTATGATATACATGTATGTAGGTTAGTGAAATATATTACATAAAGAAGACAGTCCCAGAAGAACTTATAGTCTATGATCCATTTCTTTGTATGTCAAGATTATGATGTCTTAGGACTGACAGGCCAGGGTTAGGAGAAATCGGCAGGTCTCGAGTTCATTTTAAAGGCCATGAAAGTGTTCTAAAATTAGATTGTGGTGATGGTGCAAAACTCTGTAAGCGTACTCACAACTGCACTGTATGGTTTAGATGGGTTAAATGTGTGTGAACTGCATATCAATAAAACTGCTAACATTTTTTATATTGTAAACTACAAAGAAAAAACTAAAATGAAAATACAAATTAGTAAAATGGAAGGTTATAAAGGTAACAGGCAAGTAACAATAACCTTCACATGACAATAACTACTTAGAAGACACAGAGAGAGCCAGGTCCCATGAATAATTATCAATAAGAAAAAAAGTACTTAGAGTTCATTCAATTCCTATTGCTGTAACCAAAGGCCCAAGAAAATCAACTTATGGAGGAGAGGCTTGTTTTGGACCAAGGCTTCACAGGTTTGAGTCCGTGGCTAGCTGGCTGCATTGCTGTTGTGTCTGGGCTGAGGTGAACAGCACAGGGAAGGACAGGCAAGATGGAGGAAAGCTGCTCCGCTGGTGGTGGACAGGAAGAAGAACAGGGGACGGACTAGTGACAAGATGCAGTTTTTAAAGACATGTTTCCATGACCTTTCCCTCCAGACAGGTGCCATTTCCTAAGTTTCCAACACCTTCCAATGACAATGTCAAGTTAAGATTCCATCAATGGATTAATTCATTCTAATCAGAGCACTCAGGACCCAGTCACCTTCCAGAAGCCCTGCTTCTGCACTGGGAACCAGGTCTTGAACTCACGAGCCTTTAGGAAATGCTTTAGACCTAAATCATAACAATATGAGATGTGTGAGCCTAGATCAAGGAAAGTTAAATTTGTTTAACAACATAAATATAAAATAGGGGAGGGAGGGTAAATATGATCAATGCATGATGTGTGTATGCATGGAAATATCATAGCAAGCCCATTAATTTGTATAATTCACATGGATTAATAACTATAAAAGACAAAACAGAAATTATGAAACAAATCAGAGTCTTGGATAAAACAATTTGACATCTCAAAAACATAAAGTTTTCCCAGGGCAATATATTAAAAATGTTCAGTTGGCAGAAACCAACGGCGTTTTTAATGGAGATTGTTAAGCTGATTTTAAAGCATTTACAAAGAAAGGATAATAAGAGCCAGAAAGGTCATTAAGAAAGAGCAAAGAGAGTGAGGTGAGTCCAGAAGTTAGAGAGAAAGAGAGCGAGAGGGGCGGAGGAGATGTTAGACAGAATATAACCTCTGTGTATTTGTTAGGTAGCACAGTAAATAGATGAAGCTTCAAATTAATGTAACCAACAATTTAATAAAAAGTTTTGTAAAAATAGTTTTACAAAAGTGTGGAAAGTGTGGATAAGTTATAGGAAAATTACAAGGAATTATGCGGCTTCCCTGGTAGATATCAAATTGTGGAGCGCCTTAGGGGTCCCAAAGATGGCAGAGGAGGAAGTGATTAGCGGGACCTAAGCCAGAGGACTGGAGGGAGAGAGCAGTCTTGTGAGACCCGACCATTCTGTCAAGGAATACAGATGCATCCAAGGCTGCAGGAAAAGGCCAACGGGATAAATATTTCTGTTGCTTTTAGGCCTATGGAGAGGCAGAAGCAACACGGTGAACTTTTTAAAGCAGTATCTTGACCTTACTTTCCTCTTTCTTGCAATTTCATCCGTTCTTCTTAATGTCCGAACCTCAGAAGCCAAAGGCAAAAGACTGGCTGTAGTTTTTTCAAATGATTTTCCTAAGACTGAAAACAGAGGACAAAAAGAAGGAGATATGTCCAGAGGGACAAGTAGAAGACATAGGATCCAATCTAGAATAAAACACTGCTGTTGTCACATGGGTAGGCAAAGCAAATGTAGACAGAAGAGAAAATCTAGACATAAGATCAAGTACACGTGGAAATTTGGCATAGGGTAGGGAAGCATCTCAAACTCCAGGAGAAAAGGTGACTTTGTAACAAATGGCGCTGTCACAACTGGACAGGCATTTGGAGGATGATGAAGTTGAGTCCGTACCTCCCACTGTTCACCAAAACAAGCTCCAATATATCAATTATTAGAATGCAAAAAACAAAACTATGTAAAGACTAAAATGAAAGAGAAGCCAATTCATTTTAACCGAGGAGAGCCAAGAGCCTTTTTTTTATGATTCATAATCCAGAAGTATTAAAAGATTGGTAAATTTAACCACTGAAGTTTTTTTTTAAGTTTTACATGGCAAAATTACCATAAGTGGCCAAAATCAGGAAGATAATTGAAAATATTTGTGATTTACATCATAAAAGGCTAATTACGCTAATACTCTTAAAGCTGAGGTAAAATGGGTACAAGACATGAGTAGATTAAAAGACAATGGCAAAGACGTAGTCATAGAGATAGAAAAAGATTCTTTCACGTAAAAATATGCCCAACTTTACTCCTAATAAGGGGAATACAAGTTTAAACTACACTAAAATGCCATTTCTTATGCGATTGGAAGCAGTCCAAGAGTTAAGAAACATATTGTTTGCAACAAAGCCATCACAGTTCTGCATTGCTGGTAAAAGTGGCAAATATCCAGCTCTCATAGAGGGAGCATCTTACATAATTTGACACAGTCACAAAGGTGTATGTAACCTTTGACCCAGAAATCCTTCTTCACAGAATCTATTCTGAAGATACATCTCCATCATCAGGCAAACAATTTTGGCCTTATTTCTGAGAGTAAAATGTCTGGAGACTACTCAAATGACATCATTCAAATGAAATTCAAATTATTATTATTACATTAAAAGACACATTAATAACTCTCAAAATACTCCCACTGGCTTTAAACACACTTGCCCAACATTTTCTGCCACATTCTGAAACAGTTCTGGAAGTCCTCATTTGTGAATATCTTTATTTGAGATGTTACGGTTGCTTCCTTGTCCTGAGTAGTATCCACGTGATTACGTTTTGCAGTCATTTTGACTTTGGGGAAGATTTACTAGTCTCACGGTACCAGGTTCCGTGAATAACGTAAGTGAAAACTTACCGTAATGTCTCTACAAGCCTGCCTTTCCACACAGTGGCACACAGGATATTCGCCATATTTTTGTTACATCTTGTAAAGACACTCAGAAATCAGTAGGGACGATGAGATACACGTATTTGAAGTGAGGGGAAATGTTTTGAGGAGTATTAATGGCAGTGTGCCTTATACATTTATTCATCATTAAAATTTAAACATTCACTATATTTTTTCAGTCACCAAATGTAGACTGGTATTTGACTGTAAAGGATGAGGCATTTGGATGAAGAAACAGAGAATTACAAGGTTGAACCTTTTTGTATGGCTTTAACTATCCTTTGCATAGCTCAAAAAATTAAGTAAAAAAGAAAGAAAGGCAACCTATAATTAAAAATAAGCTGATACAAATAGCCCTGCTTATATATTAAATTGTTTACACTGGCACAGAGAAAAGATATCAAGAGACTTTTTAAAACATGGTCCTCAGACTTTGTATCTCAACAAAAAGAACAGTGACAAAATCTTAAACTTCATTTAGTAATTTTATTGTTAATATTCATAGGGTAATTATAACTGCTTAATAATTTAGTGTAGCTTATCAGATAAATCAAATGCATAACATGTACAGTTGCCCCTTTGCAATTATTTAGTGTACACTGTGAAGTATATCAAATATATAACACATACAGTAGTCCCTTATTGATTGTAGGGGACTAGTTTTGGGGACTTCAGTGGATACTAGAATCTGAAAATGCTCAAATTCTTTATATGAAAGGAGTTAGTTAGCCAGGTGTGGTTGATTGCACCTGTAATCTCAGCACTATTTGAGGCAGAGGCAAGAGGATCACATGTCTGAGTCTACCCTGGGCAATCTAGTCACTTAGAAAAACTTTGTTTTAAAATAAAATAAAATAAGATAAAAGGGACCCTATGGGTATAGAACAATGCAAAGGCTCTGCACTCAATTTCCAGATCCCCAGTACCACAAAAAAGTAAAACAAGGGAGTTATATATAATTTATGCAATCATTCCAAATACTATAAATTATCTCTAGATTACTTATAGTATCTAATACAATGGAAATGCTATGCAAATAGTTGTTATACTATATTGTTTAAGGACAATGACAAAAAAATCTTTGTACATATTCAATATAGAAACAATTCTGTTTTTCCAATACTTTTGATGCACAATTGGTTAAACCTATGGACGCAGATCTGTAGAATAAAGAGAAATGACTTTATGTGATAGAAACAATTATGAAATTTAGAAATGAAGCAAGAAAAAAATGTAAGCTTGGCTATTAAGAATACATCCTGACTCATTTCATTAAGGATGATGATCTCAAGTTGCATCCATTTACCTTCCAATGCCTCAAATCTATCTGTCTTCATGGGTAAGTAGTATTCCATTGTGTACAGACACCACATTTTTTTTGTATTCATTGGTCTTTTGATGGATATTTTGACATTTTTCATGATTTAGCTATAGCTAGTCATTGCTGTTATAAACATGAGACCGTCACACTTAGTACGATAAATCAGACTCAAAAGGTTAAATTCCACGTGACTTTTTCTATTATGAGAAACCCAGAGTACAATTTCTAGAATAAAATGGGTGAGATATTGGGAGTCAAGGGCAAGAGGGAAGGGAAGAGAGAATCCAAGAGAGGAGGAGAAGGGGTCACAATGACTTTACAATATTTATGTGCTCAAAATTCTCAAGTTTAATATAATCACTGCATATTGGATATATATCCCATAAAAGTGGGAAAAAGAATAAATCTTATATTATTAAACTCCAATTGTGAATATCAATGTGAACTCATGATTTTGTTAAGTATATTTCCTAGCTCTACTCATTGATGGATCAAGAAAAATGCCATTCCAGTGGGTGTGAGCTCTCCTAGCACCCAGACCTGGTTTCCTAAGTGCTGTCCCCCTGCAAAGAGAACAGCGTTGGAGAAACAGATGGCTCTGAGTTGAGGGCAGGAAGAGCACAAGACTAAACTTATTTTAGGGGAAGCAAGAATGTTGAGTGTCTATGGAAAAAGAGAGAGAAGCTAACTTATAGAAGCTCCTATTGCCCAAATTTGGGAAATTTTAAGCATTAAGCAGAGGATAACTATGACTTTTCTGCAAACGGTAGGGTGAACAAAAATCTACCAGTCCATAATGAATCTAAAGTACATGGAAGAACAAAGATGAGAGACAGACAGACAGACAGTCTTTATTTAAAGCTGAGTGACTACAGAAAATACTTACTTTGTCTTTTGCAATCTGCTGTAGTTCTGGTTGATGATAGAAAGTTTTTCTTAAATGGTATCAGCTAATAACCATCAGGCAAATGAGAGAATTAGCAAATCCTACATTTACAGCCCTTGTTAAAATAATTTGCTTACATATGGCTAGAGAATTCTGGGGTGATATTAAAAATATAGTTAGTAAAGGGAGTTCTTTGCTTGGGTTTTAAGGATGTGGGGGATTAGTGAGGGAGCGAGATAATTTGCTTTATAATTATTGTCCATCTGTCCTTTTAAAAATTCTCATCATAAGCACATAGTAATTTTACAATTAAAAACTTAGTTTAAACCTCGTTTGGGGATTGGGAGTGAGGTCAGTGATTAGAGCACTTGCCGAGGAAACACGAGGCCCTGGGTTTGATGGCCCAGCAACACATAATAGCCGGGTGCACATGTCTGTAATTCCAGCACTTAGGAGGCTGAGGCAGAAGGATTGCTTAAGCTACGTCATGAATTCAGGACCAACCTGGACTATAGGGTGAGACCTGTCTCAGAAAAAAAAAAAAATTATTGGAAACTCCTATTTTGCAAATTAGGACCTGGCTTAGTTGTTGTTTCCTTCAGGCAACTTTCCAGGCCTCTTTAATCACTCTGCTGACCTTTAATACTATGCTTACTATATTTTAAAAATGTAATTATTTATCTCTCTATAGCTCTATTCACTGACCTTCCACCAAACTGTCGTAGTTTGTTTCATTGCGTGTGACCGGTTTCCACCGCCTACCTGGTACACAGTGGCTCAATAAATGCTTGCGGAGTGCTTAGGAAATGGGCCGGGAGAAGGCCTTGGGAGTGTTGATCGCTGCAAGGGGTCACATCCGACACCTGCCTCCCCTGGATAAAAACCCTTAGGGCAATAAGCTTAATTGTACGGAATTCAACAAATAGTTACTGAGTACATTTTTTGTAATTTCTTTGGGCCCCTGTTTTCTGATCTACAAAGTTATGTGGAGTGAGGAAGAGGAACTTAAGTTGTTGCTGTGAATATCTGAAAGAATAGATCTGGGGCTTTTGCAAGTAAATGGACACAGCTTGAAACCATCATGCTTAGTGAAGTGAGTCAAACTCAGAAGGTCGAGTATCATACAGTTTCTCTAACATGAGAAACCCAGAATACAGGCATTTTATAGAACAAAGTAGGTGTGATCCTGGGTGTGAGTGGGTGAGGAGGATGTGGGAGGCCAAGGTGGAGGACGAATTGTGATGTGATGAGGTACACTTGCGCGAGAAATACTCAAGCGAATGCGGCCATTGTACACCGCATACGGGTACTAATAAACACTGAACTTCCTTCCTTTTCTTTTCCTGTGATTAAGAATGGTTGGCTCTGCTGAACTTGGTACCCAGGAATACGATAGCTTCCTAAGCCCGGGTCCAAATGCAAGTGGGTAAGGAATGACTGGCTCCAGTCAGCTCCCAGTCGTCTACGTCTTTAAGCCCTTCGGCTGATGATCAGCTACCATTTTTCCAAGTTGAGGAACATTCTGGAAACTTACTCACCAGTGACACAGCTGGATGGGAATGCGCATGTTTCTAATGTGCATTCCTGGCAACTCCAAAAGGAAAAACCAAATACTGCCAGCTCCTATGAATGATGAGGTAGCTTTTCCTTCCGGGGCGAGGGAAACGGAAGCAAGTCAAGAGCATTGCAGGCTGTGTTAGTAAGAGTCCTGGCAGAGCAATAGTTCAGGATCTACCACTGAGGGTAACTAGCAGAGCGACGCTGGCTTTCCTCTGCCTTTCCTGGGGCCTCAGATGGCACATTTGGGACACCAGAAGCACAAGCCCAAGGTTGTGCAGTCCCGTGACTACTTGCGTCGGTCCCTCCGTGTCTGGATTTCTCCTTCCTTCCTGCGGCTGGTGACTGCTCTGCTCGGCCTATTCTGCACGGTTGTGGGAGAATCGAATGAGATAATGGATATGAAAATTCGTTAAAATGGCACAGAATGTGCCAAGACTGTGAGTGTTAGATAAGAACGCCAAGCCAGCCCTGCAGTTCTGAAGTGGAGAGATCACAGAGGATGTATCAGAGAGAAAACACACCCGGGGAAAGCATTTTATCCTGTTCTAAACATCACAGCAGTCCCCTTGCTGTGCTGTTTCCCTCTGAGGGGAGGGTGGCCTGTGGCAGCCACTTCCCCGGGTGCAGCAAGCTCAGCAAGGGGCCGGGTAACCCCACGCAAGGTTTTTAGCTGTTCGGAGTTCCTGGTTTGGAGGATCCAGGGCATAACTGAGCTGCTTGGCCTAGACACCACACTCAATGACCTCAGGCAATTGATAGGACCTCGGTGAAGTCTCAGTTCCGCATCTAAAACGAGGAGAGTATAATCTTCCTGCCTGAGTTGTTGTAAGAACCAACAGGATGACAAGGTGAGAGTATTCTGCGGAACTGGGGGTGCGGAAGACAGGGGGCTCTTTTTCAAGCTCGCATGGGACAAAACTGTCGGAATGAAGGAAAGCCTTAGACACATTTTAGGCTACATCTCCTAATCTTTCTGCTAAACATAGGAGCTTCGAAGAATTTTAAGAATTGCTTCAAAACATCCTGACTTTGCAAATCAGACAAAAACCTGTTTCAGAAAGAATTATAGATTTGGCTTTTAGGCAGAAACCAATAACTATTTAAAAACACACACTAAGGTTTTTAGGCGAGTTTTAACAGTTTGCAGCAGAGAAGTTTAAAAGTGAGAAGATTTGAAGCTCCCAAATTTCTGTAGCAGAAAGCCACTCAATTGCAGCTATCGCTCTTTTCATAGTGACAAAAGATACAGAAAACTGAAAGGATTGAGACAGAGGATAGAGGCAAGAAAACACTGGAACAGAGAAACACTCCTCATGGGCCAGACTGGATTTTAAATAGGGCTCCCCCACCTCACTCCCTGACACATGACAGTGAAAGCGAACTATGCCGGATGGATTTGAGTCTCCACTAATCTTTCTCACAATTCTCTGGGTCAAGAAGGGGTGCACTCGAGAAGCTGTATTGAGGGAAGCTTGTTCACATGTGGATCCGATGCAGGTCGTGAAGTCATGGGCTTCGAGCCTGATGCTCTGGTTGGATGAAATTTGGGGGCTCTTCCAGGTGGATAGGTGCCTTTCATGTGGGAGGACATGAACTTGGGCTCTGGTAAATTGTTACGTTATTGCTTACAATGAAACTTGTCACCTCTATCCATAACCTGCTAATTCTCCCCACATGGATCCCAAATGTGTGCATTTGACATTTTCTTCTTTTGCCTAAAGGAAGAAAACCAACAACATGTAACATGAATTTAAAGGCTGCTTTTGCTAAAAGTATTCTCTCTCTCTCTCTCTCTCTCTCTCTGTCGTTATTAAGGATTAAACTCCAAGTTACTTTACTACTAAGCTGTATTCCCAAATTTTCAAATTTTTCTATCTTGAGTCAGAGCCTCCCTAGGTGGTCTAGGTTGGCTTGCAGTCTTCCTGAATCAGCCTCCTGAGTATCTTAGCTTACAGGCAGGCTCACTTGGGCCTGAAAATGTCCAGCGGGTAACTAAACACAGGATAAATACTTGGCATCTTTGCCTTTATATTGCTTGTCTCCTCTGCTAACTTAAATATTAGGTCAGATTTCTGTTCCACATTAAATGGAGTCATGTTAATAAGACAAAGAATATCTGTCTAAAATTGGTAGCATGAGGTTGACTAAATTGACCTAATCTCTCTTTTCCTCCAGTCAACCCTGAAGATACCATTATAAGAATAACAAAGAAATTTCCTAGATATACTGCTTTTACCATCCTTTGTTTCTCGTTTGACCTATCAGGGCAAGTGGCTAGGCCTGCCGGGATCCTTGGAGCAAGGCCAACTAGGACTCCTATAGCAGGCAAACAGGCAAAAGAAGCCTAGTAAGTGCAGGTATTTCTTCTTTTCACAAGGATTCAACGTTACTTCCTGCTCACAGACTTGTGTTTTAAAAGAATGTCTCCTCCAAACTAAATGTAGTTTGTAAAGTAAAATTTGAATTCCCATTTTAAAAATTACTGGCAGAAATAACAGAGACAAAAAAAAAAAATCAATGCATTTGAATTCCAGCTTGGTACAAAAAAATGCAACTATTTGTAACTCTGGGTGAGACGATAGCAAATGGGCTGTTCCTATCAAATTTGGGGAACGTGATAAATAGCCCGCATTGGGACAGCACGTGGGATAATGGAATGTTCCAGACCTCATGGAAAATTCCAGAGCACGAAGGTAGTACAGAGTTAGCCCTCCTTGAAGCATGTCTTTAGGACTGTGCTGCAGACCATACGCAGGGCAGATGGAGCTACCTAGGCTTTTTTTGGTGAGATGTTTTCTGAGCTAATGCCAATTCTTAGATACAGGCTGAAATGCATGACATTGGAAGTTGAGACTATTATCGAAAACAGATGTAAACAATCACCAACCCCACCCATGATACCTTTCTGGCTGTCTCGGACAATGGTAAAATATCTTTAGGATAACCTGTGAAAGTGTTGATTTTTCAACTCCCCTAAATATACAAATTGAACATCATTATTCTGAAAATCTGAACTCTAAGATGCTCCAAAATTTGATCTTCAAAATTTCAGATTGTAAAACATTTAAAATTTCATATTTTTGGATTAAAGACGCTTGACTGCTAAAGTCTATGTGAATATTTTGTGATCAAAAACCCAAAAATCTGAAATCTGAACACTTCTGGTCCCAAGTATTTTTGATTGGGGATCTTCAACCTGTATTTTTTGTCATGACACATTACCATGTTTAGTTGACTTTTTCCTTCAAATCATTGAGGAATGTCTTCTAACACCAGCCCCAAATTCTACAGAGTTGCTACAGAGCTGCTGCTTGTGTATCACCCGGGCCCCATGATCCCTTCCAAAGCTGTTTCTAGGCCTTAGAACAAAGGGGTTGAGCCTTCAAACTGGCTTCCAGGTCAGCAGGTTTTCCATAGTAATAGTGATAAATTTAGGAGCATTTGGGCCCTTCTTGGAAGCCATTGAATGTAGAGAAGAGGGAGCTCTTTGTGGTACAGTAAAACAAGCCTCCATGTACCACAGAGAGGTTGGCGTGGTCTTCATGCTCTGTGAGGTATTCCCTCTGTCCAAATTCATAAAAACAACATTATGATAGGCTTTGGTTCTGCCATTTTTTGCAAAAATGAAGCTCAGTCTCCAAGAGGTGAAATCATTGGCATAAAACAGAAGGGCAAACTCTTTCTGCAAAGAGTTTGGCAGTAAAGTATTTCAGATTTTGTGTGCCATATGTCTTGCAACTCTCTAGCTTTCTTGGGTGAAAGTTGCCACAGGAAAAAAAGCATGTAAGTGAGTAAATATGCCTGTGCTCCAGTAAAATTTGAGGTATCAAATTAGGCTTTAGGCCAAACTTGGCCATGGACGTTCTTGGCTACGAAGTGCTACTCACAAAAGAAAAAAGATGCTGTCTACCTATTAAGATGAAGAATATGGATTTAAATCTACATAGTTTAGAGTCTAGAACCTGAACCCTTAACAAATGTACAAATAGTCTCTTAGAATCTGTGAGAAGTTGTAGTTTTGAAAAAAAGTTAATATTCATTTTCTCTCCAAATGAATAAGTGCTAACGCCCAAGGTGAGGCTATTTAAAGGTGGGATTTGGGAGATAATTATGGTTAGACCAATTCATGAGGTTGGGCCTTCAAGATAGGACTAGTGTCTTTACAAGGAGAGACAATAGAGACCTTTCTCCTTTTCTTGCCGGCACGTGAGAATACAGCAAAAAGGCCAGCCTGGAAGAGGACCCTCATCAGGAGTCCAACTGGCTGACACACTGATGTTGAACTTGGAGACTCTAGAACTGTGAGAAGTAAAATTCTGTTGTGCAAGTACAGACTTCTGTTATGCCAGTCCTAGTTGATCGAAACGTAGGATCTCCGAGCACTTCCCACACATTCCATAGTCTTTCGAACCAAGAACGTCATAGCATGGAGGAAACTGTACTGAAGATGAATGTTCATATTTCACCAGATTTGCAAGCTTATGTTGAAAATTAAATGACATAAATTAATATAAGCTGAGCTTTCAAGAGTAATGTCAGACTTACAGAAGAACCTTAGTTGTTGAAGCCTCTCTTTTGTAAGGGCTGCCTTGATCGCGTCATCAAAGTTAGAGGTTACTGCCCTGCTGACATAATGAGGTAAGACCTTCTGTTGATTTTCATCATCCAGTTATTATTTATTGTGCATCTGACTTCTCATTGTCGTTTGGAGCCCTGGATGATACATGCCCTTGTTGGGAGTCATTCTGAGTTCCCACTCATAATGTCAGGGTACAGAGTCAGAGGTGCTTATAAAGCAAGCTTGCATCTTTCCCTTCTACATTTGTGCCCTAAAGCCCAGATTGAGCGGGTCCCCATCTGCCTCCGTCATTCAATAGCTGTGGTATCTTGGGAGAATAATGTGGTTTCTCTGTGTACAATTTCCCCACCTGCAAAATGGAGAGGTTGATATACCTTCCTCACAGGTTTGTCTTTGAAATAGATACATGTAGACACATTAATTGCTTAGGATGGGGCCTAGCACACAGTGTGCATTATAAACACAGTTCTTTTCCTTGGGTCGTTATTGTCACTGATTTCCTATGCTCCTTTTGGTTTAGACTGTCCTTTTGCATACCCTAGCATTTCAAAGTCTTGCCGACTTGTTTATACCTAGATGAAATATCAGAGACCCTCTGCTGTCTCGTTGGGCCCTCTCCAAAACTCAGGGCATTTAGCAGGGATGGTTTTGTTCTCACTTTTCACGTGGTTGAATCCTTGCTTTCACTAAGTGTGGTGTGAGCAGTAGCTCTCTACCCAACTTAGGTTATCTCCAGCCCACAGCTAGTTAACTCCCAAAGGAAAATTCAGCCCTTTTGCTTAATTCCCATTAAAAAAAAACCCTCAGGTGTGTGCCCCAGAGTCATGGGTGACTGGCCCATGGTGACTGGAGCACGGGCATGTTACTCACATGCTTTTTTTCTGTGGTAACTTTCACACAAGAAAGCTAGAGAGGTGCAAGACTGCAGTAGGGTCTTATTCTGACCCTAATGGCCCGTGGTGACTTCTGCCCCTCTGAGCCCAGCTCCTGGTGATGCCGACCCACTCTCACGGCTCCCTCTATACTCCATTTCTTGCCTTCTTGCCTTCTTGCCAGCTCCTCTTCGTGCGTTTCTGATCGCTGTTTCTTTAACTCGTCTCTACTCCTTTGATATTGCTGACACATGTGCTTTGGGTCTCATCTTTCCCACAGGGACTTTCCCTGTGACAGTTCTTTCTGAAGGAATCCAAAATATGTCTGCTTAAAATGGTGAAGACTGATCTTCTCCTGTGCTCCATCTAGCAACAGGGATGCTGAGCCTCCTTCAGAGACATGCCGATCTGCTTAGCGGCCCAGAATCGATGGGGCTGATGCTGGAGGAATCTGGTGTCCGCCATTGTCCCATAGATTCGCCCTCCACATTTCCTCACTTTTTGGAAGCCTAGAACTGCTCCCTTCTGTGTTGTCATTCTTACTCATTAGTTATTTGTCTTTATTAGTTTTTGTTAAAATACTAGTTAAGACAGAGTTCCAAGCCAGCATTTAGAGAGTTACTTTACAGAGGGCTTCCTCTCTCCACTGGATGAACATGACATGAGTTAGTAAACTTTTTATTTTTCTCCTGTTAATTTGTAGCAAAATAGAATTATGTCTCTGCTAAGAACTGATAAGGGTTGAAAAGAGAAATTGTGCTTTCTTCTCTTCATACACTTAACAGAAATTTTTGATGCTGGATGTTAGGATGGCACATTTCATTTTTCTACTTCCACATCAGAAATTTGAGGTATGTGTCCCACGTGGGACGTGAAAGACATATGCAAGACACCAGGACGTGCCCCCTGCCCTGCCCCTCTTGGTTCAGAAGAGGAGAATTGATGAGGTTTTCCCAGGCCACACATCTTGGGACTTAGGATTACAATTGCACAAAGTCTTATTCCTTGATAATTTCCCTAGCTATTCCAATAATGAGAAGTAGCAGAAACTGAAATAGATGTGCCAAATTGTAATGGAGACAGTTTTCTTTTTCTTTTTCAGTCTTGCTCAATGTTTATTTCTAGAAGCAACACTGAAATACCTATGGTTTTTCCTGGGTGTCAAGAACTCAGTAAAATCTCCTACTAGTCTGTGAGTCTGTGAGTCTGTTTTTGCCTTTGTTTCATTTTCCCGTGATTCTCCCAAGGGCCACTGTGAAGGGGATTTGGAGCAGAAGCCACCTCACGTAGGACTGACACCTTGAGGTTGGCTCACAAACTAATCATTCAATTGGCTAGTACAAATTGCTTGAGGGTCTCATGCCAGTGAATTTATTTAATTTTGGGCACATTAACATCACGACAAAGTTGCAATCCCTTCCCCCTTTTGGATCCTCCCACAGCTTCCCCCTTTCCCCCCAACTTCCACTATCACCCCCATTTAGTTCTTTCTTTTTTAGCAAATCCTCCTTTCTCTTTGCCACCCTCTCAACCCCCCTTCTCTTTCTCTCTTGACAAAGCCCGTCTTCTTACTTTCTTCCCTATGTCTTACATTTTTATGATTTGATCTTCTTATATTAGAAAAACCATGTGATATTTCACTATCTGGGTCTGATTCATTTCTCTAAGCATAATGATCTCAAGGCGCATCCATTTTCCTAAAAATGACTCAAATCTGTCATTCTTAATGACAGAGTAATACTCTGTTTTGTATATAAACCACATCTTCTTTATCCAGTCATCTGTGCTAGGGCATATTGGCTCCTCCAAGATTTGGCTATTATCAGTTGTGCTGCTAAGCAAAAGATGTTCAAGGTACCATTGCATTAATCAGTTTTCTTAGGTTAAACTTCCATCAAAGACCAACTAAATGAATCGCGGCATTAGATGAACATTTAACAGGTAGTTTTTGACTATATTGTCAATTTTTTAAGTGGGCCCACGAGAAGACATTGTGCAACTCTGTTACGCAGCCACCATATTGACCACAAGTTCACAGTGGATTTATTTTTATACTCACCAGCCTTTTTGTTAAGAATAATTTATCATCTTCTCTCTTAAGAGACTTCTGAAAGGGGCTTCTTCCATTCAGTGCCATTGTGTTCAATGCCAGAATACGAAGATCAGGGAACCTTGCCCATAAGCCATCTTCTTGACTCCCTGCAAGTTGCGGAGTCATTGATAGAGGGCAAAGGCAAGGAAGAGAAAGCACACGCCAAAACAGAGGAGAAGTGTTCATGCCTTTCTTAGCGTAGGTGGGGATCTCCCAGGAATTTTGGTGCCTCTTACTTTTGGGCAGTCTCCATGGCAAATGTCACTGTCGTGTCACTAGGGTGTATGTATTTAACATAAAGGTAGAGTTAGAATTGGAGTTGGAATACGTAAAGTCATTCAGAGGGGCACTGGCCAGTGTCTGTCAATTATCATGAAAAGGAACTTCTAACCTTCAGATAGTCTGTTCTGTTAAGCGCATTTAGGGTAGGGCAAGAAGCAAGCCAGGCTCTGAAAATACTGTGCTGGGTAGCAAATAGTATTTTTGAGAAACTGTTAATAAAATGATTAAAAATACAGGGTCGAGAGTAGATGGAGCTGGGTTCAAATACAGACTTTGTTACATAGTGGAAATTGTAGTTGACCTCCAACTATCAGCTTCTCCATCTGCAAACTGGAATCATTGGGTTTTAAGAGAGTTAAACAAAAGAAAGCATGCCAGTTGTTTTATGTAAGCTAAGGCTCATGACATCTGTTCACTAGATGCCGGCCATTCTTATCACTAAGAACGAGAAGTAGAAAAATACTGAGAGTAGAAGCTATTTCCCCCCAGGTTTCACTTACAGTGCAACTTAACTCCATAGGAGATAGATGTTCTACAAGTTCATCAGAAACTCAATAGCTTCTGGTTCAGCTTAAAATTAAGTGACTATCGAAGTAGGTAAAGGGAGCTTTTTCTTTCTTTCCTTTTTTTCAAAAATATGTTTGCCTGTTTGCTTTGTGTCTTGTTAATTCTCTGCCAGGAGGGCTTGTTTGCCTCACATATCCTTGCAACTCACCGCTGGGAGTGTGTAAAAGTTACTCCAACTCTTCAGTGCCCTGGTCCAATTTCCGCTTCCAGCTCATTCCCTGGCCTTTTTCGTATGGCCTTCAACTCTTTTTGACTTTTGTAGTCCACCGGAGATGGGTTTTCCAATACTTAGAAGAGTTTATTACATCAATTATTCCAAATCACGTTTTAAAAAAACCACTGTGTTTGATTCTTTCCATATTTTAGTCTGTGCTGTTTTTTAATCTATTCAAGTGTGACATCTTCTTTCTAAATTTCTTCAAATTATCCATTCAATTAGCAAAGCAATGTATTCAATTGATGACATCTCACTGAACACAGAGTATTTTTGGATTCTGTATCTTAGCAATTAATTGATGTCTAACCCATTGATGGTGTTTTCTAGATGAATAAATGCCAAACATTTTCCTGATCATTTATATCTAATTTTTAAATCTTGTATTTCTTTCATGTTGTGGCAGGTTATAAATCTTACAGTTGAATTTTTCAGTATTTCACAATGTCAATTAAATAATATAAAATGTTTATTGAGAGCTTTGTGATAGCTGAGTTTGCATGAATACTTTGCACTTACATATTATATAAAGTGATTATATAGTACTTTATATGGGTGGTAGGTTGCTAGTTGGATGTCTTCGAGACAGTCATCAGAGATATATGATGCAACATCTAGTCTCAGGTCAAAGATCACATGTGTGATCTGCAGGGGGCCATTTTCCAAGCTTAGATTGCATGTTATCCTCATTTCCTGGTCTACCTTCCTTAAACTCAGTTTCATGAGACCTCCCATTCTCTACTTTTGCTGTTCCTTTGCTCACATTAAGTGTGTGCATCTCAGGTAAAGACACCTCAGCCTTTCATCCACGGCCCCTTGCACACACCTGTGGTAGAGGAAGCAAGAGAGTGGTGCCATGTGGAGGTGAAGAGACAGCCAAGCTCATGATCCTGCCCCTGACACTCCGTGGCTGTGAGATCTGGGAGTACAGCATTTCACCATTCCATGCCTCACTTTCTCCATTTGTAAACCAGAGGTGTATAGTTGATTCCTGATTTATGATGGTTTGGTGTACAGCTTTTCAACTTTACTATGGTGTAAATCGGCACAACATGAGCAGTAACTGTACTCAAAGTTTGAATTTAGAACTTTTCATAGGTGTAGTATATCATCTCTTGACGCAGGGCAGGGCCAGCGAGTCCAAAGTCCCAGTCAACTGCATGATCATGAGTAGAACAGCCAAGACTCCTAGTGCACTGTGCTGCTATGCCCGGATACTGGTGGATTTGGTATACATGGTATATATTTAGATTTGGTACCTTTTCCACTTAATTATGGGTTTATGGGACAAAGCCCAATTTAAAACCAAAGAGCGTGTGTAATAGCACAATTTATCTTTATTCCTTGTGAACTCTGGGATTGCAAACTAGCTTACTCCCTAAAATCTATCTTCAGCCCTTCAATGAATACTCCTGGTTTGTTTCACAGTCATTCAGGCACATGTGCAGAGTGTTAACAAGCTGGAGGCTGACATTGAATGAGGTGCCAATCTGTCTTCCTTTGTCAGCTCTGACAGTGTAAACAATGTCCTTTTGCAATTTATTCACTGCAATATTAACTTTTTTTTTGCTTTTTTATTTGCTTACTTGATCACTTACATAATTTCACTGTTTAAAATGGCCCAGAGGGAAACCCCCTTTGAGTTCCTTTCTAACTGCCAGAAGCTTCTTCCTCCCTTTTTTCAATTTTTCTAAATGAAGCGCCTTTTCTAACCCCCTTCTGGGTTCCCTTTCTACTAGCTGAAGTTTTTAACACCCCCTTCTTTACATTTCTGAGTAAAATGCCTTTTCTATAACTTAAAAATAAATAAAAATGAAATAAAATGGTTCCCAAACTTACTACTACTGAAACTCTGCCTAGTTGCCCCAGGTCACTGAAGGCTAAGGTAGACTTCATGGAGAATATACACATCAGATGAGCTTCAATCCGTCAGGAGTTAGATTGCTGTTGGCCTTGAGTTCATAGTAAATCAACACTACAAATTAAATAAGATGTGTTAAGGCAGCAATATAGGCCAAATGCGGTCACTGGACTGACAAAAATTGTGATCAGAAGCAAAGGAACCTAATCTTTTATTTCTCTTAAGTGTGACAGTTTCTATTTGTTGAGTTAGAGCTCATGGAGCCTATGTAGAATAAATCTACCATAATTAATGAGAAAGAGCTTTACTGGCTTTGCAGAGTTGTAAGAAGTTGATCTATATCCCAGCTCAGAACTCGGTGCATAGTAGACATCATATATAGTAGTTTTCTATCATGAGTTACCTGAGAAGCCCACTGTTATCACCTGGCCCACCTTCTAGATTCTGTCCCCTCTCCTCCACCTTACATGGGTTGAAGGCCTGGAAAACGTGGCCAGTGCTCCTCTGAGCACTAATCTGCTGTAGGTTTGAATAATATGTTCTCCACAGGCCCAACGTTAAAGTCTTTGTCTCAAGAGCAGAACTTCTGGGCAGTAGTGGGATCGTTAAGAGGAGGAGTCATTAGGAGGAATTAGGTCATGGAGGTGTGCCATGAGGGGAACTGTGAGACCCTGGTTGATTTCTTCTTTTTCTTTTTCAGTCCTTGGCTCACGATGAGGTGAGGGGTTTGCTCTGCCTCACACTCGTACTATACTGTCTCTCATCGGGTCCAAAGCAGTGAGGCCAAATAATTATAGTCTGGAGTTTCCAGAACTGTGAACCATGTGAAACATTTCACTTTATAGGTTGATTGTCTTAGATATTTGGTGTAGTGACAGAAAGCTGACTAACACCGCACCTTACGCAAAAATGAATAGTGGAAATTTTCACCCTGTGTTAGATTCGGACAAGTATGTGTCATTCTTTCTGACCCTGGATCAGCCTGGCAGGTTCTGGACCCGAAGATCCAGATGCTCTTCCTGTTTTCTAGAATCCTCACCACACCAACTGTTAGCCCCTAAAAGCAGCGCTTCCTCCAGGATGGCAGAGGAAATTGCACCAGCATCCATGCAGTGGTTGAGAGGAACTTTAGCTGTATCTGAAGATTTTTATGTTCTTAAAAGGAAAATGTCTCTGTGCAGTCAGAAACTTGGCATTACATAATGAGCAATTCTGCTCCCACTCTCTCTATTCTCTACAAAGAGTCCCAAGTGATTTTTTTAAAAAATTCAATGAGAACATGTCAATTTCTGGTTCCTATTCCTCCAGAGCATCCTGAGACAACTCCAATGAAGCCTAAAGTCATTATCAGAGACCCTGTTAGACCTGTATGGGACTCTACCCGATTGGAAACTTCAGTATGCTTTTGCAACCCAACTCTGGAGCTGTTTCAGTTTCAAGAGGAAATAGTATTGCTGCGTCTAACCCCACCAACCAAGTCTCTCAGAATCCTCTGGTCTTCTGGTAAAAGTAGCTTTGGAATTGAGCAAAAATAAGTTCAGGTGTTGTCTGAGGCACTTACTACCCATGGGTCCCGTGTGAGGCCCCCTGTTCCTCTGATCACATTGTCCTCAGCCCTTCTTTGTAGTCTGTGCTTGAATCCTGCTTTTCAACGTCACATGTATGCTTCCAAATTTATAAAGTGGGGACAGTAATAGATCTTAATATTAGGACCTTTTGTGAGAACTAAACCAGACAAAGCATGTAAAGCCCCAAGCGCTATCCCTAGCGTATGGTGGCAGCACAAAGGGTACCACCAGGAGCGCTGTTGTTTCAAACCTTGTTGTTATTAGTACTAATTGCAAAGTGGGCTTACCAATAGTACTTCAGAGGTCTCTGACAATTAAATAAGAGTCGCTCTAGGTATTCTAGCATAAACTAGGTCTTCTGACTCCAGACACTCTCACCATCATTTCCTCTCTTGTTGTCCCCTGAAATATCTGGACTCATGTAGATCCACATGCACGATTCACATGCAAGTGTTTAGTTGATGGCTATATAGTTGTGTGATTCTAAAGATTCCCAAATAGTTTTTTTTTGTTTTGCTTTTGCAGTGTTGGAGATGGCCCTCAGGCACGCTACAAGAGTGTTCTACCACTAAGCCTACCCTTCAGCCCTCCTTCTCCCACAGAGCAATTCAATTGCTGCAGTGTTCAGGCCTGAAAGAGTTATGATTATTTTAGAGGTACACCACAACTGGCTCCAGGCTTTGCAACTTTTGAGAATACTAGAAAAGGTGTAGTTGCAGTCAGGAGATGTATTTCTGCGGGGTTGAACGCAGTGGCGTCCGCAGGACTACTCTTGTTGGCTGTTGGTCTAGTATCTCCCTGGTCACCTCTACCAGCTCTGGTGGTCACAGGGAGCGTAAGACAAGGAAACCAGAATCCTCAACATAGAGCTCCCAAGGCCTTTTTACTAAGGAATCACTTTATCAGAGATTAAGATTATTCTTTTTGAAAACTTTAAACTTAGTTTTGATGATTATTTTCAAGGCTATATAAGCAAATCCATGAGAAACTATATCATTTTTTTGCATTAAAGTAGGGTTATCATCACTTCCTGTACATATCAATACTTTACTATAATTATTATCTTCATTAGTATATGTTTGGATATATAATAATTACTTTCATCCTAAGGAATTGGTGCGTATTTATAATGTATCTTAATCACTTTTGCTTCTTCCCCTACCCCTCCACTGGTATGATGTTTCTTCATCCCTAAATCTCCCTATCACCACAAAATCTTGTCTTCCATCATTGTTCTTTTATTATTAAGATTATCTTATCGTATTCAACAACTGCTCAGCTGCCCGGCCACCTACTGCAGAAGAATTCCCCCAGACTGCCCAGGGGTTTTCTCTATTATGAGTGTACCTGTGAAAGGCGTGGGGGATGACTGGATCAATGAGACAAGGATCTGCACGCACACGCAGGTGCAGCTCCTGCAAGAGGCTTTGGAAGCTCACGCAGCATGGTAGCTAGTGGAAGCAAAGCACGTGGTTGCTGCTGAGCAGGATTCCTGAGGCTGGCAAGTGAGTACTTACGATTTCATGTCATGCCAACATCCACTTGTAAGTATAAGTGCAAGGTTTGCATCGCCAGAATCAGGGTTCAGTCATGCTTAGCACGCTTTTCAGCTCTGTAGCACGCATGTTTAGTCAATGGCGTGAGACAAGAACTTACAGACATTGCTACTCAGCAATCCCGACTCCCTGTCTTTAAATGAACCAACACTTGCCTGCAGCCACCTCACAGACAGTGTGACCTTTGGAACGAGTGCCTGCTTGCTTTATGTTCACTGCCCATTGGTTAAATCTCCCCCTAGGACATCTGTTTAGATAATGGCTGGGACCCATGAAAAGTGTTGGCCCAGGGATCCCTCTCCCTCTCCCTTTCTTCTTTCCTGACTCCCCAGGACACAGATCACCGTTTGATGTTTTCCTGTCTGGCCTTTTGTGGCTGCTGGGGACAGTGGCCACAAGCTGTTACCAGACAAATGCAGTTTCATTCATAGCAGGCTGCTTACACACTGTGTGCTACATCTTCTGGACCTAAACACTCAAGCTAAACAGTTTCGGGTTCGGATACTGCAGCTGATTGTGATAATAATGATGGAAACCGTGTAGTGGGGGCTGCCGGTTTTGACGCAGCAGTGCTCAGAGTTCTTCAGGCATGAATGGCACCCTCCTACACTGCCCAGAGGAGGAAGGAGAAGCTCAGAGAGGTCAGCCTAATGGTAAAATATTGTTAATCTACATTTGGTTCTTTTGTAAATATTATTTTACATAATCATCACGAGAGCAAGCTACGTAGAGATGTTCCTCAGCATCCACAGGGGATTAGTAGAAGGACCTCGCAACACAAAATTCTGCATGCACTCAAGTCTCCAATATAAAGTGGCATAATATTTCCAGATAATTTATGCACACCCTCCCCTATACTTTAAATCATTAAGTGACTTGTCATGCCCAACACAATGTAAATATTATGTAAATAGTTGTTATGTTGTGTTGTTTAAAGAATCACGACAAGAAAAAGGTGTGTACATATTCCATACAGATGCAAATTCTTTTGAATATTATCAGCCTGTGGTTGGTTGTATCCCCAGATATGGGACCCACAGATATGGAGGACCAACTATATTTAATTAATCTCCACTTAAGAAGTATATAAACTGAAACTTCTGAATCCTTGAAGACTAATATTTTTCAAGTAATAAATGAAAGAATTAAAGCTCTTCTTGAAACTGTATGTTTTTTCTGCTCACTCTCACTGCCAGCACTGACATGCCTAGAGATGGTATTGTTTTAAAAAAGAATAATTGAGATTGGAAGCTGTTATTTTTTAAGTATGTGTGTTTTCCATTCTTTTCCTCCAGTTGGTAATGGGGTCAAAGTAAATTTAGCATCTTTTCAGGAACCACACCCTTGGCTGCAGAAGGCTTTTTCTATGATGCCTATAAAAACCTTCTCCTTTACTGTGGGCTTGCCAAAGTCCCACAGAGGACATCTGACTGTGGAAACCCGCCAGCAGAAGACTCTACACCTTCTCATCTGCCCGGAGTCACGTGTCCCCAGCAGTACCCTGTATGCTATAGCACACACGACATGGTCACTAATGGTGACTGAGGCAATCAATTCAATCATCTGTTCTGTTCTCTCAAGAGCAGGTAGCAGTTACTGATGTGTGTGACTATCATGTGCCCAAACTTGGCCAGTCCATCCATTGGAACCCACTCTGTGTCATGCAGAATACTTCATGCTTTACATCCATAATACTTTAATTTCCCTCGACAAACTTATGCTGTTACTGAAGATGAATTTGAAGTTCAGCTTGCCCTAGTTTATACCTTGAGCTTGTGGCAGGACTAAGGCTCAAATCCACTGAGTCTCAGTGAAGGTGCGCCGTGCCTGGTGTGTAAGGGCAACCAATGAATGGCTGTTTTTGTCAAGTCATTATGACTATCACAAGGGTAACCGTCTTTAAATTCAGACAAACCTGTATTTGAATCCTGCTTTTGCTATTTGGTGACTGCGTGACCTTGAGTAAGTCACGCAGCCTCGCAGGGACCTTATTTCTACATGCCATGAGTTGGAGTTTGGTTTGTGATAAATATAAGAACAGACAAAATAACAGCAAGTTAAACAAGATAAATGTTTAGAGAGAGAAGATTTATTCTCTCCTCAAGTAAGCCAGACTTTGGCTTTGTGGTTGTTAGTGATGTAGGTCTGCTTTCTTGCTGGCTACTGTCCTACCTTTGTTAGGAAGCTTTTCTCTCATGGCCCAACCAAGTTCCTTAGCTCCACCCATTATGTTCTACTTCCAGCTAGCAAGAAGTAGTAAGCAATACAATGCAGTTGTCCCCTGTCTTTAAGGGATGCTTGCTGCACAAACACTTAGCTTCAGATCTTTTGATAGAACTTGTAGAATTTATCACATAGCTCTACCTGGCAATAAGAGATTCTAAGGAAGGTAGTGTTTATTTACTACAGCAACTATGTGTCCAGGTTAAACTGGGGTTCCGTTGCCAGAGAAGAAGAAGAACAAATGCTGAAAGAACAGGCCAGCTGTGCCCCATTGTTCCACTGGACAGACTGTCATACCCCACATAACGTCCCTAGCAGGGATTAATGGCATAACCTACATAACGTCCCTAGCAGGGATTAATGGCATAACCTACATAACGTCCCTAGCAGGGAGTCAGCATTATGTCACACTGGGCTCAGCCTGACCCAGTCTCATTTCTGTCTCCCCGAAGGATGTCTTCTCCATTGTATATAGGTGCTTTCTAATCCTTGTATCTGATTTACTTGGCTCTAATCAAAGATGGAATAATAGGATATAGGAACAATACAACCTCACGGAGAAGCCAAGACTAGGGGTGGGAATTTTCCTGTTCACCCCCTCCACCTGGCTTTATTTTGACATTCCTTGGAATGTTTCTACGTGGCTTTTGACCTTTCTCCCAAAGCCTTTGGCCACAGAGTGGCCGAAGGCCTGCACCAACACTTCACAATGCCAATTGGCTGTCTTGATTCTCACCCTCTGACTCTAACCACCACCCCTCCGATGTCTATCATCCACCTTGAACAGTCAAGCTCCGTACCCACCATCCTACCATTTGCTTTGTCCAATTGTTGCAAACATTCTCTCTTCTCCACTTAATTTCAATCATTCTAGACAGTCATTTATTTTTCTGAGAGATGAGAACAAGACTTATGATTCTTAAAAAAAATAAAGTTCAACTAAAGGACAAAACAATCTTTATAAGCACTCCGGCTATCATGGCCCGCCTCAGATTCCTACTATGTGTGTGACTTGTTATAAGTTACATGTTCTCTTTCAGCATCTGTTTCTAACTGCAAATGTGGTCAGTAGCTCATAGTGCCATTAGAAAATCCAAGTAAGATGATCCAGATAAAACCCAGGGAGTGTCTAGTGGAAGGGTCAGCAAGCTTATTATGTAAAGGGTCAGATAGCAAATATTTTAGGCTTGCAGTCATGAAAGCAGCCACAGACAAGACACGAGAGAATGGGTATACACCAACAAAACATCATTTGTGGGTATTGAAATTTGAATTTTCTATATTTTTCTTTTACCATGAAATATTATGCTTCTTTTAAGTTTTAACTCTAATAAGTTATTTTTGTCTCTCAGGACTTATAAACATAGGCTACAAGCTAAATTTGACCCATGGGCCCTAGTTTGCCAACCCCAGACATAGCACATGGTCACAACTGATTGAAGAGGAATTTATGTTGCCCACAGAGAGAGCAAGAAATGGCCTCTTCTTTGGGTATTGGATTCTAATTTATATCCCTAAACACCTTGCTCTGAACATTACTCCCTGGACTCTTGGGCCACGCTGCTCAGTCGTGGGGCTCAGGCCTGTAGGATCTGCCCAAGACATTGCTCTTGCTGTCTACAAAATTTGAAAAGACAGTTTCCTCAATGGCTGTTGGTAATTTGCACAAAGTCCTCCGTGAGTTTCATAAGCCAGTCTAGAAGCCGAGTAAGTGAGGCAGTTTAATTTTAGCTCCTCACATCTTACAAACGTTAGCTGTTGGTGAGAAATGCAAAAATTTCCTTTTCCCCACAAGAATTCTCTTTCAGGCTTGAAATAGTCTTCTCGGGGTGGCATATTCACGGGATATTACATGTGAAGTTGATCAAAGGACTTGTCCCAAGTTTGATACCCCTAAAATTAGCCCTGGAACTTCAGGATAAGATTCAAGCCTGTACTTAGCTTTCACTACTTCTGCCCGAGGGATTGAGAGACTCCAGCCTCATATCAGATGTGTGCTTTTGACTCTGCCTTTTTTTTTGGGGGGGGGGGGGGTGAGGGGCATTTATGAAATCACCATAGGTATACAGAAATGGAAATGAAAGGAGCTTCTCAGGAACCTGCTCTGGTCCCCCAAGGCTTAAATTTTTCTATTCAAATCCTTGGAGCTTCAGATCTTATTGTCAGCCTCAAATTGAGCCCTACCTGCATGAGGAAGGCATTCTTTGATGTCTCCCCAAGGAGCAGGGCAAGAATTATGTGAAAGTCTGTGGGTAGATTAAAGTAACTTTTGTGAATTCTTGCACTAACTATATCATTCTCCTGTTTAAAACTTATTCAGTTCCTCATGGCCATAGGCAAAAACTGGATCTGTAATGTAACTTTATGTTCAAAGCCCTCTGTGAGCTGGACCTGCTGAACTTTCTATTCATTCGTTTCATTTATTTCCTCCTTACTCTGTCTATTCCCTGTTCACACGGATACAGCCTTTCCACCTTCTCACGCATGGGCTTGTGGTTCTATTTCTCTGCCCAGGCCATTCTTCATTCTGTCTTCCATTCCTCAAATTTTGACTCAGCTTAAGACCAGAGTCAAATGACTCCATTTCCTCACTTCTTCTTAGCCACTTACTCGCTTGTGTGGCCTACCATTCATGGCGCAGGTGTCTGTAGATCTCTGGCTAGAGTTTAAATTTCATTGTGCAGGCTGATGATTCCCAACCCAAAAATCCCAAATCCCAAGTGTTCGAGAATCTGAAACTTTTTGCATGCTGACATGGAGCCACAAGTAGAAAATTCCACACCTTTCCTCATGTCACAGGTCACAGTCAGAGTGCAAGCCACACTAAAAATATGGTACAAGGTGTGCTCAAAATATATAGTATTGTTTAAAGTTTTAAAAATGACAACAGTAGAAGATGTATTATCATTAATCTCTCTCAAAATTCTCCCCCTAAGTTTGGATATATAATTCTTGACACTTGCTGGAGCAGTTCTGGATGTTCTCTTTTATGAGTGTCTGTATGAGGTGTGATTTTCAAACAAATACAGGAACAGAATACCATCAGATGGGAAGGAAGACTCCCAGAGGATTAGGATGTGTTCCTGTCCTCATTATGCACTTGATCTGGAGTCATGCGGCTTCTGGTTCTGTTTCAAAATCAAAATGACTGTGAAAGGTGAATGTTTTGAATCAGTTCGGATCATTGAGGTAGCCACGACAGCACAAGGAGAGACACTCATGGAAAAGATTTGCAGAAGTGTTTTAGAAAGTGCCAAGAAAAATGGCATGTCCAAAGCAAAAGGAGTATTTTGAGAGGTATTAATAGCATTTTTGTCCTTTGCTGTAGTAATGTTTTAAAAAATTTAAACATTCATAGCAGTTTTTAATCACACCACATATGTTATGATACGGTATCGCATGGTATGATATTCCCTTAAATTATGTGTACAGGCATTTAGGAAATATAAGAATTAGGAAACGTAAGTGAATTTTGTGTTTAAATTTGGATCCCATCCTCAAGATCCATCATGATTCACATGAAAATATTCTAAAATCTGAAATCTGAGCATCTATGGACAAAGAACCTTCAGCCTGTCCTGAGCTTCCTAAGACATCATAGAGCAGAGCCTTGTGGTTTCAGTTGTGGAGTTTAACAAGCTTTGGTTTTTGTCACAGCTCCAGCACAAACAAGCTATGTAGCTTTGAATGATTACTTAGACTGGCGTTACTTTCAAATTTCAGATTTACAAAATGAGGGCGATTGTAGCAGGGACTTCATAAGGAGGTCCGAGAGGCGCAACAAATAAACTTAAGGAAGATCCTGGCATAATAGAAAATACTTAATTATATTGATGGAGTTAGTATTTACTCATAAGTCCTAGCCTGTTTCCTGGTATTTAGAAGGTGACCAATCAACATTCATTACACAAACGTTGTGGGATTTGGCCAGAATTCAGAAGAATATCTGAAATGTACAAGTATTTGTGATATTTTAACAGTGCCTAGATGATCAGTTAACTAATTTATAGCTAACAATGTGTAAACTTTTTAAAGCATTTCAACAACTTGGATTAGTACGCACTCAGCTAATCTGTAGGTCAGAGTTTTAGGTGTGAGTGATTGTTTTATGGGCCAGCAAGTGAGGAACTAAATGTGGGTGGCCCAACTAAATGAAAAAGAAGGAAGAAAGAAAGAAGATTCTTACAGGTTCTTCTTCTAGGAGAGCTCTGGCCTTCTGCACGGTCCCTCAACAGTGACTTCGGTCTTCACATTGCTGATCTGCATTGCAAATTTGCTCTCATCTTCAGGTCTTTGCCATTGCCTCTATGGGCCCATTGAGGCATAGACTTATGTTGGCTATGCTATACTCTTGGACTGGTATTCTTTCTTATCTCTAAGCGCTACTGGGCCCTCCAACTCCCACAGGTGGCCATTTTAGACTTTCTTTTTGAACCTATAAGCCATCCTAATAAATTTCCTTTTGTACATACATATAATTTCTATTAATTGAGTCTTCTCTATCCCAAACCAAGAGCTTTTGGTTCTGTACACATCTTGCTGCATGAAACTTGGCCAGTGTCTGAGTAGAACTTTGGCCATTAGGACTGATGAGGTTTTGAAATATCTGGTTTTGATCCACTCTGGTTTGATTTTAGTGCATGGTGACAGGTGTATGTCTAGATTCATTCTTCTGCATGTGAAGATCCAATTTTCCGATCATGATTTGTTGAAGAAGCTATCCTTTTTCCAGTGTATGTTTTTGACTTCTTTATCAATGATCAGGTAGCTGAGGGTACTTGAGTTTGTCTCTGTACCCTCAGTTCTGTTCCATTCGTCAACCTGTCTGTTTTTGTGCCAATACTATATAGTTTTTGTAATTGTTGCTTTGTAATGTAACTTGATGTCTGGAATCATAATGCCACCTGCCTCTGTCTTGTTACTTAGCATTGCTTTGGCTATTCTAGGTCTCCTTTGGTTCTATATTAATTTAAGAATTGTTTTTTCTAGTTCTGTGAAAAAATTGTTGGTAAATTGATATGCATTGCACTGAATGTACATATCAGTTTGGGAAGTATAGGTCATTTTGATTATATTATTGCAGCCTGTCCAAGAATAGGGGATGTCTTCCCATTTCCTGAAGTCTCCTTCAATTTCTTTCTTGAGTATAACATAATTTTCTTTTTACAGGCCCTTCACTTCCTTGGTTAGGTTTACTCCTAGGTATTTAAATTTTTGATGGGCTATTGAGAATGGAATTAGTCTTCTGAGCTCTTTCTCAGTGAGTTCATTGTTAGTATACAGGTATACAGGAATATTATTGATTTTAGTATTTATTGTGTATCCTGCAATTTGGCTGACTTTGTTTATTATTTTTAAGAGTTCATGATGGAGTTTTTTGTGTCTTCTGTGTAGATAATCATATTATCTGCAAACAGGAATAGTTTGACTTCTCCTTTCTGGTGCATATTCCCCTTATTTCACTTTCTTGCCTGATTGCTCTGGCAAGGGTTTCAAGGACTGTGTTGACAGCCTTGATATTAAAGGCAAAACACTGTACCTTCTGGGAGGCAAATTAGACAAAAATTTAAAGGCTGTAGGTATTGGCAAATATTAAAAAAAATAAGACACTCCATGCAAAAGAAATAGCCTCCTCCAGGATCTACAAATGGGATTATATCAAATTAAAAAGTTTCTGCATGGCAAAGAAATAGTGAAGAGAGAACTAACAGAATGGGAAAAATTTTCAACACCTATACCTCAGATAGGAGGCTAATAACTAGAATATACAAGGAACTGAAGAAAAACAGGCACCTTAAATTCAAAGACAATAAAAATAATGGGCAATGGAAATGAAGAGATAATTCTCAGATGAAGAAGTTCAAATGGCAAGTAAATACATGAAGCAATGTACACCATCCTCAGCCGTTACAGAAAGGCAAAGCAAAACATGACTATGATACCATCCAACCCCAGCAAGAGTGGTACATATCAAGAACTCAAACAGCAATCGATGCTGGCAAGGCTGTGGGGAAAAGGAACTCTCTTCCACTGCTGGTGGGATTGCAAACTGGTACGATCGCTATGGAGGGCAGCACAGAAATTCCTCAAAAGGCTGAAAATAGATATCTGCTTTGATCCAGCAGAACCTCTTCTGGGAATCTTTCTGAAAGAGTTAAAAGCATCATATAGCAGAGATACATGTATACCCATGTTCGTAGCAGCGCAACTAACATAGCTAAAATGTACAAGGCACCAAAGTACCCATCAACAGACCAATGGATACATAAATTTTGTTGTAAGTACACAATGGAGTACTACTTGTCTATAAAGAGATAGTTTTGAAGCTTTTGTGTAAATGGATATGACTTGAGACCATCATGCTCAATGAAATGAGTTAGACACAGAAGGTTAAATATCAAATGGTTTCTCTAATATGTGAATCCCAGCATATAACCATTTCATGCAGCTAAACGGGGTAGGATGAAGAGTGGTAGTTAGAGGGGTGAAGGAGCGTCAAAAAATGGAAAAGAAAAGACTTTGTAACTTTAATGCAATATGTATGTATGCAAAATACTGAAGTTCGGTGTAAACATTATATATCCCATATGTTATTATTAATAAAATGGGAAAGGGAGAAAAAAATAAATACCTGGCTTCCTTTTCTTTATCTGACTAGATTTTTGTGACTTTTTCACCAGATCCTAGGGAATGTTACAGATTATCACATCACTGAAGTATTCGTATATGACAGGTGCTTCTTTGCACAGCGATATTTCAGCTTTCAGAACAAAAAGGACAGACACACTTAGACATACTGGTAATGTGCTTGGTGATTACGAACAGAAAGTACTCGTTGTGAATTTAAACACATTTAAAATAATAGTAATGCTAAGCATCTGATAATTTAATCTCTGTTGTTGTGACCTAGTACTTTCATGACCGCTAACATGCAGTATGGAGAAGTTTATGCTTGCAGTGCATCGATGAGGAAGGTTCATAATGGGCCATTTCTGTGAAGCAGTGATTTACTTGAGAATTAAGCTCTTATAAACTTGTGCAATGTAGAATATCAAGTCATTTCCGGACAATATAATCTTCACAGGCATTGTTGGTGAAGGGGTGGGTCAGTATCACCATGAGAGGATGGTATAGTACAATCGCCAGGTAGAACAACTTGATAATATCTAATAAAGCTGGTGGTGGGAGTTCTCAGAATCCACCTCTAGCTGTTTTCCTTAGAGAAGTGCTTTCCATATTTTGATTATAAGCCTCATCAAGTAGAAACTCTTAGCAGATATTACTAGTATAAGCATTTTTATTTTGAATTATCTGTACATGTTTATTGCAATACTTTGGATCTTCAATGTCCCCAAAAGCCTCATGCATTTGGAATCGTGTGTTATTGGTTGGCAGGGCCTGGCTGGAAGAGGCAGGTACTTAAGGTTTGACCTGGAAGGATTGAAGTAACTTGTTGAGATTGTGGATTACTTAGGGCAGAGATTTCAGGTGTTTGTTATCGACTTGTGGGCCAGGAGGTGACAGGGGAAACTGGCAGCTTAAAGTACTTAAAGGAAGAGAAAACACTGCTGTCGCTTCTTTCTGGGAAGGCACATTGGCCTGCTCCTCCTTCACTTGGTTTCTGTATGCAATAGGGTGAGCAGCTCTCCAGCCTCTGCCATGTTCCGTCGCCATTGCTGGCTGCCCTATGAATGGACTGTGTGTGTGAGAGACTTTCTGAAACTGTGAGCTAAATACATCTTTCTTCCCTTAAATTGTGGATGTTAGGTATTTTGTCACAGAACTAGATAAGTGAGACATCTTTCCTCACATAAATTTTGTTGAAGACATATAAAAATACAGAAAATAAAATGCTTGCAATTATTCTCTCTCCGTGTGTGTCAGGGTGTAAACTCCAATCTTCAGGGAATGCCTGAGACTGCCGATAGTCCTAAACCTCTAATAGAGTCAGAAGGTGACCTTTCTCCTTAACTTTGCCAACTCTGCTAGAAATATAATGTCAGTTTCTTCATTGGGAGAGTCTCACCAAGAATTTTTGTATTTTTCATGCTAAACCTATTCTCGAATCTATATAAGCGATGGTTACTGGCAATAAATGGACCGGTGTAGCTTAACTCCTTGTACAGGCTGAATGTTTTGTAGTAAAACACACCGCCATCAATCAGAATATGTTTTCTGTTGATTTTTCCATCCCAAATTTAATGTTTTTTCATTTTTGACTGAGAATTTGTCCGAGATTTTATTCAGAAGTTTTATAGTTTGAGGTGCAACAGCAAAACTCACACTGTTCTTATGACTTTCCCTGTATGGTGTGAGTCCTCCAAGGTGCTTTCTTCTCTTCAGTATCACATTGGCTAGTTGAGGCATTTGCCTTCATGTATAAACTCCTGAATAAGTTTACCAATACCTACAGAATAACATGCTGGGATTTTTATAGATATTGTATCGAATCTGTAGGTCAAGTTGTGACCTATAGCTTGTGACCTATGGTTTCTGTGTTAATTTCTTTATAATTTCATAAATAAAGTTTCATTGTTGTTGCAAATCTAAGTAACTATCGCATACAGTTTATTTTCTGTCCTTATTGTCAGGACTTTTCAATCTTTCACATAAAGGAAGCAGTTTATAAATTCCCTTTGGCACTTACAAATTGTCAACATCACTACTCTTTTACTTCGGAGTCATCATTAAGTGAAATGAGGGTTATCTTAACACAAGCACTGTGACACAATGACAGTTGAGTTAATCATTAAAATAATGAGCAGGAAGCAGGAGCAAGTGGGGATTTCCCCAATTTGATAATATACATCTAGAAAAACTATAGCTAACACAATATTTCATTATAAAAACTAGGCATTGTCCCTCTAGGAGTATAAAATATTATTAAAAAAACTATCATTAATCACATTAGCACGACGTGGATACTCTGGGCAAAGCTACCCTTGACCTCCCAGGCAGAAGAGCGCAGGGTGGTGAGAGATTTCACCATACCAGTCAGAATGGTGAACAATTAAAACCTATTTATTGTGTATTTCTGAAATTTTCCCTTTAATATTTTTGGATCATGTTTGACTCTGGGTAATTTAAACCATAGAAAGCCAAACTACAGAAACAGGAAGACTACTGCGGTTGGAATCATTCATTTGTCAATATTCGTAAGTCTTCTAGGCTTTTCATGACTTCTTCGCTAATACCTGTTTGTCATTGACTAGTGCTCCATTGTATGGACTTAATATTTTATCCACCTACTTACTGAAGGACACGCTAGTAGTTTCACTCTTTGGCTATTACTCATAAAGCTGATATAAACATGTCTGCCTGCAGACTTTTTAGTGACATCTTTTGCAAAGTAGTTGGGTAGATAAGTAGTAGCGTAATGTTGGTTGTATGCGAAGGAAATTTTCAGCTTTGTGAGAAACTTTCAGACTATCTTCCAAACAGGCTGTACTGTTTTTAATTCCCTTCAGCAAGGAATGAGAGCTCCTGATGCTCCATGTCCTTGCCAGCATTTGGCATTGCCAGTCTTTTGGGTTTTCACCATTTGGAGTAGGCACGGAGTTGTTTCTCATTATTATTTAATTTGCAGTTCTCCATTAGCATTACGTTTTGTATTTAATTCTGCATTCCTTTTGAGTTAAGTACTTTGAAAGACATGAGGTCTATAAATAGAGTGTATTTTGGCATACGAATGTCCAATTCTTCTCATACTTTTTCTGTTATAAGCTATTCTTTCCCCACCAAATTATATTTGCTCTTCTATGAATTTTCAGTCGACCGCATTTGTCTGAGTTTGGGTTTTCTATTCTGTTGTACTTATGTGGGTGTATATTACTCTGCCAAAATCATTTTGTTTTTATCACTGTATCTTTTTGGTAAGTCTAGAAAAATGATAGACACAGGCTTCCTCACATGATCAATTTCTCTTCGTGAGATCTTGGGTCAGTCTGGCTTTGAAAGCTGACCCATATGCTGTCCATTTCATTGTTGTCCCACTTCATCTAAGCTATTTGTACTTATCAGTTGGTCCACAGTATTTTATTATCTTTTCTGAAAAATTGACATATAATATTTGCATAGACTTACGAGGTAAAATACAATAATTTGATTCATGCATATAATGGGTACTGAGCAACTCAGGATACTTAGCATTTATATCTCCTCAAACAATTATCGTTTATATGTTTTGGGAACTTTATGATTTATAGCTACTTTGAAATGTATCATAAATTGTGTATGTTATTAGCTGAGAAATATTGATGTATGCTCAACATCACTAGCTATCAGAAAAACACAAATCAAAGCCACAATGGTATTCCCCTCGTCCCAAATGGAGTGGCAGAAGAATAACAAATACTCACAAATCTGAAAGGAAAGGAGAACATGTATGCTACTGACGGGAAGGTAAACTAGTACAGCCATTGTGAAAACAGTATTGCGTTTCCTCAAGAAACTAAAAATAGAGGTACCACATGATCAGCCATCCCACTACTGGGCATAGATCCAAAGGAAATTCAGTCAGTATGTCAGAGATGCATCTGTACTCCTATGTTTATTGTAAGAACATTCCCAATTGCTAAAACATGGAGTCAACCTGTCTGTTCATCAAATAATGAATGAATGAAGAAAGTGGGTGTACATATATAATGGAATACTCTTCAGTCATTAAGAATGAAATCTTGTCATTTGTGACAGTGTGAATGGAAATGGATATCATTATTTTAAATAAAATAAACCAGGCACAGGAAAACAGACACCACATAATCTCACTTACATGAGGAACATAAAAGCACTGACCTCATGGAAGTTGGGAGTTGAATCACGATTCCGAGGGCCTGGGAGAGGAGGAGAAAGGAAGGATTTTTTTCTTTTTTAGCATGCATTTCTCTGCATTACGATTTCCTTTTTGGAGAAGGCCATGTCATACTGTAGTAGGATCACCTATTGACCTCATTTTACCCTATTTACTGAAATAATTCATATCTAAGTGTACAGTCACTAACTCAGGTTTTAGGTGTTAAGACATCAAAATATAAATTTGAGGGGTCAAAATTCAGTCCATTAACATTCATTTTGTATCGATTTATCAAAATTATTATCATTGAAATGCTCCTATCGGGATTTGTTTGAGCCACATCAGTTATTTCTTCAACTTAAAAATACTCTTCTGTGACATCTTTGGTCTGAGATTTTTTGCCATAGTCCTTAACCATCAACAACTGCAGCCAACCACTCTGAGATTTTTCCCTCTTGGTTAATTTTACAGAAGCCTACCCACCCCCCAAATTTCTTGCTGTCATCAACCTTATTCAGGTCACCGTAACAGTTCTTAGTTCTCATGTTTTCTGCTCCAGTTAAACAGGTCTTTGCTTCAACTCCCCCAGACATACCTGTCTCTGTAACAGATTTTTTTCTGCACCTCACAGCAAATCTTTAAACATCAGTTTGTTCATTCTGTTCATGTAAATGTGACATGGAGATTTCCCTGGTCTTTACATATCCATGCCGGAACCAAAAGTCTGCTGGAGTTATTTAAGACTTTCATAGGTCTCTTTCGTGGTAGATTCCAAAACTTGCCACACCCTGACATTCTTGGCACGAATCACATGTTCCATTTTTACCACGACTTGCATATGGATAATTTGCATCACCCTTCCCTCTACTGGAGACTCCACTAGGGCAAGGGCCATGCTTCTTTGGGCCAATGCTGAATCAGCAGTGTAGGGTGCAGAGTGGATAAAGCATATTTGTTAAAGGGACAGATGAAATAATTTTTAAAACCTGCTTTCATCTCTTTTTCTTTAGTAGGAAAAAACATTTTCCATGCCATCAGTATAACCTGTGATTTTACCACTTCCTTTTTGTTCTGTGGAACTATTAAAATATTTTCTTTGAGTCTGTAAGGGAACTGATGTTCTAAGAAGTCTGGAACTTTGGAGCCAATAACTGTAGAGTTACATACAGGCTTGGAAGTAGCTCCAGCATGTAGCTGAAGATCCTTGGCTCTTCAAAGTAGGGCCCTGTCTTTCCCTTATATCCACTTCCTTCTCATTGCTTCCCCATGCTCAGCACAGCACGAGAGGCCTTGTTCTCCCTTGAGCTCACCACATTCTTTCATATCTCAAAACCTTCTTCAAGTAAAAGTCTTTTCTTCTCTTCATAGGTGGGCAAATCCAACCACTAGTTACACCTCTAAGCTCAACTCCAACATCATTGTGTTGGGGCATCTTCCCTGAGCCTTGGGGGACAGCAGTGACCACCTACCTGCTCTGTATCCCTGCATCATCTACGAGCACACAGACACAAGACTGGGTCTCTCTTTTTCCCCCATCACATCTATGAGTCCTTAACGAACAAACAGAGACTAAATCAACTTTGTTTAGTTTAGATAAAAGTTGAACTTAGACCCCAAAAGTCTCATCACCATTTGCTCTTTTTTTTTCTGCTCCTCACTACATCTAGGCAGAAATGTTGAACAAAAGTGACCCCTCTTCCCCCTTCCCCTTCTTTGTCACCCTATAGTTGTCCCTTCTCTGACTTTCAACATCCTAGAGTTGTTGAAACTCAGGGCACAAAACTTACCCCTGCAAAGCACTGTTCTTTAAGAGCGTCTGCGTTAGCGCCTTGACATAGATTATTCAAACATTTCTGAAGCATGTTCCTCTGCTTTTTTTTGCTCCCATCAACCAGACAACTGTGTTTGCAGAAAGAAACTAAATTTAGTTTCCTCTATAGAAGTTTAAGTGCCATTTAGAGCAACCACACAAGTAATTTGAGGTGGCAGTTCCAGCCTCCTGCAGAATGTGCCAGCACAGCAGTGTGCAAGTTAAATGCCTTGGCTGATGTCTCCGTCACCCCAGTGCAAGCTGTGGTCACCCATAGGTCCTTGGTCTTCAGCAAAATACCAGTATTTTCTTCTCTATAAATAATAAAATAAATAACAAATACATAACAAAATAAATAATGGGTAGAAATCTTAGTCTCAAAGCTCAAGTGTAAAAGAAATAGCACTTTATGTTCCATAATGTATCTTTATTTCTGACTCTACTATGACTGACTAGGAGAAATCATTTGATGCTCTAGCCCACCATGGTTTGTACATGGTTTGAGTGTGTCTCCCGAGAATCACAGGCTGGAAGCGTGGCTCCCAGTGTGGCAGAAGAAGTTGTAGGATCACCGAGATGTAAGGCCAAGGGAGGGGAAATTGAGTTGCAGAGGCATCTGCCTCAGAGGAACGTAAGGCCGTTTTCTGTACTCGATTTTTTCTTCGTGGTTGTTTGCCTTCCTATTTTTCTGCTGTGAGTGATGCAGCCAGAGGGCCCTCGCCAGAGGCTGATGAAATGAAGCTGCCTGATCTTGGACTTTCTGTCTCTGAGACCGAAATAAAGAAGCTGATTTTCTTTATAAGTACCTAGCTTCAGTTGTTTTGTTATAGTAACAGAAAGTAGACTAAGACATCACTTAACAAAAATGGTGCTGATATGACTGGGGAATGTGTAGTTTCCTCTAATGGTCCTTGTACTAAGTATTCTGGGGATGGTAGTATGACAAGGTGATGGAGCCTGTGAGAAGTGATGCCTAATGGAAAGTCCTTAAGTCTTGACCAGCTGCTTATCTCATTGCAGACAGAAAGCCAAGGGAAGTAGCAGCCAGATGAGTCTGGAGATTCAGGTAAGGCTAGACGTTTCCCAGCAAGAGCGTCAAACAATGCTTCTTCTTCCTTTGATTACTTCACTCAGCCACCTGGGCCCAGCCCCCTACGATGAGTGCCCCTCTTTCATGTCCTGGCTCACAAGTCAATAAAGTCAACAATATATCCTGGAAACTATTTCTCATCTTCTTCCCCCACCAACATTTTCCAATTGTAACAAGTTGACACAATCTTTCCAGGTCAAACCACAAACATCTACACCTTGGAGTCAAGCTCTCCCTCCCAATAACATGCAGTTCCAAATACGTTAAATACATGGGGCTTTCGGGGAACACTCAAGATCCAAACCACAACACAGTGTTTCTGGTTTTTTGGCCCTGACCTACAGATATTTCTCCTTCTCCTGTTCTGAGGCGAGGGAAATCCTATTGTCACTTTTCTTTGGGAAAAAGAGGCACTAATCCTGCTTCAAGTGTCCTCCCTTGCATTTTGCGTTTCTTTTTCTTTTTTTTTTCAATAAAATTTTCCTAGAAGGGCTAAGGTCTTACTTTTTGAGCACATCAACCAAGTAGTCTTGTACACTATTTTTGCTTTTGACTTAAAACACACTGACTGTGCAATAGCACATCTGATTACTTGCCTGAGTACTATTAAAAAAAAAATGAGAGGAAGCACAGGGGAAAACTCATGTAGATCTATATGACACGGCCACAGTCAGGTAGTGGAAGTTCCTCAGGAGGCCCAGTGACATTTTTCCATCTCAAATTCCATTAATACACTATATGAAAACTCTCTCATGCCAGAAGAGTGTTCTTTTCCTTCTGTGTTCCTGTAGAAGACTACTAGCTTTGGTCAACGCGTGTTGATCATTACACTGTCTTTGTTGTGTTAACCTGGACTTCTGTCAGTTATGTATTGACCATCTCATATTGGGACTGTAGAGAAGGGCTGACGAATTGGGCTGCACACTTCATGTTATGACTGTCCTGACAGTTCCTTCTCCACCAGGTCCTCGCCGCCAGGCCTCTCACCTTTGCCAGAGGCAAGAATCAGGTCTGCACAAATGCTACAGCAGGGAGCTTTGGTGGGATGACCATTCCTAGTGTGTGAAATGCCAGGGACCTATAGCCACTAGGACTGAGAAGCCAAGTAGCCTTCCAGACAAGCATCAAAAAGCATATTAAGGAAAGTAGCAGGCATCAAAGAAAATGTGGCGGGGAAGTGTGACTCAATGTGAAGTGGGGTTTGCTTTTTTAAAATCTTGTCTTGGTATTTCAGTGAAATCCCACAGCTTTAATAAATGCCTAAGAAGTATCTCACTTTTAAAAGAGAGACACTAGACCTCACTCCACAGTGACCATAATGCATTTCTTCAGGGATTGTACATAAGAAGTGTTAGCCGGACAGTGGAGAAGAGTGTTGAACCTAGGGCGGCGAGGTGAGAGTCAGGAGGTGCTCCCTGAGGGAAGCGGGGGGTGGTGGGTGGGGGGTACCTCTCTAGCCAGGCTCTTGTCTATCAGAAGAGTATCCTAGGACCAGACAGGTGCATAAGAGAGTATGTACATATATCTCTTTTATATGATGATATTAACTCTTTTGGAAAGGTTCCCAGAAGAGGTATTTCTGGATCAAAGGGGATATTCATTTTCAGCCTCTTGAGGAAGTTTCATACTGTCCTCCATAGTGATCACACCAGTTTACAATCCCAACATTAATGTAAGAGAGTTCCTTTTCCCCACACCCTCGCCAGCATTGATTGCTGTTTGAGTTCTTAATATACGCCATTCTCTTTGGCATTATAGGATATTTTAGTGATGTTTTGATTTGCATTTCTCTAATGGCTAAGAATGTTGAACACCTTTTCATGTAATTATTGTCCATTTGAATGTCTTCATCTGAGAATTGACTATTCATTATCATTGCCCATTTTTTAATTGAATCTTTGAATTTGAGGGTTTTTTTTTTCTTCAGTTCCTTGTGTATTCTAGTGATTAGAAAATTTTTCTCCATTCTGTTGGTTCTCTCTTCACTTTGTTGATAATTTTCTTTGCCATGTAGAAACTTTTAAATTCGAAACCTTTAAAAATTGATTCTGGGATCTATTTCTTTTGCATTGGGCGTTTTATTGAGAAAATTCTTGCCTATACCTATATACTTTAGATTTTTGCTTAATCTCTTCCAGAAGGTTCAGTATTTCAGTTTTGATATCTAGGTCTTTGATCCACTTTATTCGATTTTGGTGAATCGTGGCAGGTATGTGTCTAGATTCATTCTTCTGCATGTGGATGTCTAATTTTCCCAGCACCATTTGTTGAAGAGACTATCCTTTTTCCACTGTATGGTTTTGGCTTCTTTGTCAAAGATCAAGTAGCTGAGGGTACTTGAGTTTGTAAGATATTATGTAAATCTCTCTCTCTCTCTCTCTCTCTCTCTCTCTCTCTCTCTCTCTCTATATATATATATATATATATGAATGAATATATGCATATATGTACCCATGTTCATAGCAGCACAACTAACAATAGCTAAAATGTGGTAGAAACCAAAATACCCATTTAGATGATGTGAAAGGCCAGTGAATACAAAAGTTGTGGTATATGTACACAATGAAGTATTACTTGTCTATAAAGACAGATAGATTTGAGGCTTTTTTTAGGTAAATAGATGCAACTTGAGACCATCATGCTCAGTGGAGTGAATCAGACACAGAAGATTAAATATCAAATACTTTCTCTAATATGAGAAACCTACAATGCAGTCATTTCATAGAACAACATGTGGGGATAGTGGGAGTTAGTGGGGAAGGGGAGGGTGTGTGTGGGGCAAAAATGGAGAGGTTAAGGATTTGTAATTTTGACGCAATAAATATTGCACAAAGTACTCAAGTTCAATGTAAACATCATGTATTGCATTTATACATGTTAATAAAATGGGAAAAGAAAGAGGGTGTAAAGAGCCACCTGGACAACTTATGTCCTCTAAATACGGTGGTCCCAGAGACCAGTGTCAGAAGTTGGATGAGTCTCGGGGCAGGAGACTGTGGGATTTTCCTTTCTTAAGGAGCTGGGAGAGAGGATCACAACAAAGGGAAGTTGTAATATCACTGTCTCTTGAGCAAAGGGTCAAGTGTTCCCCCAGGGCAGGTGTAATCTGTGCATAGCCAGTGAAGACCTTACCCGGTCGAACTGCCTGCCCAGTGGAGGGGGTCCTGTATGAAGGAGGAGCAGAGAGGCCCCCTGGAGAGTGTGTTATTTATGCTAGCGAATGAAGAATGATGTAGGTGGAGTAGTTTACAGGAGCTCTTCAAAGAGCCCAAAGCAGAGCCCCAAACTGAGAATTAGGACATAGGGTACTGGGGCACTGAGCCATCAGAGAACTCCACAGAACATTGGTTAACTCAATAGAGCATTGCCCCAGCTCCTGTTGGCCTGTATCTCTTCTCCTGGCTGCTGGAACACCCAAAGCATCTCTGTTGGCAGAAAGAGTCCTAACTAGCATGGAGAGGAAGAAAGAGTAGTTATGCATTGGACAAGAGACTGAAGGAAGCTTCATTTAGATGATGTGAAAGGCAGAAGACCCAAAAATCAGGCAAATGCCTTAAACGACTATGGGCAGGGGGGCAAAGATGGGGGCTTCAGGTTTGGGGTAGAAGCAGAAAGAAAAGGCATGTGGTGTTTCCTCATCGAATGTAGTCTGTTTAAATGCCAGGTTACGATGGGACATTGTGTAGGAGAGGCACAGCTGGAGTTCCCACCACCAGGATGTTCACACACTTTGCCTAGAGGTGTTTGAACTGAGGAGAGGCTGGAGCCAGAACACCGCTAGGCAGAGCATGTGATCCCATGGTACGGGCCACAGGGGACTGCAGGGTCTTCCTTCCTCAGCACGTTCCTGCCCCATTACTGCAAGCCCAATATAGTCACCAAGTCCTATAAAGACAACTTGGGAATTGGGCCCCACCCTCCCCTCGCAGGTCCCACTGTCACCATCTAATCCCAGTTTCAGCATTTCTCCTTTGGACTATGAGACTATCAAGTAGATTCCCTGCTGCTTGCTCTTGCTTCAGGCCTTCTTTCTTTGTAGCTCCGTATGGTGCCAGGTTCCATACTTTATACTTTATGTGATCCCAACTGTTCTTTAAGAGATGGACTAATTTCTGGTTTGGCATTCAAAACCCCACACAACCTGTTTCTAGCCTGTTTCCGCTGTTACCTCTATTATCTCCCCTCACAAATCCTGCTCAGGTTATGTTCTTCTGGTACTTAATTACTATACCTTTGTAGTGAGTTTTGAAGCATATAAATCCTCTAACTTTCTTCTACTTTAAGATTGTTAAATTATTCTAGGTTCTTTTTCTATAAAAACAGAATCAATATGTCACTCTGTGAAGAAGAACAAATGAGAGAGAATGAAGAAAGGAGGGAAGAAATACATGAAATTTAAGAGGGGGATGGAGGGACTGCTGGCATTCTTGAGTAATTATGCCACAGAAATATCTCTGGCCTGGTGGCACAGGTCCATAATTCCAGCATTGGGGGCGACTAAGGCAGGAAGATTGCAAGTTCAAGCCTAGCCTAGGCAATTTAGTGAGACCCTGTCTCAAAATCAAAACTTAAAATCGACCCGGGAGGCTGCGGGCATAGCTCAGTGATTAAGGCACTTTACTAGCAAGCACCAAGGCCCTGAGTTTGACTCCCCAAAATGAAATAACGTGGGCATGGTGATGTCCACCTGCAATTCTAGTACTAGGGAGGCTGAGACAGGAGGATTGTAATCAGTTCAAGGCCAGGTTGGGCTAAATAGTGAGTCCAGGACCAGCCTGAACTACAGAGAGAGACCCTGCCTCAGAATTAAGTAAGTAAGGGCCAGGAATATAACTCACTGCAAAGACCCTGGGCTTGATTCTAGTCATTCCATTTCTATATGTGAGTGCTCTTAGAGCAATTATTTTTTTATATACCCAAACTGAGAACCACTCATGTATGACCATCTCATGAAATACTACTCAGCAACAAAAATGAATAACTACGGATGGACTCAACAAATTCAGTGGATCTAAAAAAACATTACGATGAGTGAAAACAGCCAATATTTTAAGGTTACACACTGTACAATTTCATTGGTATATCATTCTTGAAATGACCAAGTGATAAAAGTGGAGAACAAATTAAAGGTAGCCAAAGGTTAATGAAGGGACGAGGGGACACTTGGCTTTTGCTATAGAGAACTTCACACATATCTCCCGCTCACAAAATGTTTCTTGAGTAAGTAGATGAAGAACAATTTAAATCCACAGTTCCCAAACTTTCTGTCACTCAAATTTCCCATGGATGACTTTCTCTGTAGAAACACTGCATATTTTAGAACAATTTTCCTACCATCCAACCTGTACTTTAAAAGTTATAAAGAACAAAAGGAAAATTTTTAATTTCTAATTTTAAAACAATATTGAACTCTGCCAATGGAGATTCTGAGTAGGTAGAGGTAACCAGTGCACATCAAATCTTAGCCTTAAGAAAAATCTAGAGGCTTCATTGGCCAAGCGCAGCCTGCTTTGAGGTTCTGTAAGTTTTCCTATTTTTAAAAAATGTCTGAGAATTCTCTTTACATTTTCAAAACCCATTATGCTTTATAAAATTTCACTTTTCTCCTCAAATAATTTTATCTAATCCTAATTTTCAGAGTGAAAAAAATAGTTTCGTGTCACTGTTACCTCTAAGAAAGGTTCACACCACTTTCTGTCATGTAAGTCACATGTATGCCTGTCAGGAAATGCAATAATTACCATGAAAACACTAGTACATTCAAAGAAGAGGTTAGGGATGGGCCAGTTCATTTGAAGAGTGGGGTGAGGCAGGACACACACTTAGAAAGGAAGGACCTCTCCATCCAGAAAGCGGAGACAACTGCTTTGATGACTGAGCCATTTCTTGGGTTCTCCAAGATTAAAAACATACTTTCCTCCATGTCCTGCAAAGTATATCATCCAAGAAACAATGTAGGTCTACAACAGTGGAAAATACACCCCTAAACATCAGTCCATTTCCTTGACAGACTTTTTTGGAGCATTAAAATTAAAGGGACAAGTAAACAGTGGTTACTTGAAAAATGATTCTGATTTGACATACAAGTAAAATATCCGTGGAAGTAGCAAAGCTTGGGTGAGTGGTATCAATTTGTAATACTAGCTCTCTAAGGGGCTGCAAAGGTTTAATCTCTAGTCTTGGCCTCAATCCCATGCTGAACGATCAATCCCATCACCTCACGCTGGAACACAAACGAACACTAGCGCGAAGTCTCTGGGCCTGGAAGGAGGTCCAAGCCACAGTTAGTTTAGGCCTCTTGGTAGTGGCCCCCTGGTGCTTGGGCTTCCCACCCGGAGCTTTCTTGTTCACCGGGTGCCTGAAATGGCCCATTTGCAGAGTGATCCTTGTGTGCCAGCAACTTAGCTACATTATATATCAAAACTGACAAAAGCTTTTGGGCGAGTGTTATTATCCTATCTTGTATAAGAGAAAACTAAAATTCAGAGATGAACCGATGGCGACTCCAAAGGCGTGCATTCGACACGTCATACAGTTTGAACTCTGTTTTCTAATCTTCTGCGTATTCTACTCACTTGTAGACTAGACACAACACTGGGGGTTCAAACGAGGCAAAGAAGGAATGATACATGCAGAGAGAAGAAAAGGGCAGAAGGAAATACAAACAGCTCTTTGTACCTGTAGGTTCCACATCCTCAAATACAACCAACTTCCGGTCGAAAATATATATATTTTAAACACACCTGCCTGAACATGTATAGCTCTTTATTCCCTAAATAGTCAGTATAAGAGCTATTTCCACTACATTTGTGCTCTATTAGCTATTGTTAGTCATCTAGAGGTGATTTAATATAGGAGGATGTGTGTAGGGTATATGCAAATTACCACGTTGCTCTATCTGAGGAACGTTAGCTGCGTCTGTGGATTAGGGCCTCTAAGGGGCTTCCTGGAAGCAATCCGATGTGGATGCTGGGGCATGAGCATATCACACTAAATGTTAACATGTTAGTTGTTACCTTGGTTACATTCAAACAATGCAGCTGGGGACATTTCTCCATCATTTCAACAGCTCCCTAATCTCATGTACGTGGATAGCAATATGAGACCACAACAGTCCCCCACAATTGTTTTCAGACTTGGGGGGGTGGTGACTGGACCTGGTGTGTCTGTTTGGGAAGCTGTGCCTCTTACCCTGCACTGCAGCTCTTTTCCTGCTTTCTGGAAAACGATCTTTTACATGACTCACCTCACTCCAGAGGCAAAGCGCCTTCTTCCTCTCCTCAAAAGGCACTGTGATTTAATCGCGGATAATTGCTTCTCCTAAAGATTGGCATTTTACATCCTTCGGATTTGCTGTCTCTCAAATAAAACAGCTCAGTGAGTCATTAAGCAAGTCAGTATAATAGACATTCTACTCGTCTAAAAACCCACCTCTCTCCTACGTGCCTCCTGAAGTTATTTTTCCTTGTATTGATTGATCTTGATGGAAATAGTGCTCTCACCCTATCATTATGTTATAGAGAGTGTTGCTAAAGACTCAGGGAGCTCAATTCTTCTCCTGGTTAGCACAAAGGAACTACCATTTATCAGCCATCTACTTCATGCCCTGAGTTAAATGCCTTAAGTATGGTCTTCCATTCACAACAAAGGTGGGAGAGAGGCGAGGGCACTGCCGTTTTTCAGGTGCAGAGACTAAGACTGAAGGAGAGACTGAAAGGTATGAGGCAGGTAGCAGTGACTGATTTCTCAAAACTGACATTGAGTAGGCCAGGCCTGGCCCACTAGCTTTATCCTTGACTGTGACCTCAGGCAAGTTGTTCAACTTTTTGCAGCCTCGGACCTATTGTCGGGAAAATGAGGGAAACAATTACAACGTCACCATCATCACATTGTTGCCAGGGTTAACTCGTGATGATGGTATTTATATAATGTTATTGTCACAATGATATTTAAAGTTCTTTTCAGAGGTCTTACACACTTGCCTCTGAGATTTATTTCTGGAGATTTGAGGTCTTTTTTTGGCATTGTGTATCAAATCTTCTTTTCTCATTGCATTTTAATTGTTTCTTGTATGCTATTTTTGTGTTGTCTTTACAAACGGGGAATAAACTTTTGTACAAGAGAAAAAACTTTATTTTTTCACAATCATGACCTGACTTTTTAGACAAGTACCTGGAGTATATTAAGTGTTAATTTTGTTGGATGATGGATTTTAGTTTGTTCGGGTTGCTATAACAAAATACTATAAGCTGATGGTTTATAAACAACAGAAATCTATTTCTCATAGTTCCAGACACTGGGAAGTTTAGGATAAAGTGATGGTTATATTCAACTCCTTATGAAGGTCTGCTTCCTGGTTTGTAAATGTTCGCTCACATGGAGGAAGGGGCTATCGAGCTCTCTGAATCCTATTTTATAAAGGCACAGGTCCCCTTCATGAGGGAGCCACGCTCATGACCTAAGAACCACCCAGAGGCCTCATCATCTTTTAATATCATCACCTTTGGGGTTAGGATTTGAACGTATAAATTTTAAAGAGACAAAATCTGCAAACCTCAGAATTTAGTAGATTTTCTTAAAATGTTAATAGAAATTGTCCTCAACTTGTGATGGTGTCCTTATTTCCAATATTTATTTATGAGTTTTGTAGCACCGGGAGTGGGACCCGGGACCTTCACACCAAGCTACATCTTCAGCCCACTTTTAGTTTGAGACGATGCCTTGCCAAGTTGCCCAGACGGGGCGTGAAATCGTGATCCTCCTGCCTCAGCCTACCAGAGTGCTAGGATTGTAAATGTGTACCACCACACCCAGTTGTAATATTTGTATTTCATGTGTGAAACAGTACTGCTCTGAGCATATACCACTGCACTGGTTCTGTACTAAACAGGAATGCTTCAGTAGTAATAAGATATTCTGTGAAGTTTCTCACAGCTACCTTTAATCAAACTGAATAAATTTCCTTCCACTCCAAGTTTTCCTAGCTTTTTTTTATATTTGATTGTTCAAACTTTGGATTTCATTATCTATGCTTTTTGGCAATTTGAGGTGATTATTATTCTTCCTTTCAAAAATTTTGGTGACATTTCAATAGCTATAAAAGTGACAAGTACATAGACTAGATATATGAAGATGCGCACATGGAATAATGTGTACGTACTAAGCAGTACACATACGGGTGACAATCATGGAACATGCAGTGCTTGGAATAGCACACTTGGCTTCTCCCTCCATCGGTCTGCTTTCTTGCCTGTCCTTTTCCATGTGCTCTCCACGCAGAGGTGAAGGGGAAGAGGTGGCTGATTGTTATATTGCAAAATGTCTACTAGGTCATTTTCACTGGTGGGCAGAGTTCCTACACATTACAAGTTCTTCCTGGCCTTGAGGCTTCTCTGTGGCTCTCCTATACGCTCTAGGTGGCAGGATAGAGAGCTAAGTTGACGATCCCTTGGTCTCTGGCATCTATTTCTTGCTCTTGTCTCTTCCATGAGGTTGTGAGGGTGAGTGGAGCTAGGACTGGCCCCTGGGAAACAAGTCACCTTCCGCCCTGTTTATAGCTCTACCTTCAGTGCAACTGCTTTCATGTGGCTTCACGGCATGGTAAAAGCTAATTACAAATCTCATCCTAATCTAGATTTTTTAGCTTTTCCTTCTCTGATGAAAGAAACCTGCACCGTGTGACCCACTGGCTCCTACCATTTATATTTATATTTGTCAGGTTTCTTTGAGAAACCAGTGACAGCTAAGAGGTCAGAATATAGGTACTTCTAGGGTTCTGACTAGGATACCAGGGCTTTTAAGAGTAAGGTATTATAATGAGTTGGATAGATTTCTCCAAAAAGATATGTTCAAAGCCTAACCCCTAGTATGGCATCTTTAAGAAGCATATGCAGTTTACTGAAGTATAAAGATAAATTAGGTGCAATATTTAGTGTGGAGAATGTTCATTGCTGCCTTAACAAAAAAATTCCTATTAAAATAAATGTAAGAAAAATGTTGTGTTTAATTGTAAGGAAATTATAAAAACTTCTTTTTATGTCTATTTATGAAACTGGTTAATCATTATGTCATCTTACCTGTTAAAATGTATTCAACCACTACCATAAAGTGTAATTATTAAAACTATTTGACAATAAGTAAAAGAAGATATTTATATTATAATTTTAAATAGACAATGAATAATACAAATTTCTATTTGGAGTATGTAAAATTGTGTCTGTAAAAATCCCAGAAGAAAATACAGAAAATAAAAACAATTATATAAAAGAATGATGATATTATGCGTAATTTGAAACTTTTTGGATGATAATTATAAAGATGTTTCCTTTGGAATTTTAATTAAGATGCTAGAAATATTTTCTTATGAGTGGAAAACAGTTCCAAAGCTGCAGTGTAAAAAAAAGAGAACCACAGAATATGCCCACAATCTTCCAAGATTTTTATGTGACTAACTTGCAAATTAGCAGGGAAAAACTGAAATACCAAATCTCTTAGGTGGGTTTTATTTTTAAAAACACTCACACAGAGGCACATTCATTCAGCTTCCTTCTACCTGCAGCTCCTGGAGAGCATCCACCTCGTCTCAGCTTGTCCATCCATGCGTGGACTCTCTGAGCCCTTGAGATCATCGGCCGGGCAGAACCATTCTGCCACATGAAGGCATTCCGCGTCTCTGTTAAGTCAGGGTGGCGTCTTAGTTCATTTTCTGAGGCTGATAATGCAGTACCACAGCCTGGGTTGGTTACAAAGGAAAGAAGCTTGTTTTGGCTCACTGTTCTGGTACAAATTCAAGGGTATGCATCTGTGATGGCCTTCCTGCTGATAAGAGTCTGGAGATGGGCAGAGCGTGGTGTCAGAAGGAAAGGGAGAGACAGAAAGCAGGACAGAGAGAGAGAGAGAGAGAGAGAGAGAGAGAGAGAGAGAGAGAGAGAGAGAGAATGAGAGTCTTCTGATCTCTTTCTTATAAAGCCACAGGGGTTCAATAATGAGAGGTCCCCCAATAACTTTGTCTTAATCCTAATCACCTCTCAAAGGCCTATGTCTAAAAATTATAATAGGATTAAGTTTTCATCTTTTTTAATCACAATGGGGGTTAAACTCCAACATGCATTTTTCAAAAGCACAAATCTATTTGAATCAGGTGGGTACTATATCTTTAGACTAGTTATTCTCACATTTCTGTATTGATTCATTCAGTTAACCAAATGCTCCAGAATAGAGGATGGGGGACACAGGTTGAATGTAAAATAGTCTTAATTCTTTGGGTCTTACAGTCTAGAATTGTTACTGGATAATAAGTTATTTCTTAAGAAAGCCAAGATCAAATGAGTACCCTGGCAAGAGCCGCAGGCCTTATTTGGTCCACCAGGGGAACTGATTCAGCTTCCTCTAACAATGAAAGGCACTGGAAAAACAAGACTGGCATGTGAGGGGAAGCCCATGAACATTTTGCCCCAAAGACTTGAAACCCAAGATTAGTTCATGTAAATGGACATATTTAACACTGAGAATGAAAGGACAGTTTATTCTCTTAAAATAGTCTCCTATTTAGTCTTCGTATATGTATACATGTACTTTTATGTATTTGTTTATTCTCTTTCCTCTACATCCTTCAACCATTTCACATCAAAAAGTTTCCTGTACTTGAAATTCCTTCTTAGGCTTCCAGGATGTCTCCCTACTGCGTATTCTCACTGAAAAGATATAAAAACTGAGATCTACATTTATTTTTGACTTCCATGCAAAAAGTAATTTAAGGATTCTAGGAGTTTTACAATCAACATCATTTAAAAACTTTAGTGAGTGTTTATATGTAAGAAATGGATCTTAGGGATTCTTGAAAGTTGAGCAGGGGTGACCAATTGATGTGACACAGACTCAAGTTTTGGAAAAATTTGGAGTAGAAGAAAATATGAAGCAGATGTAGGCCCTATATAAAGTTGAGCATGACATCCTGAGACCACAGAGAAGGTTTCTTCTGGGATTAATCCTAATCGAACTTGCAAGAAAAACTTAATTCAGGAAGACAGCTTGACCTGGTAGAAAAGTAAAGACTCACAGAATAGGAGCCCAGAGCCTCAAAATGTCTGGTTGGAGCCTGGAGGGATGGGTACTGTTTTCCCCATCTTGGTCCTCAGCACCTCTCATCACAGCTGGCACTGAGAAAGAGTTCACAATGGTAGAGAACTGTGTTATTTATTCTTATATCTCTAGGCCTGTGACATCGGATTGCCACTTTCTAAGTCTTTACTGCTGATAGTATAAAGGCAGATGTCTGAAATACACTATCTATAGTACAAAAAAGGGCCAGGAACATGAGTATAGCTGATATTGAAGCACTGGAGAATGGTAGGGAACAGAACCAACCTGTGTGCCGCCATTTTGGATGGTGAGCTCACTGCTAATAGATCTCCTTAGCTTTCAAGAAGTGTTTTTTTTAAAAGTATATGTATGTGAAAGGTTAAGCTATTTGGAGTTTCTGTGGATAAGATAGAACATGGCCCAGATCCGGTGCATGGTCTGCTAGTTTATAACCTGTGAACAGAGTAAATAAGGAGGGAAGTCATACTAGAATGGCAACTTGGAGCTCCACCTCTAAGATCGTGGACTGTCTCCCTGTGGAGTTGAGAATCTATGGGATTCTCAGAGCATCTGAAAATTGGGAGCATCTCAGAATTTTTCAAGAGGAAAGTGTCAGAAGCAGATATGTTGTTGAGGTACAGGAAATATGTGGAGAAAGACCAACATGGGAGACCTAGACGTGCTGAAATACCTGGAGGGTGATGACAAGAGACAACACATGGAGAATGAGCATTGGGTGGGTGGGTGACACGGATAGGATAAAATCTTACGGAGCAGAATGGGGAGGACTTGGCAAGCAGTGGAGAGAGGCGGGAGGCCCTAAGGCTGACTTTCATCTTGTCACCTGGCTAACAGAGCGAGGGTCATCACAGCCTTTACAGACGGATATAGTAGTTAGCCATGGAACCTTCTCTGGACTTGTCTCTGCCATGCCATAGTCTACCCTGTACACACTCCAAACAGTTCATCCGGAAACGGCCTGCTTGCCTTCTCCTAACCTTTCTGTCACTCACTTCCTGTTGCAGGGTGCTATTTCTAATGCCTCCAGCCCCCACCCACTCCCATAGCTCACCCCTTTGTTTTTCTTTCACTGTATCTTTCTTTCATTGCTCTATTTCTTTTACCAATTGTCATTTCGACAAGCTCCTCTCCCCCATGTGCCTTCCCTCCTACGGGCAGCCTACCCACCTACCCTCCTCCTGCAAATGAGGCTTTTAAAGCTCATTATCAAGGTTTCTTGATCGAGCACAGAAGCCCCACACACTTAAAAAAGTGAGACCAGGTGACTTTGACTTATTTTTAGTGACTGCAGTTTGTAGGCTGCCTGCAGTTTGTAGGCTGCGGCTTCCATTGTCACCGCAGTACCCAGAGACCGGAGCTCAACTCCAGAGCCTTAGTGCTAGTGGATTTGTAAAGTTTGCAGTTAGGTGGTTAACATGGGAACTAACCCATTGGTAAGGTTATAGTCTGTGGTGTGTTGGAAGTCTGCGCTTCCAGCTTTCTCTTGTGAGGAACAAGAAACAGTCAAGAACAAAAATATGAACAAGCAGGGACAGAGAAGAGAAGGGAGAGAAAACAGTCTGTCTGCAGAGGCAGCTGCCCATTTTCTATGCCCAGGACTTCACTGTCTCTTCTTTTTAGTGTACCAGCTACCCCACCCCCTACTCTTCAGATGAACATGTTGGCCTGATGTGTCCCCTCAGCTTTTAGGAGTCAGGATCTGATGGAAGGATAAAGTCATTTCCTGATCAAACCAGGGCTAGGCTGAAATCTGTGGACTTGCAGCCATTGAGAAGTGGAGCTTTCCATCTCTCCAGACCATGGAGCAGCTCCCCGACTGGAGCAAATGTCACAGGGGGAAACATGGCTGGCGCCCAGATGCTTATACTAAATTTGAAAAGTGAGGTGCAAAGGCTTCATGATGCGTGATTCAATGTACGACAGACTGAAAAACACAAACCTACGGGGAGAAAAATCAGATAGTGATTGAAAGAAGCTTTGAATAAAGGAGGAAGTCAAGGCCTGAGGAGCACCAGGGGTGTTAGTAGGAACAGTGCAGTTATCCTTGATAGTAGTGATGACTGTAACATATTTTGTCAGTACACATATAACTAAACATTTGAAAAGGACAGATGCTAGTACGTGACTAATACACAACCAAGAAAGAACAGAGAGAAAGCTGGAGGAATGGCTCAGCAGTTAAAGCACTTGCTTAGGAAGCACTAAGCCAAGCACTAAGTACCCGAGTTCGATCCACCAGCACCACATAAGCTGGGCATGGTGACGCACACCTGTAATCCCAGCACTCGGGAGGCTGAGACAGGAGGACAGGAAAATGGCC
>PVKB01003002.1:0-231952 GCA_004027205.1 Ctenodactylus gundi
GTCTGGGTCAGGCTTGTGTGAAGCTTTTGAAAGTCAAGTCCCATTCTTACTTCATAGCCTTCCTTCTGCATAGCCCTGGCTCGTTCCTAATGCCCTGTGGGCCTCTGGTTTCTGGAATGGTCTTCCTCCCAGAGAGCAATGTCAGGACCCCATCTACGCGCATACCATGGGGCTTGACCTCCCTTCCAGTTTTTGGATCACAGACTTGCGTGAAGCAGTTTTCTTCCAGGACTATAAGCTCCTTGAAGGAGCACTACCTTATTTATCTACATGCTGCTATTTTTACGTGGCATGAATAAATTGCCTTTTGGTTACTGAAGCAACAGAAAGAACTCGCAGGGTTTCAACACAGGCACTAAAATGCGAGGCATCTATTATCATTTAGATCCAAAATGTCCCCCAAAAGTCTTGTGTCCAGAGGTGGCGCCTGGTTGGAAGCCATGGGCCACTGGGGGAGCAGATCCTTCAAGTTTTCAATGTTCATTTGCAGGTAATGACTGGTTTTCACACCTTCAACATTAAGTTTCGTATATATGCCCAGTGCGGCGTCACACATGCAGAGGCATGCTTCCAAGGACAGTCTCCGAACAGTGAGCGATCTGGTTTGTTTTGTAGATGATTTATTGCCCGTGGGTTCTGTCCTCTTCCGTGTGCCGTCGATTGAACTTGGTGATCTGGTGCAAGGTGTCTCCTCCTGTCACTCTCTGTCTCTGAGGAGACACACCAGTGACAGGCAGCCCTTTCTTGCTCCAAGACCGGACGCAAATCATGTATGGCTGTGTTCTCAGGACGGAGAGCCACATGTAAGTTTGGACGAAGTGGTGAGCCCTATGCGTCTTGGGGCGCTGTCCCTTCTCTGTGGACTCCTTATGACGTGTTTCCCTCTTCGTGACAGGTAGCCAGTGGATCGCTAAGTTTTCTGCAGAAGTCACTAAACTCCTCCTCTTTCTGCATTATCACCTTTTTTTCAAGCATAGCACAAGGGGGCTCACCTTCAGACAGATGCCATCTGAGTGGCCACGCTGTCTTCACGTGTTCCATGTCCCTCCTGTGCTGGTCGCCATGAGCAGGTCCCCCGGCGGTGAGGAAGTCACTCGTTTGCCTGTTTCCTTCCCCAGGTCTGGCCTCACGGATGATGGCTCCAGGGCAAGTGGTGTTAGTTAGGCCACCGTGCTACTGAATCTAATTTAACTTGTATTCTTTTGTAACCTGATGTGAACAGGAATCAACAGATGGGTAACCTCTCAACAAGCCTTGAGAAATAGCTGACCTTTTTTTTTTTGAAGAAGTTATTCAAATAAGAAATACCATTCTTTAGCTCTTTGTAAGTCTTGTGATTCTTGTCAGAGTGGAGTTATTTGCCTTAAGGACTTTTCCAAACCCATTACTTTCCTGTAAGAGACTCTCAATTGAAATAATATATTTCTCATTATATAGCTACTTTCATTGCTGGGGACGCAAAATACTTGAAAAATATTCTAAATTCCTATTCAAGGACCGTTTTCACCATTGTAAAATTCACATATGGTGAAATATAGAGACTAATTTAATACCCAGCTGCCATATTAATAAAATCCAGCAGTAATAAGAAAAGAAAGGTTCCTATATCTTAATAATAGCCCAGTGCTCTTTGAGAAATGCTGGGTAATTGTCATGGCCGGAGTCGCGGAGGCAAGGGCATTATCTGAAGGGTGTCATTTGATGCCTAATGACCTAGAGAGAGTGATAAAGCTCTTTATTTCTCCTAAAAGGCATCTCTCTGGAGAGAGATCGGCTTTGTGCAGATACGCTTCTTAAGGACACATTTTCTCATTTGCTTTTTCTTACAGTTATATAAAAGACTCTATTCTGAGTTCAGGAGAGTTCTCAACTAATCCTTAGTGGCATATTGCATCTGGCCTGTCCCCTAGACTGCAAAGCCCAACTTGAAAGGCTGCTAACCTCAGTTGCGCCAAAGTTTGTTTAACTCATCGTGGCTGCCAAGTTAGCTAGGAGTGTGATGTTTAACTAGGAGGAGTATGATGTGAAGATTTACAGTTTTTTTCTTTTCCCCTTCCTTCCTTCCCTCCCTCCCTCTTTCCTTCCTTCCTTCCTTCCTTCCTTCCTTCCTTCCTTCCTTCCTCTTTCCTTCTTTCCTACCCCCCCCCCCCCATACTTAGGATGGAGCCCAGAGCTTTTCAACTAAGCTACATCCCCAGCACCTTTTTATTGTTTAAGAAAGGGTCTTGCTAAATTACTCAAGCTGTGCTTGAACTTGGGATCCTCCTGCCTCGGTCTCCCCGAGTGCTAAGAATGCAGGCATGTGCTATCACATCCAGGTGGCTTTTGTGTTTTGAGTACCACCTGAACTTGGCCAAAATGTTGCCATCTTTCAAAACAATACTTGAATTTTAACAATTAAAAGTTTTTAAGTTGTCTTCTAGCAGACCATTTTTTTAGTGTTACAAGTAATGAAATGACATTTCATGGGCTTACACAAGTATTAGCTGAATGGTTAGAAAAACTAGGAATTTTCGAGAACCAATATTTTAAAAAAATAGTTGGTAAGTCAATGTTTAATTTTTTCCCCTCCGTCCTGCTTGAGAAGAGCTTCCTGCATATTGGGAATATTTTGGAGTTGTGTAGTTATTTTGATCTGATGATGTTTGGGTGTGATATAATACATTCTAAAAGGCAGGGATATTTTTTTCCAGCTATAGGGAAAAAAAGGTTATGGTCTTTGAATTATAATAAAGCTAGTGGTAATTATGTCACAGAGATACTTAAAGACCTGTATGATTTTTGTCAGACATTTTGGCAAAAGATTTTATAATCATCCAGCAGGTATGGTTCGATCCAAGGACCAGAGTATTTGTTGCTAGCAGATGAGGAGGGTCAGTTAAAATTCCTTTGCAACTTGTCTTTCAGCACAGGGAAGGGGAGGTGGGGTGCTGCCTGCACTTGTTGGGTGAGTCACTCCAGATCCCAGCACTGATGTGGCTTGTCAGTCATTGAGAATGCGTCACAGACTGGGCTTTTGCCACTCCTGGGATGATGCCCAAAGAAAACCTTCATGGGGGCTTAATGGGATATAGGTGTGCCAAAGGGGGGGGGGGACCTTTGTAAAGATTCTTGAGACCATATTTTTACTTATCTTAATTTTTAAAAAATTGTGAATGAATTAGCAACTACTTGGTATTGTGTTCTGTGTGTGTGTGTGTGCATTTTCCTGGTGGTACTGAGGATTGAGCCCGGGGTCTTCATACTGAGTTACATCACGAGCCTGTTTTTCAAATTTTGAGACAAGCTATAGCTCAGCTGTCCAGACTATTCTCAAATTTGCACTCCTCCTGCCTCAGCCTCTCAGAGTACTGGGATTATAGGTTTTCTCTGCTAAATGATGGGGCCTAGTTCTGCTTAGGGTTTTAAAATTTTTCCTGTATCTGGGCATGGTGATGCCTACCTGTAATTACAGCATTCTGGAAAGCCGAGGCAGAAGATCACAAGTTCGAACTCAGGCTAGACATCTTAGTGACTTAGTAACACTCACCTCAAAAATAAATAAATAATTACGAAAGGCCTAGGGATATAGCTCATGGTAGAGGCTATGAGTTCAATCCCCATTACTCCCCTAACCAAACCAAACCAAGCCAACCTGTGAATGAACCCAGTATTATGAAAACTTCCCAGCCAGTGGCGATAAATCATTTTTCAGGTTTCTTCATTTTTTTCAGATCTCCTTTATACCAACATTCTGTATTTGCAAGACAGTAGATCTTCTGCAGGGCTGTGGCTTACGGTGGCTTTTCCTTAACCAGTATTCATAAACTCTTATATATCACAAAATATTAATAGTTATTTTATGAAAAAAGGGACTTTCCTGGCTATATTACTATATTAGTCAAGGTTCTCCCAAAGAACAAGACCAACAGAAAAAAATATATATAAAAAGGCTGCCAACTCCAAAACCTGTGATTTGGGTCAGGAGAGCCAATGGCGCTGACAGTGCTGGACAGTGGACTGGAGAATTCCCTCTGGCTGGGGAAGGCTGGTCTTTTTGTTCCATTCATTCTGCTTGAATGGGACCCGTGCACATTGCACAGGGCAATCAGCTTCCCTCGAAGTGCTCAGATTTAAATGTTAATCTCAACCAAAAATAGCTTCCAAGTCAACACATGACGTTAATCATCATATTAAAAAAAAGGGGAGGAGGAGTTGGAGAGAGAAACACTTATGGAGGGCGAATCACCAAACACATTCCCACAGAGACCTGAGAAGTCTTGCAGGAAAGGCATCTTTTCACATTTGTGTAATCCCGTCTTTCCCAAATTTATTTGCTCACTGAAGTTTCTCCTCCTTTCCCTTCTCTTCTCCTCTTCTTCCTCCTCCTTCTTTCTGGTGGTGCTGGACGTGAACACAGAGTCTTTGCTCTGAGCTACATCCCCAGTCCACTGTTTTTGAGTGTCTTGCTAAGTCACTAATTTGCCCAGGCAGGGCTAGAACTTGAGATCCTCCTGCCTCAGCTTCTCAGTGTGCTGGGACTACAGGCCTGCGCCACTGCGCTTGGTTCTCCCTCCTTCTATGATTTTTTTTTTCTTCTGAAAACTGGCTTCCACCTTTCTGAATCATCAGATAAACTAGCAAAGCTGGTCCATGAAATGATGTCTGTTCAGACAGTGAACTCATCTAGAGGTTAAACTGGTGGTATCATCTCCCCGTGCTGAAACTGGAAGCCTGGGTGGGCCCCACCCCCCGTGGGCCCCACCCCCCCACCCCCACCCCTGACCCCCCATCCCTGCCCCCGTCCCTGCTCATTTGGGGTGCTGGATGTTCATGGTTGGACGCACCAGCTAAAGTGTGGTGCCAAGAGGTGGGCAGTGAGGTGTAAAGGTTGAGGCTGGACTTACACAGTAATGTCTTTTTCCCCATAATTACTATTTTTTATGAGTATATGTTTGCGATACATAATAATTACATTCATGGTTGAGGACGGGTGCATATTCATATCACATCTTCATCATTTTTGTGGCGTCTTCGACCAGCAAAGACACCACACGGACTCTCACGATCATGGAACGTTGACTCGACTCCACTCGACTCGACTCTACTGGACTCGACTTGACTGACTTGACTGGACCCTCCTCTTTATTCCGCAAAGCCCAAGCTTAAATACCCTTCCATACCCACATTAACATACAAGCAATCTAATAGGCTACACGTTAGCGTACAAGCAATCTAATAGGCTAACATTAGCATACAAGCAATCTAATAGGCTAACAAACTCTCCAGACCCATCACCCCACCCTGGGACCTCCTCCTTAGAACAGTCCCGTGGTTCAACACCTGATCCAAATTTCAAGCAGAACAACACCTGTCTTAAATTCCAGACAATAAACGCTTCTTCGTGGAAAGGAACGTGGCCAAGGTCTACAATGCTGAGGCTCTCGGGCCCTGAGGGCCCCAACAATTTTTGCTTCTATTCTCCTTCCTTCTGCTCCCCCCAGCTCCTCCTCCCCAGCTCCCCACCCCAGGTCTCCTCCTCAAATCTATAGTTTACCTCTCTCTTTCCTATCATCTCTCTTTTATTTTTCTCTTTAAATTTTGTGGATGTCTTCCATTTCTTATCTGAAACACTGTGGGAGATTTAACTCTTGCACGGTGGTGTCTGAGTGGGTCGGAGGAGGTCCAGGAGCTAGTGTTACACCACTGTCTGTTGAGAAGCCTAGATGAGAAAAGGGGAGTAAGTAACAGGGTGGCCTGGCGACTGTCACCCACTCAGTGTTTGCAGAGGGTCCTGGCTGAGGGTCCACACAGAGCTGGTAGGATGAGAGATGCAGGTGCACCTGTGGGTATCCCCAGCCCTGACGTAAAACAAAGAGATGAAGACATGAAGATAAAAGGAATCATAAAAAAAGAGAAAACAATATATCTACCATTGTATTTCGGATATGGTTTGAGCATCTCCCAAAGGCTCACGCGTTGAAATTTAATTCCTGCTGTATGAAGAGGGTAGAAACTTATTCCAGCTATGGTGTCTAGAGGCAGGACCTCTGAGAAGTGGTTAAGATCAGACAAAGTCATCAGGGTAGAGCCCCCATGATTGAGTTCTGGTGGCTTTATAAGAAGAGGAAGAGATCAGAGGAGACACACACACACATGAAATCTCTCTCTGGCTGTGTGATGCCCTGGGTCACCTTGGGACTCGGCCGGCAAGAAGACCATTTCCAGATGTTGGTCTTCAGCCTTGGGCCTCTAGAACTGTGAGCCAATAAAAACTTCCTTTCTTTCTAACTCACTTAGCCCTCGGTATTTTATTATAGTAATAGGAAATGGGTTTAAAAAGAAAAATTGGTACTGAGAGGTGAGGCTGTTGCTAATACTTGGAAATGTGATGGTGAATTTGGAATTGGACAACAGGCAAAGGATGAGGAGTTCAGAGGAGCCAGCAGGAGCCTAGGGTGCTGCAGACCTGGGGCCTTCCAGGTGGTCCTGGGGAAGTGGCTAGGGGGCCAGTCTCAGAGGGAAGTGAGGACTTAGCTGGAACTTGGAAGGGCCATCCTGGTGATTTGATGGCAAAGATCGCAGCTGTAGTGCCAAGGGCCGTATCCTCCCCTGGATATCATGAACTAATTTATCTGTTGGAGGAGATTTTGAAGCATCAAATCATGTGGCATGGGTACTGAACAGTGCTGCTGTTGGTCAGATTTACGAGAGTCAGGAGCTAAAGGAAGCAGAGCAGAGAGACTTGGGAAATTCTCAACAAGAATGTTCAAGAGAGGGCGCACGGTCAAGCAGCTGCTTGCTACAGGGCTGCGCATGACTGCTAATTGTAGGGACAGTTGGAAAAGGGCCTCAAGGGCATCTCAGAAATCTTTGAGGCGCTGCCCCTGTCCCAGGCCCCAAGGGCTTCCAGGGCAGAATGGTTTCAGCGACAGAACTGGTGTCTAATTTCCTCCTCTAATTTCGGCGAGCCAAGGGCTGCATGGCTGTAGCCAGAGTCCAAGACCCAGGCAGCGCTCGTTTCAGTGACAGACTTCAGTACCTCTCCTTGACCTGGTTTTGCACATGCACAGAAGGCAAGAATCACGGGATCCTGGAGGCTTCTAGCAGCAGGATTGCCAAGGAATAACTGGGAACCTAGAAAAACCCTGCCAAGGGATTGAGGCTCTGGTGGGAGGATGAAGTCATGGGCATGGAGCAATGCCGTCTTCAGAGTGCCATGTGTACCTGCAGGCTCTCTGGCCACACGATGCCTCACACTGCCTTGGCACTCTACCGACAAGGAGGCCACTACCAGACTCAGGCCCTCCACCAAGTACCAGAATCATGAGCCAAAATGAACCTCTTTTACCTTTTTTAAATATAGGTTAGCTAGCCTTGGATATTCCATTATAGTAACACAAAATGGACCAAGATCACCACTTTTTCTACTTGCAATTTTGTAGGTCTAATAGCCCCATATGCAAGAGGGTAATTATCTTTAATCTTATCATTCTGAAAAACTTGGTATATGTCTGAGTGCAGAGAGTCATGGAAATACTTTATTTGGCAAATAATTCCTGACGTCTCTCCTTAGGTCCACGGCAAGCCTACGTGCATCACGGATTGCTCTCTAGCTGTGCAAGTGTACCTGCAAGAAAGGTAGTTGACCCATCGGTGATGATCAAGATCAAATAGTAATCATTTCATCATGAATATGATCCCAGTTCTTACCTGTCCCTGTTTTTCCACCTGCAGTCATTGCTCCTGGTGGGGGCACTGGACAGAGTCACTTGGAGTGGAGGGCAGAGGGAGACGGGGATGGGGGGGTAGACGGCCGATGGTCTGAGAGCTGCCAGGGAGGAAGAGTTTATTTTAGACTGTGTACAGAGGTCTCAGTCCTTTCACGGTTCTGGCCATGGTGGAGGTCTGGAAGCACTTGGCGGAGAACTGCCACTCAGGGCGTTGCGAAAGGAAGCAGAGGGCAAGAAAAAGCTAGGAGCAAGGACACGTACCTTTAGATGGCACGGCACGCCCCAGGTGACCCATCCCTCCAGCCAGGCCCTGCCTTGTGACAGCACAGCAAGCCACCAATGGAGGCGTCCACTTGATCCACTTAGCCCCCATAAACTAATCACTTTCCCAATACACGAGACTCCGGGGGAACAGTCCAGGTCCACACCCTAGCACATGCCATCTGTGACTCAGAGAACAGCCGTAGCGCGAAACCCAGCTTTGCACCTTTCCCACGATCCCTATCCCGGCTGGGGAGGCCTTGGTAACAGCTTGGGTTCTGCCTGGTCTCCCGATACAGTCATCTGAGCCTCCCCTGGGCGTGGTGGTGACGGTCAGGTGTTAGGAACAGGGGCAGTTGCAGCACCATCCACCCTCTGAGCCGTGGAGTGGGGGGAGGGGGGCTCTTATTTCTGCAGCTGCCATTTGGGGTGGAGTGGTGTATTTGTCGCTGTTGGAAGGACACAGAGTTCATGTCCCGTGAGGTAAACTTTACCACGGTGAGATAGCAGGCAAGAAACCTGATGTTAAGCTGCCAGCCGTCCCTCTGGGCTATCCCGATATGCAGTGGCTCCCCTGTAGCCTCGCTGGAGGCAGCTCATGTGACCCAGGATCCAGGGAGTGCTGGAATAAGCTGTGGCTGTCCCGAGGTCACAGCACCTCGCTCTAAGCTGCCTCATTCCCTCCTGGCCTCTGCCCTGCGAGCCCGCAGAAGCCCACGAGCTTGCTCCCTGCTCTGTGTTCTGGAGAACTGCTACCAGTACAAGAACATGGTAGTCAATTGAGTTCACGTGTGACTTTTTTCTTTTTCAGTACTGAGGATTGAACCCAGGGCCTTCCCACAGAGCTATATCCCCAGGCTTTTTTGAGACAATAGACTCACTAAGTCACCCAGGCTGGACTTGTTCTTGTCATCCGTCCTCCTGGCTTACCCTCCCCGAGTGCTAGGATGATAGGTGTATACCACCGTGCCTGGCAGCCTGTGTGACTTCTCCTTCACAGGAAAGCAGACGGGGCGATGGGAGTGGGGCACACTCCTTCATCAGGAGGGGTGCTAGCCCAGGCAGCGAGAACCTTTTGGCTGCATTTTAAGAGAAATGCAGGTTGAGGGGCACCTGCCCTTGAGAGACGAGGCTCTTGGGCCATCTCCACGGCAGCCCCCTGCCCCGAGGCCCGCCGCCCCACGCCTCAGTACCCTCAGCTGTGCTGTGTGTATTGCTAACATTTCCTCCTGTTGTTCCCGTGCATTTTTAATAGCCAGTGGTAACTTCCAGCTGGGCTAAGCTGCCTGCCCAGTCTGTTCAAGTTTCCTCCCCAGGAGCCAATTACCGGTGCCCGAGGACTCTGGCTGCAAAGCTGCCTGGGTTTGGAGTGGTCGGCCTAGCCCTGTTTGTCTCAGAAGCTCTGTAATTTCCATGCATGATTTTTGAAAATGTGAGGTAAGTTCAGGATGCAAAAATGTGAGCACCTCAAGCAGACATGACACAAGACTTGTTGAATGAATAAAACACAGTGACAGTTATCATTAGGGATACAGAAAATGACTTAATCCCCATAGTAATGGCATGATGTTTAAAAAATAATTTTGTTTATGCTGGACAAGATTTTAGACCCTCATCCTGTAGCTAATTAAACAAAGAGCTTCCTCTATGGAATCAGTGCATCCGGGGTAGCTGGGTGAGAGCCCTATAGGGACTATTTTTCATTGGTCCCTCTGAACCTACTCTGCCCCCTTTTCTAGTATGTTCTGTGCCCTGGAAAGTTGGCTACCTCAGTGGCAAGTGTCTTACTGCAGAGCCTCCTGTTGGGTTCAGGTAATGGCAAAGGTCCCTAATCTCAGCACTCTGGGAGGCTGAAGCAGGAGGACTACTAGTTTGGGTGACTGAGTGAGAACCTCAAAAGAAAAGAGAAAAGAAAATGGGCTGGAGATGTAGCTTAGGGTGACCACCTGGCAGGACTGAAAAAAAGGAGAGAGAGAGAGAGAGAGAGAGAGAGAGAGAGAGAGAGAGAGAGAGAGAGAGAGAGAGAGAGAGAGAGAGAGATAAGGACTTGGCGTGCAGGCCAGAGAATCTACACCTGTTAATACTCCTGGTTTGTGTCAGCTGAAACTTGACGACCAAATAATTTGCTTTGAAGGAGGGAGTGAGGCTACTTCATTAACTCTCGTTACAGTCATTCTTAACCAGTAATTAGAAATTAACAAGAAATGGAGGACTGTGTTTCTCAACATCCTCACATCACAGACATAAGCCATTTTCTTTCTTGGCGGATATGTATCCAACAACGTCCTAACGTACGTTTGGAAAAGTGCCACTTACGACACAATTCAATCTGTTTTTTGATGATTCAGAAGATGCTGCAGTAGACAGTCATGGCTCAGGGGTCATGGTCATGACTAACACTTGTAATTGTACCAAGGATATGCGGACAGTCAAGGTCATGACTAACAGTTATGATTCTAACAAAGATACGCCGACAGTCTGGTTAACAAGATACCAGAGTGGCAGAATTTTCTCTGCTCTGAGGATAAAAATCCAATACGCTTACATGAAAATCTTTTATGAACACCTCTAACTTATTAATAAAAGAGAAACTCAGGCATGTGTTCTCAACAAAGAACACTACGGTGACCATTTTAATTTGGCCTCTTGGAATCCACTCTTTTTTCGTTTTCTGGTGTGTTCTGTGCTCTGGAACAGAGCCCATTCGAACCTCATCAAAGGTTTTATACTTTTTAAATAGTCAGAAAAATGTGTTGTGTGTCTCATGTGGCAACGTGACGGTGGCTTGTTTGCCGAATTTGCTTTCATGGTGGTGACGATCCCACAAAGCAGTTTGACTCTGTGTGTTTTAAAGAGATGGGCCCCGAGAGGTTAAGTAACAGGGCCCAGGTCACACATCCGGTAAGGGACAGAGCCTGAGCTAGAGGTCAGCCTGGCTTGATTCCAAAGTCCACCCTCCTGTGCTAGCCCAGCTGCTGGATTAGGGCTTGTGGGGAGAGAATTCCAGAACTCAAGATTTCTAGGCTTTTCCGTGCTTCCCTCTCCTTGTGCTCCTTCCCTCCGGGTGAACCCAATGCTTATGATTTAGAGGTGGCTCTGTGTCCCTGCCTGCTGCAAAGGCATAACACACCGTCATTAGCCCTCAGACTATCCTTCAAGGTGATGGCTGGAAGTCGTGAGATCCTAGGGCCGAGCTCTTCACCTGCGGGGACGGTAGAAGCCATCGTGTGAGGCAATTGCTTGTAGCACTGCACGTTGAATCACAGAGTTTTAGAGCTGGAGGGGAACGCTTTATAATGAAAGTCATAATTTTTACTTACCCTTAAAGTCCTGCCTCAAGACAGGAAATGACCCATGGCAGGCAAAAGGCAGTTGTGGCTTTTCATATTCCACCAGTAAGGCTACAAACTCTTGGATGAGAAGGTAATTTTGAGATTTTATATTTCTCAGACATGTGTCTACATACATATTAAATCCCCCAGGGTGGCCCACTCTCAAAACTCAGTTCCAGCTTGTCTGGGGGACATGGGGAGTGGGGACAGAAGGGAGGGAGGAAGGGGACCCAGGAATGAGATGCATCCAGGTATTCACCTGTTCTTTTCTCAGAGCTAGCTCTGGATAAGCCAAAGAGATAGAGTTTTTGAGAGCTTGGGCTCTGGATAGAAACCACCTGGGATCTAATCCTGACCCTGACACTTGTCTCCGTGCCTCAGTTTCCTCATCTGTAGACAAGGGTACACCTGGAGGGCTTGTTGTGAGCTCGTGTCAGGCAACACATGTGAAGCACTGAGGACAGGGTAGAGTGTGGGTGTGGCCATTCCTTTAGTGTACATGTTCGGAGTGGATAGCTGCGAATCCCTTTGTCTAAGGCTGGACAGCTGGTGAATGAATCAGACCTGGAACGTAGATCTACCCACATTCGAAGCTGTTTTTCCCATTTTGGGACAGAAAGGTATGAGTTAGGAGAACAGTTATAATGTAAATGACATCCAGTCGATGTCCCCAGAGTGATATTTGGTACCCGAGGAGACAATACCAGGAGCTGCCCAACGTCTGTGCAGGGTGTGGGTCTCCCCATTCTGAGACTGGCTGGGGGCCTTGAGGTTAAGTCAGGAAACAAGTTTGTGGTGCCAGAGGCAGATGTTGATACTGAAAGCTGTTCCAGGTGAGAGCGGCCTCAGCATAGGCAGGTCTGAAAGGTTCTTCCTTGTGGTTCCACCATTCATCCATCTATTCACTTACTTATTTGAGACAGAATCTTGTTCCTTAGTCCAGGCTGGTCCCAAATTCACTATGTCGCCCAGGCTGGCCTTGAACTCATGACAATCCTCTTACCTATCATGCGGATGCACCAGCACACCTGGCTTATGAGGTGCTGGGGGAATTGAACCTGGGCCTTGCATGTACTAGGTGGATACTGTAACTGCTGAGCTAAGCCCCCAGTCCCCATGCTCGCATTTCAAGTGCTCAGGGTCTCTGTCTGCTGAGAGAGGTTATGGGCTGTGGCGGTGAACTAGCAGTTGACACAATGGTGGGCCTTTCCCTACTTGTTTACCGTGACATCCCAGCTCTGAGGACATTGCCTGGCATGTATTGTGTGGTCACTGATGTTTATGAAATAAATATATATTAAATGAATGAAAAGATGGATGACAAGAGAGAGAGAAAGATGTCTTACTGAATTAAAATGTTGCGTGCCAGGTGAGGACAGAGAGGTACTTGAGGATGCCACCCAGTGCTTTCTTTGCTGACCCCAGGGCAGCTGGCTGGCAGACCACAGCAGAGTGTGTGAGTCGTGAGCTGTTTAGGCGGACTCTGCACAGTCCTTCCCTCCCCTTCCCCAGGGTGGCTATACTGCGTATGGAGAGTGGGTCGACCCTCCAGGACCCACAGCAGGGCTTTCAGGTCACACAAGGAGAATCTTAGCAGAGCCTGTGTTTTCTGTGGGTCGGAGTAGCTCTTGGGTCATTACCAAAAAGCACACTGTGGAGGCGGAGGACTGAGCTTGGCCCAGCAAGTTGGAAGACTCAGAAATTCAGGTGAGAACTGAGGAGGGCTTGGTTCAAGTGCAGGTGCTGAGAATGGCCTGGAGGTGGTATGTTCTGGAAATATTTGCAGGGAGGATGTCGGTGCTTATTGGGCTCATCATATCCTGCCCTGAGGCCTCAGATGTCCCCAAATAAAGTGGGTTTATAGTTTCCAGCTGAGAATGTTGGCCAGCCACCAGCTATTGCTAGGAACTGGTTTTTTAAGAATGGCCACTATATTCATTGTTTGTGAATTTCTGAGTACCACCTAGCTTGGCTCCGCAACATGCTTGTAGGTTCTTCATAGAGTACTATTGAAACAGCATGTAATTCTGATTTTTTTCACCTAAAATGTGCTATAAACTAGCATTATAATTTTCCTCTCCTCTCCTCCCCTCCCCCTTCTCTTATCTCCTCTTCCTCTTTCCTCCTCCTCCTTGCTTCCTTCCTGCTTCTTTAGCTATAAATGACTCCTAACATTGCAAGACCACACCACCACCTAACTTTGATTCTAATGCCAGGAAGGGAAAGTTTTCATAGGACAAATGCACTAGCGACTCACTTGGTTCTAATCCCGAGTTGTAGGAGTTAGTGGCTCTGGAAAGACCAAGTATATGTGGGGTTAGGGGTCCTCATTTTTCTAAAGCAGATTCTCATTTATTCCTGTGTTTCTACCACAGACCCTGCAGTTCTTTCCTGGCACAAGGAAGCATTCCCAGAGGTTTGTTGCTGTGACTGAGAGCTTCCGGTTCTGTCCCTGCCCAGGTGGTCCATCTACCTACCAGCCAGTGTCTGCTGACATCAGGAAGGGTGCTTGAAGGAAGTCAGGGGCAGACTGTGGTCAGTCTACTGCCAAGAAACCACTCTGTGCCCCCCCCCCCCCCGCCCTGATTCCCTGTTATTACAATACTTGTTCTCGGTCTCAGTCTCTCTCTCTGCTATGAACTGGAGTGCCTTCCCATTTTACCAGGGCATTGATGCTGGCCTCAGTTTGCCCATGTTCTGACCTGTCCCCACTGGCTGAGCTATACCGCTTAAGTTCAGCTTAACCACGGGGATGTGATCCCTCCCACCTCCCCTTTCCCTCTTGTCTGGTTTGGGGAGCAGGGCATTGCCCCATCCCGTTGGTCCTGCCCCGTGGTACTTTGTGTTTCTGGTAGAAATGGAAGCCCCTCAGCTGGCCTGTGCCTGCTCACGTGGGCCTGTCTGGCTGAAAGAGAAGCCTATCCTTGTATAGACTGTACCATTGTGTAGAACACCTACCTGTGCCTTTCAATCATTCCACATTGGGGGCCAAGATTTCTAAGTTCTACCTCCCTCATTATCCAGACTTTGAACTTTTTATCCAAAATTTTTATTCTATGAAATTAGTCATCTTGATGACATCTTTTAAGCTGTACTTCTGAGTCTGTGCTCAAAAATTATATATTTGATTTCTTGCGTATGGTGGGTTTCAGGTCTTGCTGCTCCCAAGTAGAGTATCTTGAGAAAAATGACAGAAATAAGAAGACTTTTCCCCTGAACCATGTCCTTAGACCTTGGGTTTGAGAGGTGCCTTCCCTACACCTGGAGAAAAGAATTTTGTCTCTAGAGTCCCAAGGACACAGGAAAATTTGAATAAACAAGTTTGTCCATGTTCTCCCAGTTTATTTTCGTTAGATCATACTGCTTTCTTCCCATTATACTTCTCCACTAGCTTCTTCATCAAAGTAGAGTGAAAAATACACAAGCTACTTGTGTTTTGGGATCTCAGTTCCTGAAGGATCTTGTGTTTCATGAAAGTTATATTAAAATTGTTCACTTTTCTCTCTCTCTCTTTTTTTTTTTTTTTTGCTACTGGAGTCTCCGCCATAAACCTTAAAAATAGGAAAGATATTAATTCCCATCCCTTAAAGATATCTTTAATTGTAATAATGTATGGTGCTATTGTACTATGATTGATTAATCCATCTTTTTTTCTTTTTTCTTGATTCTTGGGGATGGTGGCTGTCACTGTCATTTGAAAGCTTATTATATGTTCTGCATTCCAAGTAATAGCTATTAAGCCTTCATTAATCTGTTGAGAAAAACTTTATTAATCATGAGATTAATGTAGCAACATTTTTATTCATTTAGTTCTTTTTGGTACTTTTTGGTTAGTAGGAGTGGTGTAGAGTAACATTGTAGGAAAATTAATCCATGAATATTTGAGAGACTTTATTATATAAGACGTAAACTTCCTTAATTTAATCAGTAGCTGACCACAAAACTCTTTAATAGCACTTGTACTATTTTCCATGGAGGGATTTAAAAAAAAAACAGGCTCAAATGAAAAAAATAGTGGAGAATTCTACAGGAATGGGTCAATTGTTTGAAAATTGGCTTAATCTTCAGAAGGCAATCAAGTTTTTATGGTTTTATTAAAATTTTCGTTATAATGATTACATTTAGTGTTGTGCATTCAGGTACAGCCCATATTGATTTTTAGAGGTTAGTAGGGTAGTGTCTGTTTTTATTGTCAAACTCTCCTCTTTCTGATAATTAGCTTATGTCATAAAGATTAGAATTATAGACCACTCATACCTAATTGGTATAACTCGTGACTACACATGTAAGACCAAATTTGAGAAGGGTTATACACATATGCACTGAAATCCTCATTTACCTAGCATGTTTGAAGTTAAACCTCCAGTATCGTAGAAAATGAAAACAAAAATTAAATTAAATTCCCATTTAATTGTTTTGGAATTGTCAATCTCATTGCTTAATAATGGATACATTATAGCTTTTGTTTTAGTTTTCCAAGAGTTTTAGATCATGGTAACCAAATGCAACCCACACCCGTGTTATTTAGCTGAGCTAACAATGGTGACAGTTTATAAATCACTTCCTATCATCCTAACCACAGGAAGGAGAAGTTGCTAGCTTGTTATATTTGCTTTAAATGTCTAACTGTGGCTTCCATTATAAACAAAAAGTATGAGACACACTCATCCACTGTCATAAAGTTTTGACTATTAAAAACAAGCCTTTAATACAACCTGTTACTCTCCTAAACTTACATTTAAAACCAGGTATGAGAACAAAGAAGTTTGCTAATGTGGAATACAGGTCTTTGATCATGGGGACGCTTTGTATGCATGGTGGATGGGGTTGATATTTTAAGAAAGAATCCTACTTTCTTGGTGGCAGGAAATAGAATTACCTGAGGATCTGTTGGATGTTTTCTTTCCTGTATCAGTTACTTGATCCTGGATGAAGAAAATCACAGCATCGTTGATGCCAGTTGACTTGGATGGAGTGGTAGAGTCCCCTTTGTAATTACAGGGCTTAATCACCACTTTTGCCTTCTGACTGTTCTTTGACTCACTGCGTCTTTTTTCCAAGGATGTCAGGGAAGGTGAAATACAGACAACTGTGGTGAAAGATTTGGTGTGAGAGTTGGTCCTCCATCACCCACACATCCTCACCCAGTGTGGGCTGACTTCCTAGTGGCCAGCCCTTCCTAACCTCCAGGCTGACTCACCCCATGCCTGTTACCTAGTCATATCCCCTGTCTTGACATTATTTGCTCCACAGGCAGAGCTGGCTCCTTAGCTCACTAGTACTGGGAAGGCACCACTGTAGTCTTGGGACCTTCCAGTGCTGGGATGGGAAGGGAAATCTTGCCTGTCCGCTCAGGTCCGTTGCTTTGTTAATGGTGGAATGAAGGCCCAGGGAGAATGCCTTCTTCTCCTGTCTTCCAGATGTACCCACAGAGGCCACAGAGAAGTACTGATGAACTCCTACCAAATTGTAACGTAGTCAAAGGAGGCCCTCACCAGAGCCATTCTGTTTGAACTTTCAGCCTCCATCACTGTGAACCAAATAAACCTCATTTCTTCATAAAATAGCCTGTCTCACATATTTTTATTATAGTAACAAAAGTGAACTAATACACTCATCTTAACAGGGATAATAGCTATAAATTAGGAGGAAATTGTTGTTGAGCGATGTGACGAATTTCCTCTGGGGCACGAGGCCCTGGACGGGGGCTGCTGTGGACCACTGGCAGAGCCTGGAGGAGGACCCTTCCAGCTGTCTGCATCACTGCTCCTGCTGTGGCCCTCTTCCACTCAGACATGCCTACTGCCAGTCTCCACCATCAGCTTCACCTCCTCAAGATCGGCTCTGTGAGTTTCAGTAACATTTAGAGGACTGTTGTGTCTCTAGCTACATCCAGCTTTGAACATCCCAGCTGACAGCTGCCCCATGGAGAAAAAATATTATAAATATTATTGGTACCTTTGGGTCACTGAGACTTCCAGCTGGATCAGCTCCCCAACTTCCTTTAGCTGTTTTGTCTTGTAATATTTTCCTGTCCCCAGTGATGGAAGACTGACTTTCAGTTCTGCTTATAATGTCAAATTGTGAAAATTCCACCAGGATTTAGGACAAATTCCATTTCTTTATAAAGAATTGAAATACTAAATGGAAGCCATTGGCAGCTTCCTTATATTTCTTTCCTTACTTTAAAAAGAACAAAAAGGAAGCCACATTTTTTACTTTCTTCTGTTAGAGCTATTCAAAGAAAATTATGTGCTGGGTCTTCCAGGTACAGTAGCAAATGATGGAGTCTGGAAACGTGGTCTCCATAGTAAGAATGATCACCTCTGCTGTAAACGGATGGCATGAGTGAACTGTAGCTGGACCAGGACCCAAGCTCCATGATGCCTTCTCCTGGGGAGGGGCTCACCAGCAGCCTTCTAAGTGAACTTTTATTCAGATGACTTAAAACATTTTTCCAATGGGTTCTAGGACATGTCATAGGTTATTCTGTAAGAGGAAATACTAGTATCGATATTTTTGCCCCCTAAATTATATTTAAGAAACATACACAAGAGGACCATTTAACCCATGTGACATTCCATCCGTCACTGCCAGGGTGGCTTTCTTTTTATTGACTTACTGTCAAATCGATGTGGATCCTCTCTCTGAAGACCATTGGTCTAGCCTGTGTGCCATGTCCCTCAGCTTCAATATCTATTAGTCATGTTATTTCATGCACTTAGGGCACGAAACAGTGTATTATATGAACCTGTCTCCCCAGGTCTATGGCTGGCACAGGGGGCATCCAACAGTGAGGTGGAATACTGTGGCTCTCAAACTGAGTGTGACATAAATCAGCCAAAATAGGAATGCTTTAAAGGCAGTATGGACAAGCACAGTCTTTAGTCTTTAAAAAAATTACTCAAGATGAGTTATGCATTTAAAAAAATCAGATTAATGATTACCCAAATATTAAAACACTAAAAGTGCAGGTCTCTTCCCTCGCACACGTGAGAAATCAGAGATTTGATGTTACGTGGCAACGAAGACACAATGTTTGAACTTGATGTTTTGCGTGGTCATTGACGGTCTGGGGTTTAGAGAATGCTGTAAGTTTAACTCCAAACTACAATCTCTCATTTTGAGAGATTATTTGTTTAATCTCAGTGAGATTTTATTTTCTTATTTACAGAGTGAGAAACTCAGGTGCAGAGCCCTCAAAGGATTACTTTGAGGGTGAAACGGAAACCGTGCAGTGCAGCATCTGCTATGTAATCAATCGTCAGCGGCAGATTGGTTGTTTTTGTTAATTGTTGCGATGTTGGAGAGATTGTGTCAATTTGAGGCCATTAGGAACCACACCTGGATTAGAGCTCATGGGTGTGCGTGAGTGATTTGCGGGCCGGCGAATGAGGGAACAGCACTCAACTGGATGTGGAGGCCCACCTGGGAACTTGAACGGTATAAAAGGAGGGAAGAAGAAAGATCGTTACCATTTCTTCCTCTGGAAAAGCTCTCGCCTTTGCAATTGTCTATGGATGTCGACTTGCTACACGCCGCAAATCTTCATCACAGATTCGCTCGTCTGGACTTGCTGTCTGCCGCTGATCTTCAGTCTCTGGTCCTCGCCATTGTTCTTTGAATAACCGAGAGATCTGCAGCAGACTTTCACCGGCTGTCCTGCAATGCCGGATGGGTGTTCTATCCAGCAGCTGAGCAGCCATTGGACCCTCCAGCTCTTACGTGTGCAGGCCGCCATCTTGGACTATTTCTGTCCTCAGACAGGTAAGACTTCCAAATAGATCCTTTTCTCCCCCTTAAAATTTTTGTCAATTCTGCCTTTTGTAGAATTCAAACTAATACAGATTTTGGTACAAGAAGTGGTTCTCAAGAGACAGGATTATAACAATGGTCTTCTCTAAGGTGTCTAGTGATTTCTGAGGTTGGTTACCTAGTCTGATGAGACCTCAAGTTGCTGTGGTCCCCCATCCTAATAATGTAAGGGGAACTGATAGCCCATGGTGTGAACTGCTTAAATTGATACAGGAAGTGGATCATTTTGATTACCCTGATCCCCCACTTGTGAGGTGTGATGCTATTGTGGTTTGGCTCTGGAATGTCCCCCAAAAGTCTCATTTAAATGTTAATGGATTGTCCATGTTACCATGTACTGTTGGTAGATTGAGGCTTAGTCTGAAGGGGTGGATTACAGGCGTGTAAGTTAGGATGAGAGGTATATAGTGGTCACACCTTACCCACCTGGATGCAGGAGGGGCTAACTGCTGGGCAGAGACCTGGAAGGATATTTAAGCAGCATCCTGCCTTTCTTGGAGGCCTAGTCTCAACTAGCCTTGACTTGGCTTCCTGTGTGTGATGTCCTGAGAAGCTGCCTCCACCTCTGCCTCTGCCATGTACTTCCGTTGCTGCTGGCCACCCCTGAATGGATTGTGACCCTCTGAAACTGTGAGCTAAAATAAACCTTTCCTTTCCTGAATTTGTGGGTGTCAGGTATTGAGTCACAGCAACGAAAAGTAACTAAGACAGATGCATTTAGTGATTCTGTATATAATATATTTGAGAACTTTTGGAAAAGTAAAAAATAAGATGACGTTGGCTGGCCGCCGTTAGTAACTTTGCACAAGCTAGTGAAGAAGAACAATGAGCTCAGGGATTCAAACTCCTGACTGCAGACACACACAAACATTTTGAGAGCATCTCAGTGTGTTCTGGAGGAAAATCTTCTCTCTTTTAACTATATAGGGCTGAGGTTGCTGAAAATCAAGCTCAAGCCCTCATAATCAGATTAGCTGAACTCCAGTGCCAGGTCAATGCTCAGCCTAGAAGGATGTCTGCAGTTAAGTGAGGGCACTAATTGGAAAAGAATAGACTGGGATAGAGATGTGTTTTGCCAGAAGAAGGGATTTTCCTACCCTCAACAGCAGAGGCTTCTTATATCAAGATGGGACTCAGCAATACCATTTTTCTATTTTTCTTCTTACAATAATTTTTAAAATTTCCTTACTTTTTGCTTTATTAAATTTCTACAAAATATCACTGGCACTTGAAGGGTTTTTGTTTTTGTTTTTTAGCAATTCAAGTTAGTTTTTTAACTGTTTCTGCTTAGGTTTTTTTTTTTTTAAGGGTCTTTCCATGCAGCCCAGGGTCCTCCCAGGTTCTAGGTTCACATGCATGTCTCACCATGCCCAGCTTCCAATTAGGTTTTAAGTGTTTATTGGTCAAGTGAACTCAGTAAATTGTGAAGTACATTATTTGTTTATATTAAGAGTAAAAGATTAAATACAGCAATAAGAACACTAAAATGACTTACGTATGCCATTTCTTATCATATTTGACTTAAATAATTTCCTATAGGTGGCTATCTTTTTCTTGTTTTTTTTTTTTGCTATTGCAAATATGCAAAATTGGTAGAAACTAAATAAAAAATCATATTTATTGAAAATCTTCTCTGAATGATTTTATGATGGACCCCAAAACATAAAGACATAAAACGTGTGACTCATATATTGCTAGTAAGGATATAAAGTGGTTTAGCCACTGAAGAAAAACAGGTTGGTGGTTTCTCAATAAGTTAAACATAGAATTACCATATGACCCAAAAATTCCATTCCTAGATATATATTCAAGAGAATTGAAAGCAGATGTTAAAACAGAAACTTGTGCATGAATGAATGTTCATAGAAACACTATTCCCAGGAAACAAAATGTGGAAACAACTCAAATGCTCAAGGAATGCATGGATAGGCATATATTCAAATTATAGTATATGGTATTTATAGTATATAGTATTTTATGGTCAAATAATTATTCAACCATAAAAAGCCAGAAATGCATGCTACAATACAGATGAATCTTGAAAACATGCTAAGTGAAAGAAGCCAGGCACGGAAGGTCACTTCTTGAGATTTTATTCATAAGAAATATCCAAAATGGGTAAACCAGAGAGGTAGGAAGCAGATGAGTGGCTGCTTGGGGCTGCCTGTGAACGGAAGGGCCGTGACTATCTATTGAGCATCTACTATGTTTAGGGTGACTTCGCGCTTGGTAGCGATGATGATGTAACATCGTACTAAATGACCCTGAGCCACACACTTAAAATGGTTGGAATGACGAGAGTTATGTGTATTTGCTACAGTAAAGAGAAAGCACAGAAGATTGCTTCAAAGGGACCCAAACACCATGTGTGGAAAACCTTTAGTTGGAGATCTGTTTCCTACTAGTTTGTCCACTCTGTCCGTGGTCATCATGCCCAAGCTGCTTTTGTCCACATTATTTTCTAAACTATGAGGATCTTACCTGAGAGAATGGCATTAGACCTTTTTGTATGAATTTTGGACAGGACTTAATTGAAAGGCATTCTGAAGATTCAACTCTTCTTTGCTTTTAAGAGTTTCATGGCGGTCATATTTTGGTCGTTGGTCTGTTCTGCGTTAGTTTTTGATTACGGAGTGAGCTGGGTGATGAACTTCCTCCTCTCGCTCCTGTTTGAGCACTTTTTTTTAGAGCTCCTTGTTGAAGATTCTATTCTTTTTCTCACTGAATGATCTTAGTACCATTGTCTGTAAGCAATTGGATATACAAATTTTTGGTTATTTATGCATAATTCATTGTATTCTGTGGCCTATGTGTGTACCTCCAGGTTGGTACGCTGTGTGTGCGTGCACGTGTGTATGCATGTATGTGTGTGTAATAGTGCTGAGAGTGAAACCCAGATCTTCACACGTGCCAGGCAAATAAGTGGTCTACCACTGAACTGCACCACTCAACCTACATTATTTTGATTATTTTAACTTTGCACTAAGTTTCAAAAAAAGTGACTGTCTTATATTTATTTTTCTTTCTTTCACTGTTTTTTGGCCACATAGAGCCACTTGTAATTGTATAAAAAATCTGTTTTCCATTTTTCAAAATATGGCCAGTGGAATTTTGATAGAGCTTACACTAAAAGTGTATATTTCTTTGAGATGTATTGCTATCTTTATTTTTAAATTCTTTTGTTGTGCTGCAAATTGAATTTAGGCCACACCACAAGCTACATCCCCAGCGTTGTGTTGTCATCTTTACAATCCTGAGTCTTTCTATTTATGAATGGTGATGACTTTTTCATTTACTGAGGTCTTCTTTAATTTCTTGCAGTAATGTTTTGTGGTTTTCAGTGTACAAGTCTTTTACCTCATTGGCTAACTTTATTCCTATGTTACTACCATTTTGGATGCAATTGTAAATGGAGTTATTTTCTTAATTTCCTTTTTGGACTGTTCCAAAAACGTATTAAAAACACAGCTTGTTTTTCTGTGTTGATCTTGTACCCTTTAGTTGTTATTTTTTCATGGTAGATTCTTCGGGATTTTCTATATATAGAATCATGTTGCCTGCAAATAAATCAAGTGTTATACTTTCCTTTCCAATTTGGATGCTTTTTGTTATTTTTTTTCTTGCCAAATTTCCCTCCCTAAGACTTCTGTACAATATTGAACAGCAGCAGCTGAAATGAGCATAAGAGAAGGATGTTGACTTTCTCCACCACTATCCAACACTCTGCTGAAGGTAATGGATTTTGCAGTAGAATTTCCATCTAATTGTTATTCACAAACTAAAACCAGTGTCTTAGTAATGCTATTTTTTCTGAGGTGAAGTTTTTTTTGAGTGCATTTATGGTATGAAATCTGTGCATTTATGATCAAAGAAATGTCGGAATAGTCCTTCTAGGAGAAGGTGATGACTGTCTCAAGGCCACACGTCTTACTCGAAAAGAAGTCTTGATCTGCTGTGCGATGAGGGCCCATTGACTCAGAATGGTTTTCAAAACTGAGGCCACTGATTTAATAACAGTGGTGTTTTCCTTAGAGACTTCTGGTTCTTTCTAATTGTGTGTAATGTATTTTAAAAGGAGGAAGAATAGAGAACTGCCTGTAGCTGAGAGTTGGAGAAATGACAGTTGGTACTGAGGGGCAATGGAGAAAGATTGCAGAGAAAGGTAGATGGTAATGCTGAGGTGCTGCTGCACCATTACCATCCACCCCACAGTGTAAAATGCAGTCTTTTTAATTTATAATTTAAAATTTTTTAGGATTTACTTATTTATTGCAGTAATGAGAACTGAATCTAGGAACTTTGCACTGAGTGAATCGTTGTCCTTTTAAAACATTTTTATTTTGCTATAATAGTCTTGCTAATGTTAAATTGCCCAGGATGGGATCAAACTTGTGATCTCCCTGCCTCAGCCTCCCAGAGTACTGGGATTCCAGGTACGTCGTACCAAGCCTAGCTTTTTAAATTCTCAGCTCCAGTCTTGGATTCTCCATGATTCACCAGCCTCTGTGAGTGAGACAAGGAGACCAGGATGCTGAAGGCTGTTTGGAGTAGGACAGTCAGTGATGCTTTAGATGCCAAAGACATTTGAATGAAAGACAAAATTATGTTTAGTATTCATTATGCAATACATTTAATAAAGGTATCATAATTTTTTTAAAAAAGAAAGTTTTCAGAAGGGAAAGTTTCAGCTTCATGGGTTTTACGTTTACATTATGTTTCTCATTCCTCATCAATGCCAGACAAATTAGCCATTGTCATGGTTTGGATCTGGAGTGTCCCCCAAAAACCTCACGTACCTATGGATATTGTGTAGTGTTGGGAGTGGGGCCTGGCTGGAAGGGGGGATGCTTGGGGCTTTACTTGGAGCGGGGGTGTGCTGGTTCTGCCTTCCTCCCTGGCGTCTCTCAGTTCTGTCATGCTGCTGTGAGGATCTCTGCCTCTGGAGCACCGGCTCTGGCTCCAAGTTTAGCTGTGGCCCCACCAGGTGATTCCACCATTTCCCAGCCGCCCACCTGTGAGTGGACTGTGACTTTCTGAAACTGTGTAAAATAAATCGTTCCTCCCTGAAGTTGTGGAGGTTGGGTAATCTGTCCCAGCCATGAAAAAGTAACTAAGACAGTCATTGTATTGGATCATAGAACAATTCTTTCAGATAGAGTTATGTGGACACATTTTGAGTAAGGGGACAGGAAAAGGGTATAAAATACTGCCCTAACTTATTCCTGTAGAAATGCACTGAGGATTTTCTTCTATAGGAATATTCACGGAGGTGATTTGAGGATAGCTCAACCAATAAAAATTTAGATCAGTGAACAGATGGCCTTTTCCTGAGCACCTTAATCTTGGGAGAACTCATAATTTACTATTCAAACCAGGGAACTTTTGAGGAAGGAGAGAAACATTATTAATGATACTAGGACAGTAGAGGCACAAATCAGGACTATCTTGGTGAATAGATGGATGCCTAGTCAATAGCTAAAACCCCTAGGAGTGGTTGAATGTTTATTCTCATGGTTACTATTGCTTTCATCAGGGAGAAAAATTAGTAAGAAGAAAACATGTATTCTTCTGCGTTGTCAGTTAGATTTTCGGCGGAGGGAGATGAGGTCACAAACTGTTGTTATGATGGCTGCCTCATTTAGTTCTCTTCCCTGCTTTCTTAGAGCGGCTATTCTGGTGTTTGGAGTTTGGGCTGGGGCCAACGCAACGCAAGGCGATACTGAGTGTGGCCAGGACAGAGCTGCCTGGTGGGTTTAGTTCACGGGCAGTCCAGGGAAAGAGAAGCAGGCTTTGGCCTGCACCAGGCACATCCAACCTGCAGCTGACCATTTTTGTGCCATGCCCCCTTTTTAAATGTTATAATGAGCGTATTTAAAAACAAAGCATTAGCACTTACATGTGCACATTAACTATATGATAAGTTTATATGTGGCCCAAGGCAGCTTCTTTTCACTCATAAAAACAAGACCCACAGGTCCAACACGACTGGCCTATATCTTTTGAGCCATTCTTGTGTTCCTCTCAGATAAGGCAGCCTGGACCATCTGTCTTGCTAGGGCCCATAAAATATGGGAAGTTCTTAGGATTTGACTATAACTGGACTTATTTCCAGAGATTAGTAGGGATTGAAAAGGTAATTCTCATTAGGACCAACTTTAATTTCAGTCACTTCCTTGATAACTAAATCTCACAGTTAAGCAATCAAAATAATAAAAGCACTTATATGAGCATACTTAATCATGTGAATGCCATTTATGATTCCAAAGGTTAAAGCTAATGATAGTTAAAAATCAAACACAATTCTGGTTAAATAAATGTTCTAAAATTTACCTGTCTGGCTTCAGTGGGACCTTACGGCTAGTAATCACTTGTCAATATAAGACTGAGGGTATGTGGGTCACGGTAATGAAGCTATTATGGATAAAAATGGCCACTGGAACAACAATGTAAATAGAGTAGTCTTATTTATTCACAGTTTTGGGCACTCTGGTTTCATTTCTCTCATGAGCCATGATCTGAAAACATCAAATGGAAAGTTCCAGAAATAAACAATTTGTAAATTTGAACGTACACGCCAGTCTGGGTAACCTGATACAATCTTACACCATCCCTTTCATATCCATACTGTGCCTGTCACCAGCCCGTTAGTCACCATGCAACTGTCTCGGTGTCATAGTGCCCGCCATGCCCTTACAGTGCTGTGCTCAAGTAACTTTTGTTTTGTTTAATGATGTCCCAGACCCTAATCAGAGTGATGCTAAACATTTGGATATGCCAGAGAGAAGCTACAAAATGCCTCCTTTGCATGAAAAGGTGAAAATACAGTAAGACTTTTGTTTTTGCTCAACGTTCAAGCACACTGAACACACATGTACATGTTCATGACAGTATATTATAATCTAACTTGCAACTTATTATTGTTGCTACTTTCTTCCTGTGCCTGCCTAATTTATAAATTAACTTTCAGTACAGGTATATGCAAGGTGTGATTGAAATACATAGTGTGATTCAAATTCAGAGTGTGTGTTTAAATTTTAAAAACTATTACGGTAAAACCCACCTCGCTGTTAATCCCGTCAGAACACTCCTTCTCACTCAAACACGCTCATCTGTCTGGCCACCTTCTGAAGCAGTTCTGCAAGTCTTTTCTCGACTATCTTTGTAAGCCTAGTTAAAAAAACCCACACTGGGTGCTGCTGCAGTGTGCTGTCCAGTGGAAAGGCAGGCTCGCAAAACCCCCATGACGTGTCCTCGTCTACCCTGTTTGCTGGGACCACCACTGTGCTACCTCTGACTCTTTCCCGAGTGAAAATGACCATGAAAGGTAAAATGCTGAATCAATTCAGAACACAAAATAGGGATCCACAACAGTGCAACTAGAAACATCCACAGAAAGGGACACCAGAGCTGCTTCAAAAGGAGCAAGCACCATGGGATCGGTGTATTCAACGCGAGGGGGAGGATTTTGAGAGGGATTAATGGCAATGTGTCTTTGACTATAATAATTAAAAAATAAACATTCATGGATTTTTGACCACAGTTTGTGCATATAGAAAAAACCCCCAGTGTGCATGTTTGGGTGCTGTCTTTCAGGCATCCAGTGTGATCCTTAGAACGTAACCCCATGCAGAAGGGGGTCTCCTCCAGTGGAGGTCTCCTGAGAGCATTTGCTAGGTACCAGGTACTAGTAGATTGCCTACAGTGGTGTGGTTGGCTGCAGCCGCTGGGTACAGAGTTCAAATTAAAGCTCTGTCACCTCTTTCATTATTACTAACACCCAAGTCATAAACATCGCGGACAGTGGAGAAAGCATGAGGACCTAAGTCCCAGCCTTAGATGTGTTTCCAAGCATGGTAGGTTGTATGATCTCTTGGAATCATAGTTTATCCACTTACCAGAGGAAGTCAATGCAAACTTTACCTGAATTCCAAGAGTGCTGTGAAAACCCAGTGTGATGTATAAGAAAACACTTTCTTTTTTGCAGTATGAAGAACTGTGAAGAGAATATTATTGAAAAGATATTTTAATCACAGTTGCATCGTGACTTTAAGGAAAAGTTCTTTTAGCCTTTAAAATTTTTCTTCTCTATTTTTAGATGGGCAAAAAACAGGAGAAGGACTTTACTTTTCCTTTACTTATCCTAAGCTTTTATTCTGTCTTTGAAGAGATCAAGGAACTGTGGGCTTGTCTTCTCTTTCCCTTCTTGCTGTCTTGAGATGTGAGTAGTAGTTTGCTGTGACTTGAACTTTCTGCCATTGACAGTTTTGGCTCTCAGCAGAGCCCCAAACCTATGAGGAGGCTTCCTGATTGACTCAGAATATGAACTTTCAGAGATATGTTCTAAATAAACCTTTTCTCTTTACAAGTTAATTGTGTTTTGTTATAACAGTGTGAAGTTGCATTAATATGACATTTAGGGTAGAATGTATTTGGGAGTTAAACAATGAGACCACTGCAACAAGAAGTGATTGAACTATTTGACACAGTGTAACTTTTTAATCAAATTCCAGAGAGCAGACTCTGTAAGACTGCTCAAGTAATGGAGACAATGAAACATTGCCAGTGTCCACTTTTTTGTCCCCTAGGCAGATTATTGACCAATGTGAGGAAATGTGTAGCATACCCTGTTTTGTCATCACACTAATTGGCTTGTCATGAGATTTCTAAGTAGATTTTGGGGGAGGTTCATGAAGGATGGATTACAGTCCCTCTTCTTTTCCCAACTGGAATACCTACGCCAACATAAATACATTCGTTACTATAAATTGACACAGAGATTTCAACGTATGCCTTTTAAGTGTTTCTTATTACCTTCTGGAAATGTTTGTAAAACTCTAATATATTTCCAAGTGATGAACTGTATCTCTTTGATGTTGGCGTCTTGGGAACTCAAAGAATTTTGCTAGTCGAAAGAGAGGACTTGAGAACAGTCTCTTCCAGTTTCCTCTTTCTCTCCATTTATTAAATTGCTCAAAGAAATACATCAAAACTGTTAGAAGTGGGATGCTCCAGAATTAGTCTTCCCAGGTTCAAGTCCTGGTTCTCCATGACTTATCAGCTGTGTGACCTTGGTGTCTCTGTCCTCAGTTTTTTTCTATTGTAGAATAAATATAAGAACACCTATCCTGTAAGTTGTTGTGAGGGTGCAATTAGATTATATATGGAAGATATTTAGCACAGGAAGTGGCACACAGGAAGCAGCCAATTAATGTTAATAACCAGTATGATAATTACTACCTCTACTACCACCACTGTCATGACTACAGGGGGTCCCAAGGGTTTCCATGTACACAAAATATTGGAAATTAATATAATATACTGTAAACATTGGCTCAGGATTAGTTTATCATGATCTTTGAAGCAAAACTAACACTATGAGAAAAATTATTCATACACTGAATTCAATGTACAAGTTATTCCAAAAGTCTATATACATAGAAAAATTTAACAAGCTTTTGAGACTTCTGCATTGCTACTTAGTGGTGGGAGCACAGTACCAAACAAGAAGGCCGGGAGTGTGAACTTTATGCATTCATTTTGTGATGTGGCCAGAGAGTGAGGAGATGGGAGTGTGAATGAGCTGTGCATTGCTATCAAACTTAACATTTCTTTGGGTAAACAAGAACCGGAAAGTGAGGTGGAGCCAGGAAGTGTCAGCTTTGTCATCATGCAGGGATGCAAAAGGACTGCAGTGATGTCTTGTAAACCTTGAATTCATTCTCTGTTTTCCCATTGGACTGAGCTAACAATTTCACTTGAAGACACTGAGATGAAAGATTTCTTCTGGGGGACTTGGAAGGGAAAGCTATGGCTGAGGTATTCTGAAGGGGCCTGGCTGTACCTTGTGATGTTATAGAAGATAGTGACCCTGAAGGTCACACCCCCTGACCCTGGGCAAGTTACTGACTCTGTTTCAGCTGTCATCCTGTAGTAGCCTGTGGTTAATCCAGACATGGGTAGTGTTACCCAACGGTAAAGGATAACTAAGTAGTTAGAGGGCGTTCCTGCCTGCTCCTTGGTGAAAGAGGTGATTCTCATCTGATAAGAGTCATCAATAAGATGCTATGTATGCTTTGATGCAATTCAAAGTTTTCTTCATAATGAAGGCTTATTGGACTCAAACAAATCCTTGTTTGTTTTATGTCCTCATGTATAAATCCAGCTGTAGAGCAGCTTTTTATGGTATTTGCAACTACAGCTGTGCTAGTATAAAGAACTGTTTTTAATATTTCATTCCCTGAAGGAAATATTTGAGAACTCTAAGCTTCCCCTGACTACTGACAGTCTCTTCTTGTAAATTTCTTGTCTGGACAACCTGCTTAAACTGCTGTGTCGCTTGCTTTCCTAGATAACTGGAATTTGGTTGTAATATCATGTGCAGCTCAGGTCAGAGGGAAGTACTTGGCTCTAACTTATTTTTTTTCTTTTTATTATTTTTTAAACTTTGGGATGAATATTTGATGTTGCGGCAAACCAACTTATTGCACTTGTGACAAAGCACAAACTGTCTAGAAGAATATCTACTGATCATTTAACCATGAACTATGACTAATAATTATCTAAGTGGAGCTGAGGGTAGTGACTCCAAGGGGTTTGTAGGAAAAATGTGCTCAGTGTTTCCTCACAGTAACAATTGAGTAATTTTTTCCTCTTTCTTTTGTGAAACCTTTCACCCTCTACACCTAGAAACGCCTAAGGGCCCTTGTATGTAACCAGATTATATCCTATTGAGAAGGTCTATACTGCTGCCCTCAGAACCTTTATAATAAAGGGGAATTAAAACAAGAAGTTGCTGTCAACCAAATTAGCCAACAGAGGTTATTTTTAAATCCTCCAAACGTCATTCCTTCCCCGCCATTCCTTCACGACATTCACATCTCCCCTGTTGGGAGCAGCATTTATGTCACATACTTTGGTAAAAATATTTTCTGAACGTTCGGTTTTAGGGCATTTTGGTTGGCTTTTTGTTTGTTTGTTCGTAGATTTTAATACTGATAAGGCAGAGATCTCTGAGAGACACCGCTCTTCCATTATGTTCTGGAATTAAAAAACAGATAAAAGTGGCAGACATTTCTCTCACTGGCTGCAGTCATCTGTGGAGCTTCATATTTAGCTTCAAGGGAAAATGGAGTCTTCCCAGAGTGAGCACTTCGTGGCCGCGAAGTCCAAGGAAGTGAAGCGCCTGGGTCATATCCTGAAACAGGTACCCGGATTCCGCTTCCACCCAGCACCTCTGGATAAACGAAGGGACCACATCTGTGTGAAAATCTCGCCTCCTGCACTCGGGGACAGACCTTCCACAGTCATGGACGGTATTTTCTGTGGTGAACTAACAAGTTTGAATCAAATGTACTTTTTTATCTTAGCTGTTATTTCTTGGTTATCTTTTCACTTCACAGCATAAATGTTGGCTCAGCAGGTTGGAGCTGTGACATCAGCTCAGTTCAAAAATAACCTTGAAGTTCATTATCCTGTTCCAATTTAACAAGCAGGATTTGAGAAAGAGGACATCTGATGGACTCGTACTACGTTTTTGTTCCGTTAAGCAACAATTGAATAAAAGTAAAAATAGTGAAGGTGACCAGAAAGCCCAAAGTCTGTTTGACAGTACAAACCAAAATGCCCCTTATTCAGAGTTTTTCCCTCCCAATTTTGCGGTCTTGAGAGAATTGCATGATCTAATCTCTAGGTATGCATGGAGTCAGGAGCCAAAGGGTCACCTGGCTACAATCTCCAACCTGACACCTCCTTAGATCTGTCACATTAATATAGTTCATGCTCCTCACCTTACTCACTAAAGTGACATTTATCAAATTCTCACATAAAGATGGAGCACAGAGAGAAGAAAAGATCACATTATCTAATAGGGTCCGAAAGCCAAGTCAGAATGGCGAAGTTCAACTGTCGATGTTGTTGGGGGTTTGAAGAGTGTTGACTGATATGCACTTTCCACCTGGAGAATGAACATTCCCAGAAGACGATTATTATCTGGAGTGACTTGTACTTTGAAATATTGGTGAGGGAGAGAATTTGTGCTGATACTTATTGACCCAATTTGTGTCATTTAATCCTGTATGAGTCATGTATCTGAACAGAACATTATAGCTTTAAAAACACATGGGCTAACCAAATCCTCAGATTTCCATAGCTAATCATATAAAGTTGCATTTGAAATTATAGAATATTCTACGTCTTTTCAAATTCCCATCTTCCCCAGATGGTCTTTATTTCACTCTGACAGTATATCAAATAAAGTAACAGGTGTGCCAGGATGATAGAATAAAGATAGGACTTCCTTGTGAAAATTTCTCATGTAAGTTGTATCTGATTTTATACGAAATGTACCCTTTCTTTCACTTAGACTTCCTTAGCTCCCCCTTTTTTGAGACAGTATCTCACTCTGTCATTCATACTGGTCTTGAATTTACTGTGCAGCCCAGGTTGGTCTCAAACTCATGGCAATCCTCCTGCCTCAGCCTTCTGAGTGCTGGGATTACAAGCATGTGTTCCTTAGCTTTTGATACCTTACCAGCTAGTTGTTTCTACCAAAACTAAAATTCAATTTGACATAGTAATGGCTGGCTTGAAGGCCTACATCCCTACAGGTAGTCCTGTGTCCTGCATAGGGCTTTCTGTCCAACTCAAGGCTCTCTGTTTCATCTGTTTTTTCTTTTGCTGTTTATTATTAGAGAAGTACATGAATTATGTCATGGGGTTTGTCCTAAAACATTATAATAACACAAGCATTCATGTTCAAAGTGGGCATTGTCCTGGTTCAAATAACGAAACATTTTCGGAATTCTCTCTAGAGGATTTCTTGCCCACACAGAGGAATGAATCGGCATTTCATACTGAGGTTCCCGGTCTCTGGGTGTCTCACTCCTGCCTCTTTATTGTGTACCTGGGCTTCAGCCAGCCTTGTCCTGCATTCTTGGCCACCACACTTCTCCTCTGGAAACTATAGGGAAAAAAAAAATCTTCCCTGGGAACTAAGTCAGTTTTTTCCTACTAATTATTCCCAAAACAAAGATCTAAGAGAACTGTCCTTTCTTCAGTAATCAAAGGATCTTCTGAGCTCCATTGTTCTCCACCGCTTAGGTTCCCTAGATGGCACGCGGTTCCTCTCCGCAGCCTGGCTCCGTGTTTCACCCACCCGCAAGGCCACACAGACTCTTGCTTCCGTTTGCGTCTCTTCTCTCCTTCTCCGGGAAAATCATATACTTCCTAAATCTCAGCTAACGTCTCGTAGTTAGAAATCAAAATCAGAGGATGCATTCTTTAGATATAATGGCTTTTCTGTCATCTATTTTTTCATTGGTATCCCTTAAAAATTAAATGGCAGGCACAATTCACATGGAGAAGTAATCTTAAATGATAAAAGCCTTGGATTTAGCTTTCTGTTTTTAATTCCCCAATCCTGTCCCCTCATATGAAAAAAGAATGAGATTTGTTTGAAGGTTTACAAAGCGCTTTTACTTAGTCAAGGGGAAGTTCTAGTTATCCTAGACTTTTAAAGATGGTCCTATGGTGATATTTCAGTGATATTTCCATGAAGTCAAAAGTCATGTCTATTTTTGTCACCAGTGTGTGTCCCGTGCTTAGAACAGTGTCTGGCACTAGTAAGTTCCCAATGACCCTGCCATCTGTCCTTGGGCTATTTTGAGAAGTTCAAAGGTGTTGATAGGCTGGTTGGGTAAGTGTGAAGTGGAGAGTGTGGCACGGGGTGGGCAGATTAGGCATTCATCCCTGGTCCTGAGTTACTGGAAGTGTTTGTAATCACATGGGGCATCTTATGCTCTGAATAGTTGGAATTGGAAGCCATGCAAGAAATAAATAGGGAGAGTTTCATTTCTATAGCATGTTAATAGGATGCAAGTTTTACATTTTGACCAGAACAACTTAAATTGTCCCTGGCTGGAAACCACATCCTGTCCAAACCTTTAGAAGAACAGAAGTAACATTTTTCTTTCTGTTTAATGACCATGTGGCCATTTTGGTTAGAAGAACTGTGCTGTTTTTTGGTTCCATTTAAAAACTGTGTTTGTTGCTGTGCTTTATATATTTAGTGCTATGTAGTAAGCAGTGAGCTGGCCAACCAACCAAGCAAGCAATCATCCAACCAAAACTGCCCTAGCAGCTACAGGCGTAAGCAGTACAATGGACCGGTTGAGTCGGAAGCAGATTGAGCACTCTCTCAGGTCCTCAAAACACAAGTTGCCTGGTAGAGAACAAAGAAGAAACGCTGGTTTTTTCAGTGGGTCGTTAATATCTCAGAGGGTGTGACGACATAGGCACGTGCCATCCAGCTGAGGGCACCCGTGCATAGTTCTGCTTCAGAGAAAGTGGTATCAAGGCATCAAAGGTAGAACTTAACCAATCAACTGACCGAAAAATCACCTGAAAGGATTTGCCAGCAAATCTAAGAACGTTCGCATTGTGAAGAACACAGTGCCTGTGCAGTCAAATAGTTACATTAGGGACAGACACAGTGAGCGGTGACAGGTTCCGGGAACTGGCTAGTACTAAACCACTAGTTAGAAACAGCCAGAATTTAAGCTGCAGACCATTTCCCTGGCAGGCTACTACCTGTTTCTCTCTTTCTCTCTTAACATTATTTCTTCAGACTGTAGCTAGAGTGAATTTGGGATCAACATAGTCTGTGTTGAAACAATTATGATGAGGCAAAACCCTTCCTGTTGGGGAGTTCTGCCCTGGAAGATGTGCCCTTTGCTATGCCACGGTGAGCTTCTGTGGCATTCCTCTGGGTCTGTGTTTTCATTTCTGGGTCGTCGTGGTGCTTTGGGTAGCATTGACCTAGTTAGAGAGGGAGATTTGGGTTTAAAAGTTTAATTATTTTTGCTTAAGCCTTGAATGCGTCAATGGGCCAGGAATAAACAGAGCAGTTTGTTTATTGCTTTATGTAGATTTTTTAGGACATTTAGAAAACTGGGTGAAAAAAAATGGAATGAAAACTCAAGCAACAAAAAGATCAGTATAAAAGCTCAAAGAAACAGAAGAAGGTCTTTGGAAGTAGCTGAATATCTGCACAGTCCTTTCACCTCCCAAAGTTGCCAATTCAAATCAACTCCGTGTAATTACCTGCCTTCTACATTTTACTGGGTTTTTTTGACATGTAATATGAAATGTACATTTTTGATACATTAAAAAATGAACTTTTGGGGCTAGGAGTATAGCTCAGTGACACGCATGTGCTCAGTATGCACAAGGCTAAAGGACAACCTCCAGTACCAATAAATTAATAAATAAATAGAGTAAAATTTTAATTTTGCTTTCTTCCTGGATAAACAAAAACACAAAATCATGTGATTTGATTGCATATGGAGAATATAAATTATAGAAGTGACACCAGGGCCAGGATATAGACTGCTTCTATCAACTCAGAATCCCTGTCCAGAGCCTCGCTAATCTCACTTCCCAATATCCTTATTTTAATCACCAATTATCAGTTTTACAGGCTTTGCATTTTATAGAAGTGAAATCATGCAATATTTGGTCTTGAGATGAATTTACACTGTTCCATGTAGCAGACTTGTTCATTCTCATTTCCATAAAGCATTCCATTATAAGTACAAAACACAATTTGTGCATTTCCTGTTGGTGAGCTTTTCTAGATTTTTATTTTTTATTTATTTTATTTTTTTGTTACTATAGAGGGTGTTTCTCTGAGTGGTCTTTTGGTCCAAATATGTACTCTTTTGCTTTTGGGGACAGGCTTAGGAGTGAAATTGCTGGCCAAGGGCACCATGTGTTTAAACTGTTTCTTTCTTTCTTTCTTTCTTTCTTTCTTTCTTTCTTTCTTTCTTTTTTTTTTTTTTTTGGTCTGTACTAATTTACATTACCAACAGTGATCTTTGAAAAATCCAGTTGCTAGGATATCCTCACCTGACACTGGTGCTCCAGAGGGTAGGTAGTGGCATTTTCTGATCTTAATAGTAGTATCATGATGATACATGTTGCTGGGCACCTTTTATAAATTTAGTGATCATTTTGATTGTTCCTTTTATGACGTGCTTTCTCAGGTTCCATGTTAATTTTCATATTGAATGATCTGTTTTTAATTGATTTACGTGAAGTTTTATATTACATCGACATAAGCCCTTTGTTGGCTAGATGTGTTACAAATATTTTTTCCAAGTTGTTGTTTGCATTTGTACTTTCTTTGTGGTGTCTTTTTTCGGGAACTGAAATTCTTACTTTTAATGTAAATTAATTAATGTAATATAGTTGAGTTGACTTATTAATTCATAGTTAAATTATATAGTTTAAAATTATTTGCCGACCCCAAGTTCATAAAGATACTGTTTTTTCCTCCTAGAATTTTTAGTGGATTTACATCTACTTTTATAGCTACAGTCCATCTGGAGTTGATTATTTTTATGATGGGAAGTAGACATTTTTTGGAGATTTTTCTTTTCATATAGGTTCTAGTAGCTCAGTGAAAGTTATTGAAATGTTCATGATTTCTTTGTTGGACTAATGTGACCTGTGTTAAAAAACCAAATGACAGACAATTTTTGCTGTTCCTTTTGTTTTGGGCATCTGCTGATCCATCCTTGAACTAATATCTCTCTCTTAATTGCTGTGGCTTTGTAATATGTCTTGGATATTCACATAAAACCTCAAGATTTTTTTCCTTCTAGATGACTTGGGCTATTCTCGGGACTTTGCCTTTCCATATAAATTTCAGAACAGATTGAAATTTTTATGAAAAGCTCTGTTGGGGTTTAGATTACTTGTGGATAAATTATACCTTTATGGTATTAAGTTTTTCAATTTAATAGAATGACATAGATTTCTACTAAATTAGATTTTAAAGATTTCTTTCAATATTAGTAATTTTCAATGTAAGAGTTTTACAAATATATCAGATTTATTCCAACCTATTTTCTTATATTATTACACTGGCTAAAATCTCCTGTTGTTTGAGTAGATGTGACCATTATAAACTTGGCTAAAATCCCCAGTTGTTTGAGTAGATGTATGCTTATTTTATTTTCTATTGTCAGAGAAAGATTTTTGCTAGTATGAATACATGCTGAGTCCTACCAGATGCATTTTATGCGTTTATTAATATGATCATACTATATTATGGGATAAATTGTATATTTTTTGCTTATAAAGAATGGAAATTTATTTCTCACTGTGTTAGAGACTGGGAAGTACACAATCACATTACCAGAAGACTTGCTGTCTGAACAAGGCCACTTCCCAGTACAGAGATGATGGCTTCTTCTTGTGTATTCTCAAGGTAGAAGCTCCCTGGTGTCTCTTTTTGTTGTTTGTTTTCTTTATTACTAGTGATTGAACCCAGGACCTTTGTTCTGAGCTACATCTCTGGTCTCTTTTTTACTGTTTATTTGAGACAAGGTGTTGCTAAATTGCTAAGTTTCTAGGCTGGTCTCAAATTGCAGTCTGAGTGATTCTGCTGTCTTAACCTCCCAGAGTTCTGGGATTACAAGCCTGCACCACCAGCCCAGCTTCTGGGGCCTCTTTTATAGGAGAACATTTGTTAAATTTTAATGTACATAAATCTTCAGTTCCATTCCTGGAATCTGCTCAACTTGGTTGTGATGAACATTTTCAAAATATATTCTTGGATTTGACACATACTTGCTTGATGAATACTCTCGCATTTGTCAATGCCCTGCAGGCAAAGGCCACCAGGAGCACTCTGGGAGTCCAACAATTTGCATTTATTACTAATTGAAACAAGGAAGCTGTATATAATTAAAACCATAGGGTTGTCTCAGGAAGATGGACTTAGAAGGATGAATAATTGGATGTGATGCTTTCAGGGAGAGTTTAAGGAAGTGGTACTTTGCTACAATCATGCACTAGAATGTGAAGACCTTCCATAATTGAGTGTCTTAATAAATCTCATCTAAAAGCCTATAAGAGTATATTGAGGCCATCATCGTAATTGGATAAAAAAGCAGCCCTCACTTGGTGCACATGAGAAGGTGTTTAGTCTTTTTATATCTTGAACAATGTTCTTTTTTTTTTCTTTTGGTCTGTGCTCAAATATGATTACAAAGTGAAGTGATGTTATCTTGATCCATCACAGAATCAGGGTGACCTTACCTGCTCTCTGTTGGTGCTTTGCGACAGTGTGCACCCACTGAGTGGACATCAAGGACCACCTGTAGGTGCCGGCCAGCTCAGCAACATCAAAGCCTCATTTTCAGTGCCAACCAGGTCTCAGATGCAAAGGGTTGGTTTTTTTTCTTTTTATATTTCTTTTCTCAAGTTTCACTATCTATTGCTATGTTAATGGAAGAGGTTGGTGTATAATTTTTTTCATCATATTCTTTTCAGATTTTGGCAATAAATTTCACAATCAATTAGGAAGGATGACTTCTTCGTCTGTTCTACAAAAAGTTTGTATAACGTTGGTGCAATTTGTTCTTCTGGCAAAAGTTCCATGATGAAGTCATCTGAGCATGTCCAAGATTCTGTGAGCAAACTTGAGTTGGGTTCATCCATCTTATTCTCAGATGTGCCTTGACTTTCCCCTCACTCTTGGTGACCCCGGATTGTCTAACAGTAGCAAGAATCTTGCTCAGTTAGGTTACAGAGAACTCCTACCTTGGATGTCTGATACCACTTGACATCTGATTGAACTGCTCACTTTCTATCTTTAACCTCTGACCACCCCAGCCTGTCCTCAACACAAGTCCTGTCACTGTCATGTCAATATTAATGTGACTGCTCAATATTAATGTGACTAACCCTTCCATCTGCTCATTTCTATTCATTTTCTGTCCTTCCCCTCTTTTAAAAATACATTAAAAAGTCGTCTTTATTCCTACTAATCATTTTTCCTGCGTTATTGTTGAAAGCTACCCTAGAGATTAAAAGTTTACTCTTGATTTATTCCAGCTTCATATAATTGAGTTCTTTACCACTTGTGAAAATAGTGATATGACCTTGAAGCACTTTACCTCCTTGTTCCCTTTCACTTTGTTACCTTTGTCATGCAACTTAATTATCTATGTATTTCAATATCTAGAAGGTAGAGTCACTGTTTTATACAATTACTATTTATTTAGATTCACATAAGCTTACATTGCTCACTAACCCTATATTATTATTTATTTATTTTTTTGAGACAGGGTTCTGCTCTGTAGCCCATGCTGGTCCTGAATTCACTGTGTAGCTTGAGCTGGCCTTGGCCTCATTGCAATTCTTCTGCCTCACCCTCCTGAGTGCTGGAATCACAGGCATGTGCCGCTATGACCAGCTTTATATGGTGCTGGGAAATTGAACTCAGGGCCTTGCACTTGCAAGGCAAGCACTTGAACCACTATGCTATTCCTCTATCCCCGTCCTGTATGTGCTTTGTGCTGCAGTCTTCAGTCGGATACCCTGGGGAAACAGCTTCTGAATGTTGGGTTCACTTTTTCTTCTTCTTCCCTTTAGCGGCTTCTCAAGGCCACTTCTGCAGCTTTTGACCTCATTTGTCTTCCTAGTCCCACAGAATTGCTTGAGTTCTTCTGGCTTCTCTGCCTCTGAACATCTTCTGCCTACTTCTCAGTCTCTAGCTCAGGACCAAGAAATGACACTTGCCCTGCAGGTGACCTTGGAATGCAGAAAATTGGGCTCACATCTAATGCTCCCCACTTCCTTTTTAAAATTTGGTGCTCATGTCTGCCTTGTTGTCTTCCTGTGCTGAAAAAAAAAAAGATTTTAAAGTTTTCTCTGTTCTTTAGTTTTATGTAACTCGTCCATATAGCCAGAATCAAAAGTCCTGTAATTATGCTTTCCCGTATATAATCCTTGGCATATGGAAAGCCTTAGGTCCTTGGATAAGTCAACATGCAGAGTCTGTTTGTGAGTTGGGACTCTGAGCCCAGCTGGGACAGCTTAGTGACTTAGTGAGATCTTGTCTCAAAACAAACAATAAAAAAATAAAAGGGCTGGGGGTGTAGTTCAGTCGGGGCAAAGGCTCTGGGTACTACCACAAAGAAGGAAAAAGAGAGATTGCTGGATTGCAGTGAGCCCACTGCCCACCCGGGATCCTCTTTCTTCCGAGGGGGTGTATGGTGTGGAAGAGAACCTCACTCTGTGCACTTACCTCAGCTCCAGAGGTTAGCAGGTGACCACCGGAATGAGTTTAGGAACCTGGAAGGATCCTCTAGGCACAACATGCCTTCTGACCCTTTCCCTCCACAGCCTGTTACCAATGTCAGAAATCCTTTTGATAAGAAAATATTCTTATCAAGTTCAAACTTTTGAAAAACTCTGAGAGCCCTAGGTACCACACTGACTTTGGTGATGGTAGGCATCAGATTCTTCCGTACCAGCAGACAAAATTAAATAAATAAGTAACTAAATAAATAAATCTGGAGACCATCACATCGAATGAAACAAGCCAGACACAGAAAGACACATATTGCAAGGTCTCCGTAACACGTGGAATCTAAAAATAAAGGACAGGAAAATAGAACACTGTTGACAAAAAAGAGGAAGACAAGGGGGTAAGGGGTAAGGATGGGTAAGAGGGGGCATGAGTGCAATCAACGTAGTACATCATCACCATCGAACCATCCCACAAACGTGCAGGTAGGTATGGGGACAAGAAGATTGAGTAAAACACGTAATGTGTATGTGTAAACTTGCCAAATGAAACCCATTAATTTGTATAACCAATCTTCGCTAATAAAAACTGTGGGGGGAAAGGAGCAGGGGTGAGGAGCTGGGAGAGGCATGCCGTGACAGAGAAATGGAATAGAAAGAGGACAGCAGCATGCCACCACTACGGTCACTCCTTGGCAGCGTCTAAAGCGTGGAGTGGGTGATTCTTTCTTTGCTGCGGTAATGGAGAGACCAGGGGCTCTGACATCCTCCATTTGTGGCCCAATAACCCCCATGAAGGATGATGGGTAACTGATGGCATTAGTTGTTCTATTTGCTAATTGCCTTTGTTTCTCTGCCACTGCCTCCCAGGCTGCAAGGTTGGTCCAGCAGATGTCAGGTGGCCCAAAGAGCCATCTTATTTTTGTGATCTTTGGGGCTTTTCCTTACTAATGGGTTGTCAGGGCACGGCCCTTTTGGCAAATCCGTTCCCATTCAAGCTTGGTGAACTGCTCGTGTATAAATATTCTTTCCCCATCTGTTGTCTGTTTGCATATGGCATTCTATAAATACATTAATGGGTGCCATTTTTCATTTAACTGTCACTGCTGTCTCTTTTCTTGACAAGCTTATATTAAACTATCTTAGGATGGAACAAAATAAAACCACGCAACCATAGGGGCTGATTTGGACTAGAAATAAATGTCACAGAAAGACGAGCTGTAGCCTTTCATGGGGAGAAGAGGACCACGAGGACTCATCAGTGACAGCTTGTGTGTAAGACTTAGAGAAAAAGTTCCTTCTTAGATGGAGAAGAAAAACCTTCTAGGAAACTACTGGAAGGAAGGAAGGAAGGAAGGTGGAATTATCAGAAGAGCTGCAATTTGGGAAATGGGCTGAAACCAATTTTGACTTCATGTGAACATTTACAAGTAAGGCTTATTTTAGATGACTTTGGTCTTGGTGACATTTCAGACTATACTCAGCCTCTGCTCCCTCCTATCGTGAAGGGCTGTAGCCCAGTAACAGCCCTGAGCGAGGCCTGTGCCCATTCCGAGTGTTTTTGTAGAAACTTGGGCCAAATGATTACACAATAACGTATATTTTTAAATTTTATTTTCATCAGTTAATTAACTAATTTTGGTCCTGGGAATCAAGCCCAGGTCCTTCCCACCAAGCTACGTCCCCAGCCCATTTTTATTTTTGATTTTGAGACAGGATTTGCTAAGTGGCTAAGTTACCGAGGCTAGGCTTGAACTTGTGATACTCTTGTCTCAGCCTCTGATAGTGCTGGGGTTGCAGGCCTGCAGCCCCAGGTCCCGGCTAATAATGTATTTTAATCAATTACCCATCCTCTCACTTTACCTTCTCATAGTTGTTCATATTTTTGGAAAGACTTCCACATGTATAATGCATTTTACCACCTTACTCCCCTCCCCCTTCTTCCCTTTCTGTGTCTAATAGGGACATCATAGCAAGTCAATTTAAAGGTTGGCTTCTCTGTGCTTTAAAGATTAAAAACCAATGTTTTGGGATTTAGTCATCGCATAAAATTTAGGACATAAGAAGAAACATTATTTCTAGAAGAGTTTAGTCTGTTAGCATCTAAGACAGGTAAACTGGTATGTCAGAGAGACAGGACCTAGTGAATGCAACCAGTCACTAGGAGGAGAGAAACGTGAGTTTAGTCTTAGATTGTTTCCCTTGGTCACTAGATACCAATCTAGCAAAAGTGCAACACGAATGAGAAAATTTTCCCAATTCATTGCCAAATGGGTTGTAGAACTTTCTCTTTTGATCCTTTCTTCTCTGTGTAGCTGCATTTTATTCAATATAACTTTAAAATACCAGTTCTGTGGTTATGAACATATGAAGAACCTTCTTAGATGTTTTGATGTTTCCTGAGCATGACAAATATTCCTTGGAAAAACCCTAGCTTTTTTTTTAAGGCCTTTAATTTCTGTTGCGGTACATGAAGAAGAAAAGTTGAAGTGTCTTGATGTTTGTTCTCATGATAAAATTGTCTTGACAGACTTCTTCGGGAAGGAAAGGCAACTATACAAGAGTATTGCCTGAGTAAATCCAGTGTTGTGTGGACTTTGTGCCAACGAGCAAGTCCAGGTCCTGCTCATGCACACCCAGTGAGCTGACAGGCCCGGCATGGCAAGGGAAAGTCCCCTGGGGGCAGTGAGGGTGTCCTGCTGCCAACCACAGTGTCCTTTCAGCTTGTCGTGGCGAATCTTGCTGCATGGAATGGAAAATTTTTATGCTACTCCTTTTCATCCTGATTGAGGATGAAAACACAAACAGGAGTGTTTGGACCTCTTGTGATCATTTTCTTGGAAAGTAATACTTCAGTGTTTTCTAAAAACATCATTTGAAATTGAAAATGCAAACTGTGCTCATTAGTTCACCCATGGGTGGTCCTCAGAGGCTGGACTCCAGCGGTGGGGCTGAGTGTTTGCCATGGCTGATGGAGGTGTGGTTGGGGGTCGGTGGTCTGTGGTTGGCCTGAACACACTGTTTTTGAGAAAACTTGCGAACAGGTCCTTTTGTTTATTTTCACCGCCCTTTAACCCCGGGAACATTTGGCTCCAGAGTAACCTGACAAGGGCCTGCAGTGTCCCAGTGCTGGAGAAGCAGGTCCTGCCCAGAAAGGATGGGGCCCCACTGCACACCGCTGTTCCAAAATCACTCTGCTGATGTCTGAAGTTGACAAGAGCAGGTCCTAGAGGTAAAACCAAACCAAACCAAACCAAACCAAACCAAAAAAAAAAAAAAAAAAAAACCCCAGCAAGGATCAGGGGGTGGTAGGTGGAGAAATCTCATTTCTATAGTTTGGCTCCTAAGTATTATTGAACCCTTACCACATTTTGATAAGAAAAAGATCCATTTTGAATGGGGCTTTAAAATATAACTCAGTTGCACACCGAATATCAATAAAACTTTCACATGCCAGCTCTGCCTCTTTTTACTTGTGATATTTTCTGTCCTATTGAATCCATTCAGTTCAACCCAATCCAGTCCAGTCCAGTCCAGTCCAATCTAATGCAATCTAAAACAATGTATTCTGTCCTGCACAATCTTACCTATGTTCTCTTTTCTAGCTCATCCTTTCCTAGCCAATGCGTCCTACAGTCTCATCTCGCTCTCTCTTCTCCTTCTAACTCCTCCCTGTCTTCTCTCTTACCTGTCTCCTCTTCCCTCTTCTACTACCTGTCATTTGCATCCCATCCCATCCCATCCCATCCCATCCCATCCCATCCCATCCCATCTCATCTCATCTACCCTATCTTATTTTATCCAGATCCAAAGTGTTAGTCGTGACTTAGTACATTTATATTATGACCTTGTGATACCTGGTCGAAACCACTCAACCTACTTCTAGAAAACCAAACCCATAGTATTGCATCCTCATGGCCATTGACAATGAAGGAAGCTCTTCTGAGTGAAATAATCTGCTACCTCCCTGCCCAGCCCATCTCCTCCCAAGATGAGAAGGATAAGTAGAGAGGTGAAGGTGAGCTCTCTCACAGAATACGGAGACACAAGGATGCATGTGTGTGTTATTTTTTATTTTACCATTCATAGTTCCTAAACTTGACCTTCCTTTTCTGGGACTGAGATGTAAAAGAAGAAAATCATTATCAGTTGAGACTGAACAGTGTATGAATAGGAGTTGACAATGGGACTCTTCAACTCTCACAACCTCATCAAAGGCAGAGTAATAGAAGTTACTACAAAGAGAACTTCGGTGATCTGGATTAATGGCTAGAAAGGACATTAATCTGAGTTCCATAGCCAATTCTAGGAGAATGCTAAGATACCTTAGAAGGGAAATTAATTGCCCACTTTTTTGTGATATGAATGGTACCCCCTTGGGCTTTCAAAGGAGAATGTGATTCATCCTGTAGTTCTGTTTTTTTTTTTTTTTCTGAGTCTGGACTTCTTATTAAAGGCTGTCAAATGAAGGCTTTGACCACAAAGATTTAGCACCATGTTTTTAAGAAAAAAAGGTCAAAACTAGAGTTAATAAAAATTAAAAATCTTTGAGGCTCCCTGTAGGTCTCTTGTGCCGACGTTTGTTTTGCAACTGTCTCTGCCTGGGTGCACCCGGTCTTTGCAGACCAGCTCAACAAGAGGAAAAACAAATAGAACATTACCACTAGTGGCTGTCATAACTAGCAGCCTTTTTTTTTCCTGCCAGACAAATCTTTATTTTCCCCCATTAAATTTTTGTCTGTATTTGACATTTTGAATCACCCTGGAGGTGGAATATTGCATTTTTGTTGAAGCTACTGGGTAAGCGTTTCTTACCTTCGTTGTCTTGAAAAAGCCCTGGACATCTCCTTATTTGTCCTTAGCCTAGGAATCCTACTCTTCCTGACCTCTCTGCGTCATGCACTCTAGTCCACGTGGGCTGAATTTCCAAGTGTGGGGGTAAATTCTCATCCTAAATATGGTGGAGGAGTTACATATCTCCAAGACCTGCTCTAGGATAGCTGTTGAGTTGTAATGTGCCTGCCTAGAGTTTAAAGGTCAGATGATATGAGATGCTTCTAAAAGCTGCAACTCTTCATCACTACATAAAACACAGAGGTTCTTGGAGGCACCGGTGGTTGGAGTATTAGAAGCAGACTCATTGGGACAAAATATCTTGTCGTTTCGGCTTTTCCTGAGGGACAAGTATGTGCCATCACTGGAACTTAATTCTTAGTCTCTTCCTCTGTCTTTCATCTCAGGATGGTCACACAGTTTCTAGTTCTTGCAAGAGTTGCTCCAGAATATCATTTGCTCTTCCATATGCCCAACATCTTCTCTCTCTTTTCCTTCCTTCCTTCCTTCCTTCCTTCCTTCCTTCCTTCCTTCCTTTTTCTTTCTTTCTTTCTTTCTTTTTTCTTTCTTTCTTTCTTCTTTTTTTTACCTTTCTTAAAAATAAAGGCTGTTTAGTCATAGATTTTTCAGCCTCCCAAAATGGGAGCTAAATGGACCTCTTTTATTTATAAAGTACCAAGCTTTTGGGATTTTGTTATAGAAATAGAAATACTGATACAGAGAGGGAAGGGGGCTTCATTCTAGCTTGGAATTGAGGACCACGTGTAGATCTAAGCTTCCCACTGTCCTTTGTTGTGGAGGAAGGATGTAGGGCTGTATGTGTGTGTGTGTGTTTTCCCCACTGTGGTATTTGGTGGTAGGTTGGAAAGGAAGAGCGGTGTCGTCTAGACAATTTCTATTGTATTGTGTCGTCGATTTCTGGTTCTTTGGCTAGAAAAACCAAGCATTGTGTATTAGTTTGGGTTCTTTCAAAGACAGAATTTACAGATTTTATATCAAAAGGATCTATTAAGAAGGCTTACAAATCCAAGGGTAGAGATAGTCCAAGATGGCTGCTCAGCTGTGCAGAAGATCTCCCACCCCGGACTGCAGGACAGCTGGTGAGGTGAGAGTCTGCTGCAGATTTTGGGTGAAGGCTGAAGCCTGAAGTTTGATGACTAAAGAACAGCAATGGGCAGACAGGCGCAAGCTGAGACTGGAGCGAATCTGTGCTGACGATCTGCAGCGTGTAGCAAGTCGGTGCCCATAGACAATTGTGAAGGCGAGAGCTTTCCCAGAGGAAGAAGCTGTGACAATCTTCTCTCTTCCTTCCTTTTATACCTTTGTAGTTCCAGTTGGCCCTCCCACATCTGGGTGAATGCTCTGCTTTCATTGGCCAGCCCATAAGTCACTCACACTCTAATCCAGGCTGGTTCTTGATTCCCAATCTAGGCGTGGTTCACAAAAACCCTAATCCAGGTGTGGTTCTTGATCCCCTCAAGTTGACATAATCCTTTCAATGGTCATACATTGCTTCATGGAATTTTTAGTCTGCTCTTTTTGGCATTTTTGAGTTGCTAACTTGTTATGGTAGATCTAGAATGTTCTCCCACAAAGGTCTTATGTTCACATATGGGATGCTTGTAAGGGAACTGGATCATGAAGATGTTATACTCATCAATAGGTGGATTTATTGATGAGTTCATAGAAAAATTGCTTTTAGAAGGCTGGGCCTTGGTTGGAAAGATGTGTCACTGGGGAGGTGCCTTTGGAAGGTATGTACCCTCCTGGGACTCTCTATTCTCTCTCTGCTTCTTTGCTGCCACCAGATGAACAGCTTTCCTCTGCTCTGCCCTCTCACTGTGCCACCTCTGCCTTAGAGGCAGCTGACCTGTGTGCTCTACAAGTTATTAAAGTCAACAAATTGCCCTTAAGTTCTTTCTTCTGTTTTAGCTACTTCAACTGGTGACACCACCACCAGTATAACCATATTGGTCAGATTTTGAAGAGAATTTAGTCCCTTTAGTCTTAGTTAGTTTTTTATTGTTTTGACAGAATGCCCAACATACACAAATTAGGGCAGGAACAGTTTATTTTAGCTCAAAGGTTCAAAAGGTCACAGTCCATTCATGGGTGGCCAGCAGCAGGGGAAGCACATGGCAGAGGCAGAGATAGAGGCAGCTCCTCACGGCATTGCGAAGAGGAAACCACGTACCCCAATGGAAGGGAGGCTATACCGTATAGCCTGCTCTAGGAAAAGAATATTGGTCTGTTCAAAGAAAAAGAGCCAATGTGGCTGGGGTGAACTAGAAGAGGGGAAGTGATGTGTGTGGGAGGTAGACATGGGAGACCTTGGTGGAGGTGATTAAGGTAGGTAGGATAGCTGATTAAGTCATCAAAGTTCAACATGTTGGACGCATTTAATAGCATTTATGTATGATTGTGTGTCTTACTTATTGAAAAATTCCAAATCTTAGTTCACTTAGTTGTTTGGCACTAGATGATTCAGCCTGTAACTCTTCCCTGACTGTGGTACTCATATAATTTTATTGGCTGCTTAATAACAAACATAGGAAATGATGACTGATGAGTCTGTCTTTATATGCTAAAAGTTTCCGTACTCACCGAGTTGGTAGGAGAAAAACTATGTAAAATCATGACTGAAACTATTATTTATTTCTGTAAAACTTTTCAATGTAAGCAGATGTTAGAGTTCTATGAGAGTGACTTTGATCACTAAGCAGCTGTGGTGGAGACGCATTTCCCAGCTTCCTTTGCAGTAGGTATGGCCATGTGACTCAGTGCAGCCCATGATATGAGTGGAAATGAAGGTTGGTTGCCACTTCTAGATCTGAATCATGAAAATCTCCCGGCACTCTCCCTACTGACGCGGTTGTGGAGGAAAACTGCGGCAGACAGTACACCTACAGGAAAAAAGGAACATGGGTCCTTGAATTACTTCTTGAAGGAGATTCTTGTTGACCAGAAACATCTATTTCAGAATTTAGGGTTTCATTGGATGGCAGATCCTTAGCCAATACAAAAGCTCTCAGTTTTTGGCTCAGATTTAGTTATTTTTTCAATTTCCAGAATAGCACTGTCAAGACTGTGGGATTTAGGATCTGATAGAGTGGGGTGAGATCTTCTCACTAGCTGTATAGACTGTATGAACTTTTGGAAACTCAGTTTCTTCAATAAAATGGAAACATAGTATCTACTATTTGAGATAAATGTGAGGGTTAGATACAAAGATTTTACAGCGCTTGACTCATATTAAATATGGAAGTAACATTTAATTTTTATCTTTTCATCTTAATGGAGAAATGGTTCTGAAATATTTTAACAATTTCCCCTAGCATTTCAGTATTACTTATGGCCATACTATATAACATTAGATGCATTATATTTTATATCAAAGCATTCCTTTCTTCATCTGGAAAACACGTTCATCCTTCAGGGTGTAGTTCAAAAATTATCCCCTGCAACAGGCTTTATTTTCTCTCAAATATTTCCTACCCCATAAACCCTCCTGGAACGTCCCTATCGGGCTGTAGCTGTACCTCAGTTACGGAGCATTTGCATAGTGTAAGTGAGGTTCTGGGTTTGATCCACAACACCACAATAGTATTTCAAAAGCATAGAATCTTACTATTTTTTTTCCATCAGGTAATTGATAAAGTTTTTGTGGTACATGAAAAGAATGTGGTAAAACTCATGCTGTGTTACTTCTGAGACTAAGTCACAAAAGCAATATGGCGTTCTCTTTCTCCCTCTCTCTCCCCCTCTCTCATTTCCTCCCTTCCTCTGTCTTCATCTTTTTCTCTCCACACTAGGAAACCCACATTTAAACCTCAGCCAAGTTGTAAAGGCGCCCAGGTGACATAGAGACAGCTGGTACCTACAGGCATCCTAGCTAACAGTTCTGGCTAAAGTCCAAGGCAGTGAGCATCAATCTTCAGAAGCATGAGTGAGTCTTTGATGGCTCCAGTTCCAAGGCTGTAGAGCAGCTCCAGCTGGTGATGAAAGGAGCAGAGAGGACCTATCCACACTGAGTCCAACTGAATCTGAATATTAGGAGCAAAACAAATGTTTTCTTAACCTACTGAATTTGGGGATTGTTTGTTAGATAGCAATAAATAGTGAAACATCTCCTTTATGAAGTTACCCTATGGTGTCACGGCTGTGTTCCTTTCCCTAAATGAGTGACTCTCCTGTATGCCCCTTTAGTACTTTAATTTGTTAGTACTTAACAGATTATTAAAGTTCATGAAACTCTGTAGAGCAAGGGTCAAAGCTGAATACTTTTTATTATTTGTAGCATGTAATACCGTTCTTGGTATAGAACAGATCAAATATGTGGTGACGAAGTAACAGCTGAGCTCGTTTTACCTTTGTTTCTTGGCCTGTTCATGCCATGCACAGACATTTCCATTCTGCGTTAGCTTCTGGTGGCAAAAGGCATCCTGATCCCAAGCAGGTGACACGATCCCACAGATGGCGATGGTAATGTTTGTAACCAACTAGATGGAAAAGCCAAGAGAATGACATAAAATAATTTTGAGTAGCCATTAAACAACATTCACTAGTCATTTCTGCTTGTCTATAAAGCAATTTTAAAATCGTGATCATTGCTGTTACAGCGGCTAAACCTTATAGAGCTCTTTATGACCCTTATCTGAATATCCTTTGTAGATAGAGGTCTTAAAATTTTTATAAGCTGACAAAGACTTCCATTGGAGGTTCTCCACTCAATGTCTGTTTTCCACACTTGTTCATAGCTGCGTTGGTGTAAGAAAATGTGTAGTTATCTCAACAGTTTGAGTATTGCTCATTTTCATAAATAAAAGAGAATCCAGTGACATGCCCAGAGAGTCAGTGCCTCATTCCTATTCTGCAATTGGCTGGCTGTATGACCTTGGGAAAATTCCTCCCCCTTTTAATTTCAGATTTCCATTTTTTCGTTTGTGAAATGAGGACTGATGGTTTCTAGAGCCTTGTCCAAGTATCGCGCCTCTGTTGTATGAGAAAAAGGGCCATATTTTAGTAAATAAATAAATACAAGCTCAACATGCTTACCAAATTTTTGACCTATACAAGAAAAATTGGTGATGAAAAAAGTATTGGGGTTTTAAAATTTGGACTCTCTTCTCAACGGTTGCATAAAAATTAGCCTGTTCTTTCCTGTTGTTTTTGAGGATTGGCACAATGCACTTTAATCAAGAAGAAATCAAAAGGAGGATCGCCCCATCGTGTTGCTCCAATAATGCATATTCACTGAGCAATAAAAGAATAAAGTTTCTATGACCCCATTCAGTGCTATATCCCACTTTAGGTTTGTCTTTAAGAGAGCCTAAGAAAGAGATAAAATATTAACCTGGGTTTCTATTTGAGATGTTATAAAAATTCGGTAATACAACATAGATAACAGGGAGTGAGCAAGATTACATTTTTGCTATTTTTGACGGTATCTTATAGTAAAATAGCAAAACTTGTCTGTTTTCAAAATTTCTCAATTTTTGGAGCAATTGGTAAAACATACTGTATTATCTTGGGTTCTTCCAAAAGACATAATTTACAGAAATTATAACAAAAAGGATCTATTAGGAAGGCTTACAAAGCCGAGGGTAGAGATAGTCCAAGATGGTGGCTTGCATGTGCGAGAGCTGGCGTGTTCTCATGGTTGTTCAGCCATGAAGTAGAACATCCGTCAGGGTCTGCAGGACAGCTGGTGAGAGTCTGCTGTAGATCTCGGCTGTTTGAAGGACAATGGCAAAGACTGGAGCCTGAAGATTGGCGACTGAAGATCGGCAATTGCAGACAGGTGCAAGCGGAGACTGGAGCGAATCTGTGCTGACGATCTGCAATGTCTGGCGTCCATAGACAATCGAGAAGGCGAGAGCTTTCCCAGAGGAAGAAGCTGTAACAATCTTCCTTCTTCCTTCCTTTTATTCAGTTGGAGTTCCAGTTGGGCCTCCCACATCCGGGTGGGTGCTCTTCCCTCATTGGCCGGTCCATAAATCACTCACACTCTAATCCAGGCTGGTTCTCAATTCCCAATCTAGGCGTGGTTCCTGATTGCCTCAATGGACACAATCTCTCCAGTGGGTTGGTCTCACATACCGTTGCCCACGTTGTTTTCTATCCTTTGATCTAGAACTTTTTTGCATTGTTTAAATGATTTGTCTCTGTTATGAATTTTTTTTTTACCTCTTGCATTGTGTAATTATTAATAGTAGAAAACGAAGAGGCAATTTGTATAGAAGCTGTGCAGAAAGAATATTTTCCCAAGATAGTAAATGATTAAATACATGTAGATTGCATGTATGTCTTTGATGGCTTCATGACATTATTAAGTCATTTCCTGTTCTGTGCTATGCCTTTCAGATCTTTTTGTCCATGAGTCTTTGTGGAATGTTTGTGTATATTTAAAAAGTGACAGCTTAGTTTGCTGTTTGAGGGTAGGTTTTTTTTTTTTTCCAGTTCCAAGAAGGAAGCTCGTGTTTTCCAGGGCACAGGACACCTACTTAATGTCAGGGTGGTGCCCCAAGCACGAGGGGCTCTTCTGTCCTTAGAATCAGAGTTGGACCTACTCCTCTCTGTTTTATGGTCTCATTAAAGTCAACTTCTGCTTATCTGGTGGTGCTTTTTCAACAAAACCGAAATGCCTAACTGGGCTCATTTTTATGGCTGAGTATAAAAATCTTGCCTTTCAACCTTGCCTGTTAATGGAGTGAACCAGTCCTTCCTTTTGCAGACTTGGAATAAATGAAATAAAAAACAACCAAAAATTAGTTACTGGAAATGTTGGACTAACTGGAAAAAAAAAGCCTTGAGTCTAGTACTAAATTGTGTAAGATTCTCAAACTGTCCTCAAATATAATTAGCAATTAAATTACAAAGATACATTTTTCTTAAAACAGTTCTTTCTGTTCCCTGGCCTCCTCACCACTCTGGAAACCCTGTATAAAAGAGAACTTTTCCTGAAAAGCAGGTATAGAATTCGCTTTGGATAAGGACTTTTTTGGGGACAAAGGCAAATTAATCAGTGGATGGCTGGAGTGATCTTTATTACTTAGTATTGCTGCCCTTAAATTCTTAGTAGGTAATTGTCTTGATTAAATTTGTCTATTAAACACAGCAGCTTTGATAAATATTTCAAGAGGGTCCAGTAATGCATTCCTCTTTTGCTATGTTAATAGTACTTTTGAGTAGATTTTTTGATCAATAAGGAACAATTCAGTTCTCATGGATGCATAGATAATTCCCAGTGATTGATATGGAATTCTCATAGTGTGTGTGTGTGTGTGTTTATTCTGGGTCATAATTTGGTGTGTGTGTGTGTGTGTGTGTGTGTGTGTGTGTGTGTGTATGTGTATTGTGGCTAGTAGTTTAATGTAGTTGTTTAAAAAGAAAGAAAATTCTTGGGCTGGAGATTTCATGATAGGAAGACATACTAAATATTTGATGAAATTAATCATAAAGGTTCATCCTGCTTCCTGTGTGAACAGATATCTCACAATGTTTGGCTTCTACTTCCAGGATAAATAATGTTTCTTAGTAACTCTGTGTCAAGTACACTCTGGTGATCCTGGACAGTGATACAAATTACTGTCTTTTTCAAGCACTGGGAATTGAACTCACGGTCTCAGGCATTCTTGGCAAACATTCTACCGTGGAGGTATGTTCCCAGTCCTGATACAACCTATCACTGTAACATTTTCATTGAGTTATTACATGTGGGCCATTAGCATGTTGTCTGACATAGAGTAAGCACTATGTAAGTATCTAAATAATTCTTCTACTTGTTCCAAGACCAGCTCAAACATTGCCTCACCAACCAAGAGGAGGTAAGAGAGAAAAGCATGACTCAGGAAGGGATGTACATCAGTTAGCATTTGCTAGGTAACGTAGACACCTCCAACATGGTGGCCATTCACGTGGCTTCTGGTTTTAAGGGTCATCAAGTTGGAATATGGTTAGGCTAGCAGGTTTTGCTTTGGGCTCTGTTCTCTCAAGCACTGGGGGCCAGCTACTAGTCAATCTGGGGCCTGGCTAGTCTGGAGGGGTCAGAAGGGGTGGCTGTGTCTGATCCACAGATTATGTTGAGTATGGTCTCATGAGGAAAACAGTGAGACAAGTCACAAAGGCTGGTTTAGACTGGCTAATGGAAGATCTGCGTCAAACCCAGATTCACTGGGTGGGGATACACACTACCTAGCCAGCTGTGGTGGCACCTGCTTATAGTCCCAGTGCTCTGGGAGGCTGATGTGGGGGGATTGCAAAATCAAGCCGAGCCTTAGCAATTTAGTGAGTTAGCAAGACCCTGCCTCAGAAAGGGGGCTCAGTGGTTAAAGTACATGCCTCATATGCAAGGCCTTGTGTTTGAAACCCCAGTACCATATAAAAATCAGCTGGGCATGGTGGTGTATACCTGTAATCCTAGCACTCTGGAGGCTGGAGCTAGGAGCATTACTGTGATTTTGAGGCCAGCCTGGGCTACATAGTGAGTTCAGGACCAGTTTGGACTAAAGAATGAAACTTTGTCTCAAAGAAAAGAGTAGGGATGTAGTATAGCTCAGTGCAATGGCCCTGGCTTCAACCTGTAGTCCTGAGAACAAGCAAACAAAAACCAAAGGATTCAAACTACCTGTTCCTGGGAGGAGGCACAGAATCGTAGTGGAGATGGTGTCAGTAGAGGAAGATAAAAGATCTGGGTGGTTTCACAATATCCCGTGTAAGGTGAGGTAGCTCATGTGAAAATAAAGCTGAGGAAGAATTAGGAGGTGTGTGTGTGTGTGTGCACTTGGAACCGGGTGTATGTGTGTATATTTACATATACAAGCTTATATATTTGGGAGGAAAACAACTTTTGCCATATTTGAGAAGGAATCACAAAAATGATTCCAGAGTCATGGTTTCCAATGATTTAGAATATAGTGCCACTGCATAGATTAATAGAAGACATAGGAAAACTATTCACCTTTAAATACAGAGAGTTGGAAAGATAGTGAAGTGTTTAAGAGAAAGTGTTTAGTAAGAGGCCCAGAGATCCTAAGAGAAGTCAGCCTTGCAGATAAGATGCTTAGATATAATTAGATGAAAAGAGACATAAACAGGAGCAACGAACACGTTGCTTTCCTCTGGCCTGCGTCAGGTCCTCTCTTTCAGTATTCACAATGAGATGGTTTCCATCAGGGTGTTTTTTTGAAAAGACCCTCTTCCCAACTCTTGGTTCATGTGACAGGGATGAGACCAACCCTGGCCACTTGCCAGCCAGGATTGTCAATCAGCACATTTCATCTCCTGGGTCACAATGATCGGTTTAGGAAGGTATCTGACCCAATGAGTCTGATAAAACCAAATCCTGGCACTTTTATCAGAATCTGAACTTCTGCTGGAGAGACTGAGTCACTGAACTGCTAGGGGCCAGCGGAGTCTCTGTAGAAGTGAAGCCAACATCTCTCTCTCCCTCTTTCTTTGTCTGTCTGTTCCCTCTCCTCTCTGTGTGTGAAAGACGGAGAGATTTAGAGAGAGTAAGAGAGATTTAGAATCTTGAATCCATCTGTACCTAAAAGAATACACATGGTGTGATCAAAAGTTTTATAATTAAAGACACATTGTCATTAATCTCTTTCAAAATTCTCTTTACTCAAGTGCACTTACCCCACTATTGTTGTCATTTTCTGAGGCAGTTCCGACTGTCCTCTTTTGTGATGTCTTTTGTTGCTCTGTTGTGACTGTCTCAATGTCCTGAATTGATTTGAACTGTTTATTACAATTTCTACCAAAAAAAATATGACAGTGTGCCCTCATCCACATGATCACTAGATCTTATGTTGAGCTGCTTCTGGCTCTTTGCCAAACTCAAAATGATCACAAAAGAGAAATGTTTGAAATCAATTCAGGTCATGCAGGGCAGTGCAACTAAGGACACTCTTACAAGAGGACTTCCAGAAGTGCTTCAGAAGCTGCTAAGCATAATGGGATAAGTGTATCCGAAGCGAGCAGGAGGACTTTGATGGGGATGAATAGCAGTGTGTTTATTATATAATGATTTAAAAATTTACATAGTCACAGGATCTTTTTTATCATATCTTGTGTACTTTAAAACTCTCCAATTTTAGGAGCTGTTAAGTTCCCCTTTCGCTTGAACTTATTTGAACTGAGTTTCTGTCACAAGTACGGAAAGAGAAAGGAACGTAAACTTAGAAAACACTTGCATTTTCAGGGACTGTGGAATAATTACAGTAACAGAGTTGTGGAGAGAGGAATTTAAGGAGGAGGAGAGTGAGGAAAGGAGGGATAGCTGGTGGCGGGAATGTTGCCACACTGCAGGGCTCTGTGTGGGTCCTTGACTTGGGGATCAGGACAACTTCCGAGAATGATGTGGCAGCAGAGGGCAGAGGGCAGTGCCCTGCCAGGAGCGAAGAAAAGAGTGGGCTGTTTCCTTTGCCTATAAAAGGGACATCTAGTCACTTGGGCTTGCAATCTTGGAATCAACTCTTCTGCCTCCCCTGCCACAGCCCACACATCCAAACAGTCATCTTGTCCTGTAAGTTTTCCCTCCACAATTACCCTTGGTCTCCTACCTTCCACTGCCAGGGCTCTGACCAGCTGCCAACATTCCCGTCCCAGAGCCCGTGAGGGCCTCTGCAGCTCCCATGCCCACACACGGCCTTCCCTCCCTGTGTCCACTGGTTGTCTTGCCACCGTATGTTTGTCCTGAGGCTTCGTTCTGGTTGTGAAATAGCCACACACAGCAAAGGGCTCTGGACTGGAGACGAGGCCAGCTCTGACTTGCCACCAGTGCTTGGGAAAGATTCCTTCCCTCGCTAGATGTGGGCTTTCACCTTTGAAGGCAGGTAGCGAGCCAGGTATTCCAACATTCATTGCTTCTCTTTGCTTCTAAAATAAACCTCACTGCCAAGATAATTCTTTTAGTCTCAATCCCATTAATACACATATGCTTTAGTCACAATGAAGCACTTCTTGTCCCTGGATGCACCCATCTGGTAGCTCCTTCCTTAGTTCATTTTACTTGGAGCCCTTTATCTTTCTGTATAGAAATCTTTCCCATCTTCCAAGTCCAAGTTCCAGTGTTGCCTGCGACTTTCCTGAATCCCCACGAGGACATTATGCCCATGGCCTCTGTCAGGACGCTCTGTTGTTTGTGTGTACGTCTTGCCCTCCATCCAACTGTCAGTGACTTGAGGGTCAAACCTCTGCCATATCCATCGTTGGCATTCTCAAGACATCTGCCACAGTAGCTAGTTCTCAAGACATGGTTGAATGAAGGAGAACATATGTTTTTGTGGCTGTGTGGCCCCCCAGAGCAGCTGGATGTTGTGTGTCTGCTGAATAAGGTCATGTGGTGATAAAAACAAAGATCTTTTGACCTTCGAGGAAACTGTCCCTAGAGCCGTTGCTGACCTCTCTCTTGTCTGGGCCAGGAAGGTGTCAGCTGGAGCAGCACCGGGCAGAAGTCTCACGGGGATCCCTTCCAGGGCTCTGCCTTGAGGTCAGACCAGCCAGCCTTCTTACTCTGTGAAGGATGGCAGAGTCTTTCCTGGGCACAACGGGGTGGTCACTTCTGATGTAGATAGGACAAAAGAGAGCAAGGTAGGAAGGCAGATCTAGTAGCAACAGCAGGGATGGAGAGAAAGAAGAACGGAGAAATTGAGAGGTGAAAACTGGGCGAGTACAGACAAGACGTTGGGCCCCGAAATCCTTTCTACAGCAAGGCGATCAACTCCAGATCTGTGACCTCGTTGCTCTGTTGTGGCGGGCTTGCGCATTTCAGGGCTGCAGCCGGTAGCCAGAATTATGTGGCTCTCTCCGACTTTCAACCGTGAACCTGGAGATCTTCCTCTGGAATGCTGGCTTCTCGAGGAGCTGGAGGGGAAGCGGGCAGCTGTACTTGGGTGAACTTTTGCTTTCTCCTCGTTGGCTTCCCCTCTCCACCCACAGCAACTTAAATCATTAAAATCCTGTATAATTAAGATCTTATCCAAGTCACACCAGCTTTGTTTGCTGGCCACAGTGGGGAACATAAATATCTGAGAAAAGCCTACAGACAGAGGCTGCTTCCTGCCAGTGGTCTCCCCATTGCACAGGATGCTGTCTGCTGCTGTGTGCTGTCCACACCCAGGAGAAGGCTGCGCCCCAGCTCCCCAGCACTGCCCTGACGGAACCTTTGTTCTATAGGTTTATTTACAGAGCTTAGGGCCAAGGGTGACCAGTTGTTGATGGGGGCTGATGTCTGCTCTGCCCACCATGGGACTTTTTTCTAACTTCTCTCTCTCCCTCAGTTCTCTCTCTCTCTCTCTCTCTCTCTCATTTTCTCTCTCTCCCCATCTCTTTCTCTCCCTCTCTCCCTCCTCCCCCCTCTTCCTCTCCCTCTCTCTCTCTCTTACACACATGCACACACATACATTTGGTCTGTTGCTTCCAAGCATATTAGTTTAAAATAGCTAAATAAATGCTTCATTTTCTCTGTTAACTGGAAAACAAGGTTTATCTCCTCTCCTTCATACCCATCTTTTTTTTTTAATGATTTTTTTTTGAGTCAGGCCTCTGGCACAGGTTTTGTTTTCTATTTATTCAATTATTTTCTGCAGGTGCATCAGGCGCCACCACACCCAGCCTATGCGATGGTGCTGGAGAATCGAACCCAGCACTTGTCAGGCAAGCTCTCTTAACCATTGAGCTATGCCTCCAGTCTGCCCTACCCATCTTCTGTGCAAACATTTCTCTCAACACAATTTGTGTTGCTATTTTATTGGTCAAAACCCACAGTGGCTTTGTGTTACTTACAAAGTCTTAAGAGTCTATTGTTCATTCATTTCCATAACAACTGATATTGGAGTACATACTATGTACTGGGCACTGCAAGGAGTTGGATTCTCATCACCATAGATCCTGTAGAAGCTCCAGAGGGTCACAAAGGGATTAGCTCACAGAGAGGTCCCTAGTGTGAGGTTCTGAGTGGTCCATGTTTACTGGGCGGTGAGTATGTCATAAGACCTGTATTATTACACATTGTGTTGGCTATCATCACGACGATGCTTGGGCAGATCTGGGTTAGGATGTGCCTTGAGTCAGGTTTCTATGTAGTGCACTTGACACAAGGATCTGAGTACAAGCAGTTTACCTGGGAAATAATTCCAGGAAAGTGAGTGAGGAAGTGACAAAGGAAGGGAATGAAGCCACTGAAGGGGTGTTACCAAGCCAGTCGCCACTACAGGTAACTAGAAGCCAGTTTCACTAGGTAATTCTGGGAAACAGTGTAGAGCATGCTCAGTTATCCCTGGTAAGGCTTCAAGCCGTTGAACGTGCTTTGCCATCTGTTGCCAAACGGCTCTGGCCGGGAGCAGTTCCAGGGGATCGAATGTGTTGTGCTTCCTGCGTGTTTCACGGCCAGATAAGAGACCTCAGGTGGAGACCTGCTGAGATTTGCCCTCGGCAAAATTCTGCACAGGAGAAGGGTGGTAGGACATGACCGACGACTGATAAATTTGCTGTAGCGTGGAACACCACCATTTTGATTTTAGGGAGCACTCTGCCCAGTTATTATTTGCAATATATAAATCTATAAAGTTGCCATGCACACTGGGTTAGGAAACACCAACCCGTTGCATCTAGAGAAAATACAGGATAGTGCACAGAGAATGTGGTCACCCTTAGACAACAGATCAGCATGGAACTTTAAATAGAGTTTATTTAATATGTATTACTGATGAACCGGACATGATGGCATAGGCCAGTCATCTCAGCACTGGGGAGGCTGAAGCAGGAGGATTACAGGTTCAAGAAAAGCCTGGGACTATGCAGCAAGACCTTGTCTCAGAAACATAAATAAATACCATTATAAAATAAAGTGGTATAATCTCTGTGCTTTGGGGAGGCTGAGGGCACAAGTATCACACATGGGTGCTCAGCCCAGGCAGCTTAGTGATCTAGTAAAATTCTTCTTGAAAATACTATAAATTAATAAGAGAGAGGAGGGCTGGAGATGTAACTCAGTCCCCAGTACCACACACATAATGAGGTAATATTGATTTTTCAATAGCCCTCGTGGTCAAGCAGGGCTTATGTAACACCTGTATTTTCTCCGTAAAAGCCCACCACAAATTTTATTTCGTTGTACCTACGAACACAAGAGAGTACCTCAGTACTGTGTTTGGATGCTGTTTTAAGCAAGAAAATCACCAACAGAAGGACAAACGTGTGGCGCTGTGTAAACCTGCAGTGGACGCTTGTTTACAGTGTGAGGGCTGAAAGAAGCAGACCAGGCGTGACCGTGAGGGGCCAGGTTAGGAAGATGCGCTCTGGGTGACTGAGATTTTCTGCTGGTCCGTATCTGCCCATAGGTGACCGAGAGAGCATCAGGAGGATGGATGGGGGGGTGCAAGGGCCCTGTCGTGAGCAGGTGAACTGGAAAACATGGGACCAGTGAATAATGAAGGGGCTCAGCTGTGCTTTACTGTTGACAAATATGGTGTTGCCTACCATCACACTAAGTGAGGTCTAGAAACTCAGTCACAGAAAACCCATCAGCCCTTGTGTTAGTGTAAGGTCAAAGGTGTGTGATTAGCATTTGTGTAACCAAGATCTTGTCAAAGAGCCCTGCAGTTGTAAACTGCCATTTAAAACAACTGTAAGCTAAGCCGCTTAATGAGGAAATATTTTACATTAGGATAATTTGTTGTTGGCAAATCTGTATTTTTGTGGAGACACTGGTGTCTTCCTTGCATTGGCACATTCAGGCTAATGATGGCATTAGAATATTCATAGGATCATTGAACGATGTGTATTTACAGTCACTTTTTAAAGGGGACCTAGACATATAATGTGGTCTGGGGATAAGAAAGTAGAACAAGAAATGTTAATTTGCGTAAGCAAGAGATGAAGTAATACATAAAATTTGATGAATTTAATTTAATTTTGTGTGTGTGTGTGTGTGTGTGTGTGTGTGTGTGTGTTACTGTGGATGAAAACCCAGGCCTTGCACACGGCAGGTGAGTACTCTACCCCTGTGTTATGGGCCCAGCCTACAAACTTATTTTGTAAAAAATTTGTACACAAACATACATTAGACACATATACTTTAAATGTATCCTAAACTAGTTAAGGCTGAATTCTATATTTGCTAGAAACAGTGAGAGGCACTGATCAAGACCTAGTCATGACTGACCGTGGCCATTTCCATGTCGTATGTTCAGATGGAGTGGGCTAGAAAGTTAGAGAGATGAAATCACTAAAAATGTTTTCATTTTCTTTTGAAAGACAACTGATTACTTTTGTCCAATATTTTTCTGGCTGGTGCTTAGTAATATGTAGGAAATCCGAAGCATTACTTTTTGATTAATTTTGAAGCCAATACAACATTAATTATAATAATGTAAATGTGACAATGACCATCACCTATGAATTTCTGCTCATAACATCTCACTAAGATGCAATTGCCCATAACATTTAAAAATGCGTTCATTCAATCATGTTCACACGGATTCACCAGCCGTTTATGAGTTCCTGCTCTGTGCTAGTCAGCTTTCTGGGTACCGGGGTGACAGCAGGGAACTAAACCTGCCCTCCTGGAGCTTCCATAGAAGTGAGGAATGGACAAAATACAATGAATACAGAATACAATGAACAAAAATTCATAAAAACGTGGTGCATTCGTACCTCAGCGTCTACAGAGAATTGACTCATGAACCCCCATCTCACACCAGAGTACCAAAATCCACGATGCTCCAGTCCTTTATGTAAAACGGCATCATGTTCACATCCCCGTCACTCATCTTCAGAGCCTTTCCATCACCCCATACAGACACACTGTACCCATTTCCCACCCGCTGCCCATGTCCCTTCCTGGGACTCTCTCCTGACAAAGAGCCCTTCGGCCCCTTAAGCCATCTTCCCAGCAGACCTTGACCTTGATTTTTCTCCTGAGGAGGGGCTGCATTGTCCAGTTTGAGCAAGAATTTGGATAGGTCAGATTAAAAGGAACTTTCCGGCTTTGATATCTGATCCCTTCCAGTGCCTGATTAAATTCCTTAACCCTCCCCATCCTCCAGGGGCTGCTTGATCACCCCAGCCCACCCTCAGCAAAAATTCCGTGAGGTCAGGTTAACAGGAGTCCCTCTCTCTGTGTTGTTCCCCCTGCTGGCGATTGTCTGTTCACTGATCCCCCAACTGTCCCTTGGCTTTAAATCCCTAGTATTCCTTGATATATTTGGAATTAAGCTTTAGCTCACATTGAATTTCTTTTTCCCTGTTGCAATAGTTCCTGAATAGACTCTATTTTTATTTTTCTATAATCAGCTTCTGCTTCTCTTTCATACCCCTAAGCTCCTGGAAAGTTCTACTATCAGCTTCTGTCAATTTGCCTATTCTAGGGAAAGGGTTGTTTCAGTCAGTCCTTTCAGCCTCCTCTAACACAATATCATGAACTGGGTGGCTTGTAAACAATAGAATTCTATTTCTTACTGTCTGGAGGCTGGAGGTTGTCACATGATAAAAAGGGCCCATGAGCTCCCTTGAACCTCTTTTATAAGGGCACTAATCTCATTCATGAGGACTCCCTCCCAATGAACTCAAAAGCTCTCTCTCTTCTTACATCATCCCATTGAGGAATTTAACATAGGCATTTTGGTGTGTGTTGGGGTTGGGGCACAAGCATTCAGATCATAGTGGTCGTGAAAATGGAATCCAGTAATATTTGTCCTTTTTGCATCTGGCTTCTACTTAGCACGATATTTTTGGGATTTATTCATGTTATAGTATGTGTTAAAATGTCATTCCTTTCTAAAACTCAAAAAATTTTCCTCGTATGTATACAGCACATTTTGTTTATCGATTTATCTATTTATGGATACTTGGATTGTTGAGAATAATGCTGCTTGGACATCGGTGTGCAAATATTTGTTGGAGTCCCAGCTTTCAATTATTTTGGGTAAATACCTAGAAATAGAATTGCTGGGTTGTCCGGTAATTCTATGTTCAACTTTTTGAGGAACTGATACAATTTTCCACAGTGACTATGTTAGTTTACCCTCCAAATAAGCAATGCATACTGGTTCCAGTGGCTCGTCTTTTCCAACACCTTTATTTTCCATCTTTAAATAATAGTCATCTTGATGGACGTGAAGATGTCTCATTGTGGTTGTGATTTGCATTCTCTTAGTGACTACCAATACTAGACATCTTTAAATACACTTATTGACTAGTTTTGTATCCTACATGAAGAAGTTTCTACTCAACCATTTTGCCCAATTTTAAATTTTGTATTGTTGAGTTGTATTGACATGTTTTAAAAAGTTAAGAAATATTGCCTCTTTCTGAAAGTCTAAATGTGTGTCTGTGTCATGGGTATTCAGATATTTGGTCAAACATTATTCTGGGTGTCCCTCTGTAGGAAGTCTTAGAAGTGAGAGACATTTAAGTCGGCAGATTTAGAAAGGTGGGTTGTTGTCCCTAATGTGGGCCTTATCTGGTTAGTTGAAGGCTTGAACAGAAAGAAAAGTTGACTGTCCCCCAAGGAGGAGAAAATTCTTCCTGCCTGGCTGTTTTTGTACATGAGTATTCTGCCTTTGGACATGGTTTCCCAGCATTGAATTTAAAAATTTGTTCTTGTTTGATATTCATATGAGAACGCTACAATTTAAATGACTAAAAAAGCAAAATATGAGAGAGGGTAGGAAAGCGGTAAGTAGATGAGATAGAAGAGATCTTGGAGATGGGGAGAAGGGGAACTGGGGTGGGGGAGGGAAAAGGGGAAGAAAAAAGAGAGAGATCTGTGGGCACTAATTCTCCAAGTTGTATGTAGTTAATACATAAATAAATTTATAGCACATACACATTCAAATAAAAATTTTGGTTCTTCCTAGGTCTTTAGTGTGTGTATGTGGAGCCAAGGGAGGGTGGTAGTGGGGACTGAACCCAGAGCTTTCACACTAAGGTACATCCCTAAACTTTTAAAAGTTTTTGTTTTTGAGACAGGGTATCGCTAATTGGCACATTACCCAGGTTGGGCTAGAATCTGCGGTCCTGCTGCCTCAGCCTCCCAGAGTGCTGAGAAGCCATGCCCAGCTTCTTCGCAAATCTTAAGCCTGTTCCCCTTGGACGACAACAGCCCCCCAACCCTCTTGGGGCTCCAGTTTGCTGATGATAAACCTTGAGACTTTCTAGTGTCCCTGATTATGCTACCTCTTTCTTCAAGATTAATTTCTTCCTATTCATAAAACTATACACTCCGCTGTTTCTGTTTCTCTGGAGAATGTGAACTAACACAGGGACTAATTTATGCAGGAGAATGAATTGTACTTTCAGTTCAGATTCTGTTTGACATAGACGTCATTTGTTGTTCACCATGGATATAAAATAAAAATCTGTGCAGGCTATGAGGAATTAAAATTGAATAAATGTTTTCCCTGGTATATCCTTGTCCCACGACGTCACCACTTTGTGGGTGACTCTTTGACCTTTGTCTCCGGTTCAGACCTCCAGCTAATTGACTTGGGACAGCTGCGGGAGGAGGTGCCGCAGAGAGGCAGGCAGCCCTTCAGGGACTCCAAGTGTCATGATACATTTGCTCTTGTCCTTTGCACGAGTGTGACCTTGTAATGGTGTCATGTTCCTTAATGATATGATGAAACAGATTAATGCACAGAATCCTTTCATGATATGTTCCTAAAATCAAGAGCAAATATTTTACATTATCGTTATTATTATGGGTTAATTGCTTTTATAAGGAATAAAAAATTACCATTTTAGTCTCTCCCAAAAGGCCAATTTTGCCCTATTTTGTTCTGTATAATTGCTATGAATCTTAGCAGTATCTCATTGGAGTAAGTGAGTGTCCCTCTTGAATAAATGAAGCTCCCTTCACTCCAAAGAATGCCGTGGTGTGGTTCAGCCATCAGCAACATCAATGTCCCCTGAAATGCTCTAAATGCTCTAAATGCTGAAGCCCTGACTCATCCCAGATGTACTAAATCAGAGCCCACCTTAAAATGATCCCCAGAGATTCATATTGCTTATTAATATTGGAGAAGTACTGGCATAAAATATCAGTGGATCTTATACTTGCTTCATTTGAAGTCTTTCAATCAAAGCAAGCAATATTTTTATGGCTTGAAGGAGACTTAAAGGTTATCTGGTCTTTTTAAATTTTATATTGTAGAGGAAAAATCTGGAGCTCAAAGAGATTCATTGCCACACAGTGCTGGACTTGAATGTAGAGCTCATAACTGCCAGTGGGATTACTTTTGTTAGAATTTATTGTCTGTCCATATTTTCAGTGTTAATTCTGGCCAGGTCTTTATAGAGCAGGCCAGGTGCCAGGTGTTAGTACTCAATAGAGAGTTTATTTTAGACCACAGAGTAGATTATGCCATGTAATAAAGAATCCCAAAACTTTAGTGGCATTAGACAATACAAGTACTCATGACCAGACTCAGGTTGTATGTTCACATGGACAGACTCAAGACCCCAACTTCCATATCTCGATGTTGATGGGACGGATCCTTGCCAGTAGCTGTGGCAGGGGAATTAATAGCAACCTACCACTGGCTTCTGAAACTGTCTGCGAGTGATACACGTCACCTACTGTCTTATTACTGGCCAAAATAAGCCAGACAATCATGCCTGAGAACAACAGGGCAGGAAGTAAAATCAGTGACATATTTGTAAATATTTAACAACTAACGGAAAGATATGCTTTGCTGATTTCTTATTATAAATATTTTCCTTATGGCTGCTATCAAGCTACCAACATGAAGTCACTGAAAGGGCTGACGCACGGGGACAGGCATAGGCGTGGCTCTCCCCCCAGAGGCAGCCACTGGGAGCTGACTCAGAGCCCCGTGAAATTGTCCTTTCTGGGGGAGATGAGGGGTGGTGCCATCTGCCAAAGGGGTAAGATAGTGACAGAGCCGCGTGCTGGAGGTGAACGCAAACAGCAAGCCCAACATGGCAGGGTGTCAGGGCCAAAGGCCGTGGGAGGGGGGCGCTAAGAGACATGGTCAGACTCTTTCACAAAACTCCATCTTTCCGAGGCCCCTTATACTGTACCTTGCTGCATGAATATTTGCTCTGTCAGTTATTGTTGCTTAGGTAGACAATGCCTAAAACTCAAATCTCTTTTACTCTCCAACATTTCTATTTGTACAGTCAAACTTGAATAATGACAATTTGGTCATTGATAGACCGCTTCTCTTCTCTCTCTTTCTCTCTCTCTCTTTTGAGACAGTTCTCCTTAGTGCAGGCTGGTCCTGAACTCCCTATGTAGCCTAGGCTGGCCTTGAATTTAACAGCAATCTTCTTGCCTCAGCCTTTTGAAGGCTGGGATTATAGGCACGTGCCACCATGCCCATTTTATGGGGAGTTGGGAAATTGCACCAGGGGCCTTGTGCTTGTCAGGCAAGTGCCCTAATTGCTGTACAATTCCTCCACCCCAAAGACAGACCACTTATACAAAGGTGATCCCATGAGATTGAAATGGAAACAGAAAGTTCCTATCACCTGGCGATGTCATAGAGTGTCTTACTCCAACCTGCTGAAGTACTAGTCATATAAAAACATAGCACATGTAATTATACACATACTATCGACAAGGATAATGAGTGACTCTGCTGATGGCTTCCATTTTTATTATTCTTTTAATTGTTATTTTGAAGTTTACCTCTTATACTATTAGAAAAGTTTATTCTTCAGCAATGTGCTATGTTACACGGCAGTAGCCTCATACACTTCATGGTTCCTGGGACTTACGTTTACTCATTTTCTCTTGGGCTTGATTTAATCTTATGTTGTTTGTTCATTATGATCCTTAAATCAGTAGGCAACTTCTTACTGTGCGCACGCGCGCGCGCACACACACACACACACACACACACAAAATTATTATATAAGATTTGTGCAAATACTCTATGACAAAGTTGCCTAATAATACATTTCTCAGCATATGTCCCTTTCATTAAGTTACACACAAGTGTACTGTAGATGGTGTTAAACCTGGGTGGCCTCTGACTCCCAAGCCATCTTTCAAGGTTTTCTCTTCCGTTGAACTGTTCCCATTTTATTTGAAGCCAGTCACAGTCCTAGACTATCTGTGGATGACGCTCAACACCTTTCGTCCTCTGGTAAATGCTAAGTCAGCACTAGGGTGGGCCTTGAACAACCCTAACACAAATGCAGAAAGCGCTAGGAAGTTGCCACATAAATATCCAACTAAGAAGACATTATTTCTCAATTTAAGATGCTCTGAAAATGGTTTTAAACATTTTCCTAATATAGAACATTACACAATTCTATTTACTGTTATTTATTCAATTATCCAAGATTCTTCTAACTTGATTTTAAAAGAACCCTGAGGTTTGGAAAGCATCAAAATGCCTATAAAGTAGGTTTAGAAATTCAATTAACTTTTTCTTTATGTAATATATTTAATAAGACATAGCAGAAGTCATTTCCTGAATCCATATGATGTTAAGAAGTTGAGAAACTGTGATCATGGTTCCGTTCTGTGGTCGCCATTTACCACAGTCATATGAATATCATCATTGTAACGCCTCAAGAGTTTGGCTCTCGACCCTGAGAGTAGAAATTTCTCTTTCACCACAGACTTCTTGTGACCATGCCAAGCAAGAAAGTTAGAAGTCACATAAAGCCTCGGGGCTGTAGGGATTTTACAATTTGAACCAATAATAGCACAAATGCGAGTCTTGAAATGTAAATTGATTGTGCTTCACAATGGTTTTCAACTCACAGGCGAAGCATCGAAAGCAGAATTGGTTAGTTATAGACACCCTTTCCCCCAGCTGTTTTGGATTGAACCAATATTCATAGTTAAAATGTACAGAATGCCTATCACTTGATAGACATTGGCACCTTTTACATGATTACCTGAATTCATATGACAACGTTAAGAGGTCGGTACTATTATCATCTCCTCTACACTGGCTGTGAGAACATGGCGGTCTGGAGAGGCGAAAACCTTTCCCGAGGTCACACAGTTGGTGAGAGGCAAAGCCGAGGCACATGCCGGACTGATGCACTTCAGTGTCTGGGTCTCAACCACTGTCTAGAACTGACTGGTGTCTCGCTCTTGACCACTGTGCAGTCCTGCCTCATTTTCCAGGCAGAGTGAGCCAAGCAGTTTGACTTTCCACGTAAAGGAAGAGGGTAGAAGCTGAGGGCTGAGAGGAAACTTTGAAGTCATCAAGTCTAGCCGTGTTACAAATGCTCTGATCTCTTCAAAAACATCTTCATTATTTCCTAATTCATAACCACAGGCTACTTTCCTCCCAGAGTGGATTTCACACCATCATAGCCACAATATAACGTTTTTAGCCTATTAGTCCAATGCCAGGAAGGGGGTCTGCACTGTGCCCTGAAACTACCTGAGGGAAAACGCTAACTAACCTTCAGGAAGTGTGACTGTCTATAAAGTCAAAGCTTAACCTTTGAATGTAGCTCTCTGGTGCCTATAAAATAATTCTCTTGCCTGAAAAATGTTCTTCAATTATTGGAATGCAGGGGTCATCTTCTACCTCAAATTTTCTTCTCAGTTTAAGAAGTCTCCTTTGAGGCATCCACCTTCTGTCCCATTGCTCTCCAATCCATATTCATTTTGTCATTTTTTTTTCCCTCAGAGTTTAAGCTTTACATTTAGGCCATATCTTGACATGTATAAAGATCATCTGTCTTCCCAATTGCCAATGACTGAAATATTCGCTTATATATAATATCTGCAATACACCTTGTGAGAAAAAATATTAAAGCAAACCCAAAGTACTATATTTCTGCCATGGTGTGATTCTTCCACTTTCTGTCCTCCTCCTGTCACACAGGGATTCCCAGGGGTAGATGTACCCAAGCATGTCTGCCATCTAGTTCCAGAGAATCTCCTTTGTAGCTTCTTGATCTGTTAGCAAAACCTTACCTTGTTTAGTTTTAGCGTCTCTGGCCTTGTTTTCATGTTGTTTCAGTCTTATGCCCTCAAGCTCCGGAGATTGTAACTTTTGATTTTTAGTTGTCATGGGCTTCTCCTCCCTCTCCGATCACTCCAGTATGAGCAATTCTATCTTTCTTGAAAGCTTTTGAATTCATCTGCATCCTTTAGAATTTCATTATTTGGGAGGATTAAATGTAAAGAAGCCCTTTCTTTGCCACTTCCTTTACTTTCTGAGAAGCGAAATTGTCAGTGAGGAAGTTAAATCCCGTTGTCTATCAGATGAACTGACTTCCCCACTGGGAAATTTCCAGTAGGAAATTAAATGCTATTACGACCGTTTCTTATTCCCACAATTTGTCAATAGGTCAGCTTTATAAACAGTGTCAAGTTTACATTAACCAAGCTCTCCAGCACATTCCCCTCATGCACTTCCTTTATTCTCTATATGTTATATATACGCACATGTATGTATATGTGTGTATATACTGGTATGTTTATGCATATATACCTGCATAGAGCTATAGTGGACATTACACAGATTTCTCTGATATGATTTTATTCTTGTGTGTGAAGACTCCCCCAAAGGTTGGGGTGATCGGAGATTCTGGTCTGGCTGCGTTTGCTTACCTGCCATTCCCAGAATAATAATAATAATAAGTATCTCCTCCACTTGTTGTCAGTAGCCTGTTACCTTTGATTTTACCAAAGCTTCCCCTTCTACAATTTGTGTTTTGTCACAAAATCAGAACTCTAAATTGACAGAAAAAAGATAAAAGCCACATCTGTGTCCTCTGGCTTTTAAAGTACCTTTTGGCTCTTGGGGATTTTTCCAGTTGTACGCTCCTGGCTGTACGAAGTCCCCACGTGGCTGGAGGGTGCTGTTCACCCTCAGGGGCCTTTCCCTTCCTCAGGTTTTGAACCCTTACTGTCTGCCTGCCAGAGCTCCCATTTGCTTCACACAGGGGTGTGGTCATGACTAATGGCCAGCTGGTCCTAATTCCCATCTGTGGGTGCATAGGAGAGCTAGCTGTACAGTCTTTCCTTTTTCTTCTTTTTCATTGATCTGAGTTCTGAGACTCTCTAACATTCTATGTTGTTGTTATCTTTATTTCTTCCTGGAATCTCTGTTGTGTGGAACATCAGGCCGCCAGTGGATAGAAATAATCTCTCTGCCTTTTCACTTGCTCTTAAATGGTGAGAATCATGTTACCAATTGGGGGCCTCCAGCAGAAGAATCGCAGCCAGCATCAGAGCTGCCCTCTTTGCTTCTTGGAACAGCACACTATTGCTAACAACTGCTGGAGATAGCGCCTCTCTGACCTACTCGAGTTGATGGGAGAGAACAAGGCGTCAGGACTCAGTTTTGAGTTTCGTTCCTCACTCCGTGGCTTTACTCCTGAGTCTAATTCTCTTTATTTGTGAAATGAGGACAACAAATCTTTCCTCATCAGATTTGAAAAAAACAGAGTTAAATGAGGGCATGTATAGAATATGCTGAGCATGGTACCTGATGATTAGTGTATATCTACTTAATAAATAGTTGTTATTCTCATAACAATGGCAACTACTATTATTAGTTTTAGTGTCATAAATATAGTGGATTCAGAAATGAAGGGGAATATGGATTCACCAGGGTAAGGCCATAAATCTTCACACAGTGGTGCCAATTGGACAGCCAACAGTGAATTCTAAGGGTGGCCCTGTTCTGTTCTGAATAGTGTTGGCTAAGAATGCCAGTCAGCCAGCCAGCCGGTACACCATGTGATGGAATGAATGTGACTCTCTACGTGTGAGTAGCTGGAGTGGCTTTGATTTTTGTCCACTGGTGTACTGTCTTTTTGATTCAATGGGGTTTCCATCCACTACAGATTTTTTTCTTGAAGAAGGATGACATGGAGAGAATGAGGAATAAACAAACCCAAAAAGCTATCAAGTAGGTCTTTAATTTATAGCCCATCCATATGGCACCTCCCAAGCTTTAAAACTGGTGTGCCCACGAGGGTGAGGTGCTCCTGGGGAAGCTGAGTGCCTCTGTTTAGTTACGTTTTTCCTTGGAGACTAGAGGAAAGATTCTTAAATTCCTAAAATTCCTCTGCCCTAGATTCTTGGGTTGTAGGCGTTTCATCCTGTCATAAATAGCTTTTCAGGCACTAGCTCACTCGCGCTCATAACCAGCAGGAGTGATACTTCCCAGAAGCATCTTCGATAGTTCTTTTCAGCCGATAAATCAACCAGCGGATTCTATCTTTCTTCTGAAAGAAACCCTTCTCTCTCCTTTCATGAAGCCTGGTATTCCAATCACGTTATTTTTCTTTGGAGACAACCTCAGTTTTAGAGAGCCTATATTTTGAGATGATCTGATTATTTTTGTGCAACATTTTAAAATAGGAAGAATGGGTAAACTGAGGCTCATGGGGATTAAGAGGCTCTCCTAAGATCTTCCAGTGAGTCAGGAAGTGGGGCAGGAATAGAAGCCACAAGTCCAGTCTCCTAAATTGCTTTTCTGACCACCAGACCACACTTCCTCTCCAGACTATGAGACACTGGAAAATGGAAGTCAGGTGGAGAGTAAATATGGAGTCAAACCCACAGAAACACAATTTTACTTGTACTTAAATCTTGTCATTTAGTAAAAGAAAACAGCAAAACACCCCAGTTTCTTTGCTGTCATCCTAAATTATAACCTAAATCCAGGATGAATATAGAATAGGAAATGAGTCTGCCCTGAGTTGACATGTTTTTTGCATTTTAAGTAAATTTGAAAAAAATTGCTGATTTTCTAGTCCTGATGTGATTGTCCCCTTCTACAAAAGTGGGAACCGAGGCATTCAATTTTCGGTAGACTTCAAGGTCTTACATATTGTTTTATTTATAAAACTCTGCATCCTTAAGGTACATAAATAAACTTTTTATTTGAAACTATCTTTTCATTTATAAAAATTTTATTCTTTGCATACAAAAAGCCTAACCATTAGGTACACGTTGAGCATTCTAGGCTTTGTAGGAAAACCAGATTTATTAGACGTAGCCATTGTCTTTAGACTCAAAATTTGGTTGGACAGAGACTACATGGAGCCCTCCAGGCAGCTGCTGTGAACACCAAGTGGGCAGGCATGATTAAGAAGCAGTATGTGACACTCAAGGGTGGGCGCCAGAGCAAGAGGAGGGTTTGAGTCCCAACTGGGCCACTAGCTGACGTTCATTCTCGGGCAAATCAGGTGCTGCGCCTTGAAGGGGAGCTGTGGCAGTTGCCTTGTGACCTATGTAAGAAAAATGCGCGTGCAAAGGGCTGTGATCTGGAAGGTAAGGGCAGGAGGTGTCCCCTCGTGCTGGAGCTGCCCGGGCACGCACCTCCTCCTGCATTTTTAGAATCGCCATTGAAGGTGCTTCTAAGAGTGCTTCTCCGTGCCCGAATGGAACCGAAAACAGGAAAGCGAATCCCATCTCTTGGTGGAATTGTTTTTGGCCATGAGCGCAGAAAACAAGATATTTCCTTTTGGCAGAGTCTCCGTCCTCATTGTTTGGAGAGATAGCCGAACATCTCTTGTGACATTGGATCACGGGGGTGACGTGGAAACTGGGGAAGCTGAGTCCTGGGCTGACAGAGATCACCAAGGGGCTTTCCCGCCCGTGGTTCTCAGAGGTGACAAAAGCGCTTCATGGCAGACACCATGCGGCAGCTAACAGGAGTCCTGAGATGACCTTTCAGGGAAACAAGCCCGAAATGAGACCTGGGCTTCCATCTGTGGGTGGAATAGGGTGCTCTTGATATGGAAAACTCCAGAAAAGGCAAGAAGTCACTTTTCAAATTAAGCGAGGAAAATTCATCATGAGTATCATTCAGCTATGGTCTGTGAGGACACTTTAATTCCAGGAGGCTGTGTGAGTTTTCCAAATAGAAGAAACAACTAATTATAAAACTTTCAAGACGCTTTCACTAATCTCTGCTTACAAGCCCCCCTTTTTTCACAGTGACAATTTCATTATACTTTATATTTGGCAAAAGAATACACATGTCTTGCATGGGCTGTGGGTCCCTAATTATGATTTCAAAAGACAATGATCCAAGTTGTCTTCAATCTAAAAGAAGGCGATGGGACACAATCCCTGTCCTTTCTCGGGTTAGTGCATGGCCTGATGTCAGGAGCCCAGTGCCAGACATTGAATAACAGGCAACATTTAGGAAATCATACCCTGGCGCCTGCCAGTCCTCATGCCCATTTTTTATTGTGTAATTTATGTGGAAAGCATTGTGGGCGGGTTGTAATAAATTAGCACCATCTAGTGGTAATGGGCCGGTACGGGCACCTTCCCCACCCACCTCTGCTGAGCAGATGGCAGCCAAGGCAGAGCTAATTCTAACCTATAAATAGTCTTTGGTCTCAGTTTGTTGCTGCTTTACACGCTGTAAGTTATAGGCTCTTCGCAGCGGGGGTAAAAGATGGAGGGGGCACCACCAATTGCGTCGCGATAATCACAGCGATTGCAATAGTCCACGATGTCTGTGAGCAATGACCACACGATTGATTCTGCACTGAGCTGCATCCCTAGTCATCTAAGTCCAACCTCTCAGGACCTGATAAAGTCGATATTATTGTAGATACTATTCACACCCACTTTTTGGTGTTTGTTTATTTTGAACGGAGGTCAGAGCCCAGAGCCTTTGTACTGAACAACATCCACAGCCCATTTTTAGTTTTTGAGACAGGGCCTCACTAAGTTGTCCATGCTGGACTCAAACTTGCATTTCCCTGCCTCAGCCTTCCAGAATACTGGGATTGCAAGCCTGAGCCACTGGGCCCAGTTCTTTTTACCTGCATTTTGTAAGTAAGGAAAGTGGGGTACAGAGAGCTTAAATAATAACTTGCCTATAGGACGCTTCCATTAGAGGTCAAAAACATTTCTTGTTTCTTTGACACTGAATTTTTAGTCCATTGTGGGTTGCGCCAGTAGTCACACTACCATTAGGATATTGGGCAGTCCTGCGAATGCTGGAAGTTTTCCAAAGTCCCAGCATGGAGGGAAACCATGGGGCACATTGGTTGTGAATACAGAGTCCAACCAGGCCTGGGCTCGAGTCTCACCCTAGCCAGCTATTACATAGTGTCCTTGGGGAAGCTGTAGCATCCTCTCAGAATCTCAGTTTCTTCTGAGAAAGGGACATAGGAATCCCTTACGAAGGAGGAGTTAGCAGCACTAGGTGAAGTACGTGTGCAGAGACTCTGGCTCATGGGGCCACTGAGGCACTATGATCAGATTCTACGTTAGAAGCAGAAGGATCTTGACTTGGAGGCTACAGTGAGACCTTGTCTCAAGAAACAAGCACAATTTTCTTTTTGGATTTTGAATGTTGACCTTTTTACTAGTTTGAATAACAAAATTATACAGCAACGGAAGTCCTTTGAGGTTTTTTCCTAGGATCTTAAAATCTTGTTTTGTGGATGGGAAAAAAAAAATGGGACAAGAAGGATTTGTTTCAAAGTTCAGCTGTGAATCTGAGGTGAGGAAAGCAGTAGAAGCCCAAGCCAGATTCGCTGCTCGTAGGAGGAACAAGTGGTCTGCTCACAGCTACACAGTGTGCACACTGCTGGGAAGTCTTGCTCACAGAGACCAGGCAAGGTTCACACAGCGGTCAAGTGGCTCTGCCAGCCAGGATGGAGGCCGAGGGGGTAGCTGTTGGGATACTTCCTCTCCCTCCATCCTGGGTGGATGGCACCTTCCTTCCTTCCTTCTCTCTCTCTCTCTCTCTCTCTCTCCCTTTCCGTTCTTTCTTATTCTCAAAGCAGGTGGTAACCACCGGAGATCTGCAAGGAACTCTGCCCTAGGGACTCCTGCTTCTCCTTCATGCTCCTGTATGACCTGCTCATTTGGAACACCCTGGAGGTGCTGCCAGTGGGGCTCTGAGTGTGGGGTGGGCAAAGGGGGGATCGAGCTCCTGAGGGAGGGAGGAGGACAGGAAATAGGCTGCGTGGCCTGGGGGATACTTCGGAAACACTCAGTAGCCAAAGCACAACTCGACCCGTGCAGCAGCTGGGAGAGTTCAGTTAAGTCTAGAGATGAGGTATTGAGGAAAGGAAGGTGACTTTATCTGAAGAGCTGACTCAGAGACAGGAAAGCGAGACTCGGCACAAAACTGTGTTCTGGGCTCAGGGGAGCAAAGGTCCCTTACGGTGAAGGAAAGGCGATGCAGGAGACGATGAGCACAAGAGCTGGGGTTTTGATGCTCACCCTGGGCATGGGGTTTCTATCTTCATCTGGTTGGATCATCAGGATGGACTTTGGTTTCCCGTGGATAGTTACCTGAAGTTTAGGGTCAAAGGCCATCGGACATTCTGGATTCTGTACCTCTAGGGAAAGATTTAGCAGTTAATAGCTTAACCATTTAGGTGCGGCCTTTTTGAAACGTAGGGCACTCGAGAGTATGAGACAGGGATAATTTTGCCCTGGGCAACGCCCTTAAAGAGCTCCCTGGTTAAGAGCAGAGAGAGATACTACTACTTGACTGTCCAGTTTTGGCTGTGTATTTCTTTGTAAATATTCACACCAAAGACAAATCAAAAGTTAATAAGCTACTTTGCATGACAGCAGCCCGCCAATATTAGCATAAGCCTACAACATGCTTCTAGGAAAAGCAGAAAAAGCTTAATTTATGCCGCAATCTGCCGATCTTGAGGACTTTGTCATAGTTGCTTAGAGCCAAAGCACTTGAAGATATGATTTTCAATTATCGTTTACTGTGTAATTAAAGGTTAGTAAGAGGGTAGCCCTAACGTCCATTTTAAGAGTGTGTGTGTTCTTCATTCTTGTTACAAAGATGTTGCATTATATTGCAAAGCTGGAAATCACGCTGCTGCGAGGGAATGTAAGAAGTAACACCATCTATAGAAGACACCCAAGCAAACACTTCCCAACAGATTTTGCTTCTGACTCTTTCTGCAACTGTTAAGGATTCATTTGTAAGCTGGTGTCTCAGTTTGTCTATCCCTAGCAGAATGGAAGTTGCCTTTCATTACATCTCAATTTAAAAAAATCTCAGGAGAAGTTGGGGCCAATGGAAAAATGAAATAGTCGGGGATATGACTTAGTCTGTGCTGGGAATTTCACTCGCAGTTCACCGAGGATTTTTTTCCCCCAAGTCATTCACATAATGCACAAGATGCATTTTAAACTGAACAACTCAGATGGGGAGACACACACAATAACCTGTCCCAAAAGCAATTATCACATCTAGACACACCCATTGGGATTCAACGGGCCCATTTTAAGTCTGTCCAAACACCATAGCCCACATCTGTAATGACTTTGGCAGGAGGGCGATTGTGAGTATCCGTAAGGACCTTATTTAACTGAGCAGGAAATGGATGTTTTTCTTACCAATGTTTTGAAAGTCAAGAAAAATCTACTCTGTGAATTGGATTTATAGTTTCATTACTATGAGAAGAAGAAATGAAAGTAAACAGGCAGAAATTAATCCCATAAAGAAATCACAGCTCCAGAGCCCAACTTCAAATGGGAAATGACAGTGGTTGGTTTGTCCGTTGGCTTGAGATGTTACGTCCCTGAAACACTGGGGCTTTCCTAAGCATATCACCATCTTTTGATTTCTCTGGATCACCGAGATTCCAAGCATAAGATTCAATTTAGCCTTTGCTTTTTCTAGGAAGTCATTGCTAACACTTTCTCCCACCGCTCTCCCTGTGAAAATTTCCTTCCAAAGCTTTCTGTTCATATCTGGTTTTCCATATTGGTTGTTTTAGAGTTGACTGGGAGCTACTGACGTTACAAATACTGCTTCATTTATCTTTGTCCTGGCTGTATGTAGCACAGTGTTGTTCAAGAAATGATTTTTGGATTGAGGAAGAAAGGAAAGAGTCCTGTCATTGCCATTCGAGCCTTGGTACAGTGTAAGTGGCTGTACTTGGAGTCCAAGCAAATAAAGCTTGTCAGGGGCCACTCTTGTTTGTGCATGACTAACTTGTACCACTCTCTTGCATCATCCAGAGGCGTAGTGTGGGGCATGTCCGGAAGCACTGCGGTTCCATGGAGTCAGTGTGTTTTGGCCCTGCAGGGTTCCTGTAGGTGCCTGCTGTAGTGATGTGGGCAGGCAGGGAGGTGGGATGGAATGAAGCCTGAAGTAGTTTCCCAACATAAATGCCTGCCTTCTGTAAGGCCTTCTCTTTTCTTACCTTTAAAAGAAAATAGTACCTTACCCCGTCGTTCCTTCAATCACCGTCTGAGAGGAGAGGAGTGCAGGAAATAAATTTAATAAAGATGGCCCGAAATTTTTCTGGCTCAATGCAATTCTGGGTAAACCTGTCTTGGTTTAAGCCCAGTGAATCTTTGGTTCTTTGTAGAGGATGCAATGTCAAAGTCTCAGAGTTATGGACGGAATATCTGGGCTCCCAATGCAAATCAGCAAGGGGACTAAGAAATTCTGCGTAAGAGCTAGACACTGAATAAAATAATGAAAGGCAGTTTATTGGAAACAGAGGGGAGGGCAGAATCTTCCAAAGCCATGATGTGAGCTCGAGAAAGGAGACAAACGTTAAAATTAGAAAGAAAGAAAGAAAGAAAGAAAGAAAGAAAGAAAAAAGATTTGGAAAGAAAATTGGTTTCCTAAGCAAAAGAAGTGTGAGGTATAATTTTTTTCCCATGAAAATTTCACATTATGTAGGAAATATGGCCAATTTACATAACAACGGTGCATTGAAGTTATTTCACTTCTTAAAATAATAAGCTAAACCTTGATGAGAGGAATGTGTTTTTGTTTAAAAATATTGCTCCATCAAATCATGGAGACACAGATGGCTCTTATAGCTAGGGTAGAAACGACCACTCTAAGCAAAAGAATCGAGCCCCGACATCTATGGTCAGAGCTGCAGTCAGCTCAGCTGTAACTTAGTGGAGTTGTTTCCAATGGCTGTAGGCCCCCAAAATATCAGCTTTTGTCACTCTCTGCCTCCCTGTCTGTATTTGCTCTCCAAAAGTCTGTGTCATTTACTACTGGGGTAAACAAAACCTAAGAGCAGCAACTAACCTACTTGCTCATAAAAAGGCATCTCTTGAGTAGAAGAGGAATTATAAAGTCTCCATTGACATACTCCGAATTGTTGCAGCCTTAAAGAATAAGCGAAAATTTTGTATGTTCTGCCTGCCTGCCTATCTATCTATCTATCTATCTATCTATCTATCTATCTATCTAAATCTCTCTCTCTCTCTCTCTCTCTCTCTCTCTCTCTCTCTCTCTCTCTCTCTCCTCTCTATTCTCTATTTCTGCTATGTGTCAGATACCACTCTAACTCTTGGGAGATACACTTGTATCTCACTCATTCTTGCCAAGTCCGAGAGGTACGTTTTCAATCATGGCATGTTATTGACATCCACATTTGGAAACAGACCCAGAGAGCCCAGTGACCTGCTCCAGGGGTCATGGTTTGTTGGTGACAGAGCTAAGATTTGAACAGGGGTCTCCCTGAGCTGGAGTTCTTACCCACTTCAATAGAGTATCTCTCATGGGCAAAACTCTACATATAAAACATGCTTATAAAATATTATAATTCTAATTTAGAAAGCAAACAAAATTATAAAACAAACAAGCACATAGGAGACCAGTATGAACGTGACATATGGCATTGTACTTTAGCTTACATTGATAGAATCAGCTACACTGTGTCTGGTGTGTGATACTGATGATAATGACAATAATACAGGAAGCTCCATTGTGTCTTAGTTTACACATATAATATTTGCTGAGCAATCTCAAGTGAACTTCCGAGTACTTGGACCATGTCTTTCCTTTCCAGAGTGCTTAATAACAGGGTCCCCAAAGTCTACAGCATTTGAAAAACTAAGAGTGTTGTGTTCCCCAGGAAGATTGGGAATCACTGATCCCCATGTTTGTCACAGGAAGGGGCAGACAGAGGAGGGGAGGATCATGTGGGGGACTTTGGAGGTGTTAGCGACTCATCCTTTTTTTCCTTTCATCCATTCTAACTGCAAAGCAAAGATGGAGAGGTAGGTTGGTGGGTGTGAGACACTCATGGAACACCTTTCAATGTGACTCTGCTAAATTCAACTACTGGGTGTTTTAAAGTGTCCCACAAAGGCATGGCCAGACTCTTCTAAGAAAAGACTGCAGAATGTTTTGCTGCATTCAAAATGGCTAATGCACCATTATGGACATGTGGCTTGGAGAGAAATTCACTTATTGGTAGATGAAAAATCCCATTTTGAAACGATGCACATAGTAAGATTCCACTGTTGGGAAAGGTGTGGAGAGTCCAGGACAGACACATAGTTTGCTAGGACAGCCAAGGCAAAGTGCCACAGTGTGAGTGAAGTAAGCAGCAACTCTGGGGGCTGGCAGTCTGAGGTAGGTATCAGTAGGGTGGGTTTTCCCTGAGGCCTCCATCCTTGGCTGTTGAATGACTGTCTTCTTGCTGCGTCTTACGTGGTCTTCTACGAGTACAGGAAGGTATTCTCAAATTTGCTCTTTTTATAAAGTCATATTGGATTTGGATCTATAAGAATTTCATCATATTGGTACAGACCCTCGTTATGGCGATGATTACTATGCCAGTTAGTCTTGATTGGTAATCTGATTGGATCAAGAGGCTCACGAGCAAGTGATTGGATGCGAGGGCCCTAATCACATTGGTGAGCTAACTACGTAATAGCTGAACGGGCGATTCTGAGACAAGGCCTCCACGCGGGGAAGAGGACTGTGGGGTGACCTTGGGACCACGTCTGGTCCCTGGTTTTGTTCTTCTCAAGCTCTGTCCTTGCTCGTAGCTTCTTGAGTGCCATGAGTTTAGCAGCTTTTCTCTACCATGATTCTTCTACCTTGGAGCCAGGTGACCGTGGATTGAAATCTCTGGAGCAGTGAGCTAAAATTAACCTCACTTCCTGTAAGTTATGGGTCTCAGGTATTTTTGTCCCGGTAATAGAAAACTTACCAATAAATTTACATTCAGATATACTCTACTATAGTGAAACATAGGCCTTGAATTATAAATTCTGGGAAGCCAAACCAGCTCATGGCAGGCATCCTGAATGAGAAAACTTTGCCAAGGTGGCCGGAAGCCCTGTCCATCAGCCACACATGTCTGAACAAGGAGAACTCACTGAGTTCATCCAAACCCGGTGAAGAAGCAAGCAAATTCGGGTCCTGTCTGAAAATTCAGCTAACACTCAGAATTCAATATTTCTAGCCCAGTCACCACAAAATTACAATATGCACTTCAGTGCAGACTTCTTGGAAGTCCTTATAAAAATAAAAAGACATCAACCCTTGAAAAGACATGAAAAGCAGAACAAGTTACAAATGAAGCTATGATGGGCTGGCAGAAAGGTGCGAAGTTGAATAGGAAAGATGTCTGGATAAACCATAGTTCAGAAAATATTTTTAAAAGGCCTTGTCAATATGGAAGCATCAGGGAGGCTCTTGGGGCTGAAGAGGAAACTCACAGAAGCTCAGGTGGGAAGGGAGTTGACTAGAGTTCCAGCATTGGGGGTTGGGGCTGTCCTGGAGATGTGTCCCTGCCCTGTGGGAAGGACCAGGAGTTAATTAAGTAACTGTGCATAGGTGGTGGAGGGCTGTATGCAGAGGCCAAGACACCAGCAAAGGCAGGAGGGGGCCTGCTGCAGTCTGAAGAACCAGACATACTTGGCCGTCATTGGGAAAGCTCACAGGGGAGAGATGGGCTTAAGACCTTGCAAAGGAGGATAGACTATGAACTAGGGGATCCTTTCAAGATGGAAAATTAATACTCAGAAAAGGGGGTGGAGTGCAGAAGAGGGGAGAAGGGCTGGAAACAGGGAAGAAGATTCCGTTGAGTTATTGCAAGGATGGGGAAGGCTTGGACCAATTGTTGGTGATAGCATGGAATAAAAATTATTTAGTGACCCTTGTTAAAGCACAGTCTAGAAGATTCTATTCAGGATCTAGGTACTAGGTATCAGAGCCTGGAAAACTGCTCAGAGCTTGCATCAGGAGTATGTGTGTGTGTGTGTAGGGGGGGATTCTGGATAAAATGACCTCAGAAGAGTCAAGCTGAAGGCAGGACAGGATGATCAGACCCCACCTGGAGGTTGTTGGACATGAACATAATCCCCCAATATTGACGGTTGGAGGTTCTTGCTAGCTTGACTGAACAAAGTTCTTGCTAAAATTGGACTTTACAAGGAAGTACACAGATGGGTGTAGGAGAAGGTTTAAGAGCCTGTCCAAAGTTTTATCAAGCAATAAATCTTTGTCCTGGGAGGAGGCAGGAGGTGAACTTAAGACACCTTCAGGGCTACAACCCAGAGCTAATGTCTGTTGAAAGTGGGGAACGAGGAAAAAAAAAGTCTAGAGTGTACTCCGTGATGTTTATCTCCCAAAATTTACTGAACTCCTAGCCCAGAGCAACTACGGTGCCAAACTTTGACGAGTCAGCTGTGGGTGAGAAAAACAAGGTTCCTGCTCTCTCTGTACTAAGTCCTTCCAAGATGGAAGACAACCAAGCACATTTAAACGAAGAGAGGAGCTTCTGCGTTGGCATCCGCTGCCACTGGAGTTAGAAAACCCAGGAGGCAGAGAGCAGGACTTGATTTTCAGGTATGTCGGCTGGAAGGTGGAATACACAGAATAGGACACAGTTTCCCACTACCTTTGGAAAATAGGATTTTTACCCCCCAATAAGGTAGCCTTAAAGGGTAGAGAAAGATGCAGAGGAATTTTGCACAGCCCCAGCTTTTCTTGTGAGTATATATTTGAGGATCAATGTTGCCCTCTAGTGTTCAAATCTAGGCGGGGTGGTAGAGGTTCTGTATAAAGGCAAATTCATAATTTTTTTTGAGTCTTTGTGGCATTTTTGTAACTGAGTTTTTCAATTTTCATAAAGTTGAAGACATAGCTAGTTTTTTCTTTTGGTTATTGACTTAGTTCATTAATTGGAGGAGATCAGAAAAAGACCATTTTGAACAATGGCAGAAAGCTTTGACAGGGCGTCAGAGCCAGCCTGACATCCAATGACAGCCAGACACTGTCTATGTTGTTTACAGGCGCTGGTAAAATGCCCAGGGTCTCTCTTCTTGTGACTCGGTAGGTACATGATATGGAAAAACTTTATACTCAATATGTGTATTTTTATTTTCATTAAAATCATTCTTCTAAACCAAATTTCATGAGGCCAAATAACTTTTAAGCTGGTGCACATCCCTGATTCTAGCACTCTGGGAGGCAGAGGCAGGAGGATTGCAAGTTTGAACTCAGCCTGGGCCGCCTAGGGACTACATGAGACTGTCTCAAAATTAGAAAGAAGACAAGCAAGGTCTGCAGATGTCCTTTAACAGCAAGGCCATCTATTTGGTCTCTAGTGCCAAAAACTACAAAACCAAAACAAACTAAGAAAAAAAAAATACAACAGCAAAAATCTAAAGCTTTTAACCTTAATTTTTTGTCTCATTTTGCTATGATCTGATCTATACTTACTTGTCCTTTGACAGGTTAAGATAATGAAAGGACAGTGGAGACATTTTCCACTTTGGAAAGTTCTCTGGAGAAGGTGTGAGCACCCCAGGCCTCTCCAGCCCGTGAGAAATTGTGTAACCCAGAGGTTCACGTCCGGGCATTTAGACACACCTGGATAAGCCTGGCTGAGTTCTGGCTGGGATACAGGGCAAGATATCTTCACTCCCTGAGTCTCCACTTCTGTGAAATGGGAGTAGTAATCTAGCCTCTCTCCTAGAGATGTGACGATTAACGAGAATAAAATATGAAAGTGTTAATTTAACATTAACTAAGAAGAACCTGTTGCAGTACAAACTAATTTCCGTAACAATTTTTTCTAATAAAAAGGCTACTCCAGAATCAAATGAAAATATTGATGTGTTTTTGCCATCTCTGGAATGACTTTCAACAATGATATCAATGCACAGTCTAGATCCCAAAGCAACTTCTGTAACTCAGACTGTGCACATCTCTTTCCATCTCGTTGTCAAAGCAGCCAGAACTTCCCTCTTGGACTGCATGCCTTTCCCTTTTCTGTGTCCCCTAACGCTGGCCTGCAGTGACCACCGGGAGTCGTGACTCCTTTAGGCACTGCAGGGTGAGTCCTTCCAGCGGCGGCTCCGCAGTGTCAAGGTTCTTCCTGATTCCATAGACACCCCTTTGCCTTTTATTTCTTGCTGACTCATGGTTTAGGATTATCTTCCCACCACATCTTGCCAACGTTTGTCACTGTCTATAGGGGTTCGATGAAGTTTTTCTTTGGGTCTTCCACCAGTGGGGCCTGGACCTGCAGAGGTAGACAAGCCTGATCAAACACCACACAGTTCCGTTCCAGCAAGTTCTTTACAGTTTATAAAAAATCTAGCACGATGGACAGATACTCTAGCAAGCCGGTCTCTCGGGATCTCTGCACAGCACAGCACTCGTACAGTGCTGTCGGGTTCTAATTCACATTTGAGACGCAGCACAGGGAATTTATTAGTCTGAGCGACCTACGTGTCTAGAGTAGACACCACTTGGGGAATGCCTTGGTCTGGCTGCTCAGCTCTGCCACCAGAATTCTACGTGGGGCTTGGCTGTTGGTTTTATGACTGTGGTATGGAATATGCAGTTGGAACTTCATCTTCATTGATACGCCTTAAGATTCAAGAGAGCAATAAATCTAGTGTTGGCTTGCTTCCAGCTTTGCGAAGGGAGCATTTGTCTCCCAGAGATTTCTTGAAGATTGCTCCTTGTCTGTGGAGAAATCTTTTGTTTTGAGGGACAAGGCTGGCTAATTCATAAGGCTCAGTGAAGAATAAAAATATAGGACTGATTTTTGTTAAAAAGCTGGAAAAAAGTGCAGCTGAAGGTACAGAAATACAACACTCCTGTTTCCTTCTGTGATCTTTTCTTGCTTTTTATTTTGTAGTATTGAGAGTTGAACTCAGGGCCTTTGCACTGAGCTACATCCCAAGACCATCCTAGTTTCTGTTTTGAGATAGACGTGCTACTGCCACGTTACAAAATTGCCCCAGGCGAGGCTCGAACTTGCGTCAGCCTCCCGGGGTGCTCCCGAGTGCTATGATTATTATATCTGCGTGCCACCATGCCTGACCTCATGGTGTTGTTATTTTTCTATTTAATGCCGTGATTTCTTGGGCCTGGTGAGTTTATACTTTTGCAGAACCTGAGAGCCTTCCCTGTGACAAAAGAAGTTCTGGTCCTACCAGTTGTGCCTACTGTCGGATCAAATGCCATGTTTGGGAGGCTGAGGGAGGGGAGTGGGATGGGCCAGTCACCTTTTCCCACCGTCAAACCTAACCCCAATTCATGGGGTGGGGACCTTTAACAGTTAACAACGTATATGCCAGGTCTTTATAAGAAGTCTTGTTGAGGGTGGGCCCCAGAGACCATCTGAAGTTTTATAATGCTGCTACTGGGTGTATGGAGCCACAGCCATGGCTGCTTCAAGAAACTGCAAGGCTCTTGCACCTGGAGTCTCCCTGATTGTCCCTGCCCCAGTGCGTGGGCTTGGACTCCCCAGGGCAGTGGGCTACAGCAGTGGCTGGCTGTGGCTGGGGTGGGGAGGTCAGCTGCTGCCAGGAGGAGGAGAGGTCACAGTTGAGCAGAGGCTCCGTGCCACCGAGCCTGAACTAGGATTGCTTTGGATGTCAATTATCAAGTACAAATGGAAAGCTAAAGCTTTTAAGAATTTCAGGACAGTAGCTGGAAAGCATCAGATTCCTAGAAAAGGAGGATCCTCTCATGGCTCTGGTCCTGTACCCAGAAAGCCAGCTCCGCTTCTGAGCTTGGGTTCTTCCAAACTTTCTTCTTTTCACTTCGGAGTTCCCTTTCTGCATTCACAAGTGGCCTTTCACTCTCAGAGTTGTCACCAGAGGTCAAAGCTCAGGCTTGGTAGGTCAATGGGTTCTGTCACGGGGCTATCCGAGAGCTGTTCCTTTGGGTCACTCAGATTTTTTCTGAGGAGATTCTGGACCATTTTCTTAACAATCATAATGTGAACACTACCATGGGTTGATTGTTCCTCAGGAGCTACTGAAGTTGCGGGAAGACTCAGTCACCCACTTAGAAAAAGTACTGATAGAGAGTTTTTGTCTGGAACTTTGACTGAGCAAGCAGAGAAGGAATTACTAACCTCACAAAGACCGGCCTCTTGCCCCGAAATGGTGAGAACCTGCTTCACCTGGACCACAAGAGAGGAACCGAAGCCTCCCTGCAGTCATTTGGACTCTTCTTTGTTCCTGGCATTCCACTTTGAGTTTTTAACAGGGTTTTTGTGCGTGCGCTCTGAACCACAGTGCTGAGCCACTTGGTTTCTATTTTCAGAGTCACTTCTGTAGGTTGGGAAAAATGTCATGTATTGTTCTCCTGTGACCTTGTTTGACTTAGTCTTGTGAAAGATGTTTTTATCCCTGCTTAATTCCATGTCTTCTCGCCCATCAGTTTTGAGTCAGGACCCTGGGAACGAGAGGCAAAGATTTCCTTTGTGCTGATGTTGCCATCTCTTGACAACCCCAACTTTATGACAAATGCCACCCTGACTCACGACTCTCCCAGTTTTGAGGCCAGTGCTTTGTGTTTAGTGTCTCAACGTATCTAACTTTCGAGATTGTAACTGTGCAGCATTTGAGGCACTGCTGTGAGATCTGGCTTTTGAAGAAAACAAGAATAACAAAAACATAAAGGCAGTTTCATCTCCACTTCTTTGGAAGACAATGTGATAATTTGGGCATTTTTCTGTAAAGTAGAATCACTTTGCCTGTGCAGTTGATTTGAAGGGGATAAAGCCTGTTAGAAGTTATATCTCTGTCTATGACTTGTCTGACTTCAGAAAGACTGAAACAGCCAATAATTTTACCCCAAAAAATCCCTCCCCGAGCCAGACGCTTCTATTCAGCTCAAGGCTGGGAGCTTGAACGCCTTCATGTAGTGGTCATGTTCCTGAAGGGCCAATAAACTCCTACACAAAAGCCAGGCCCTTTAGACTGGCTATACACGAGGATTGCTTTTTCCGCCTGGGGGTCTCCAACTTCCACTGTAGACCACATTTCCTTAAATAGATTTTATAAGACTTTTCTGGGACAATCACGTTTAGGTTTCACCATTTTCTCTGTCTAATCACATATTTCAACTGAACAGTCATACATTTATTCAACTTAGGCAACCGCGGGCAGTAATTGGCAGCTTGGGTCTTCCCTTACACATTATGTATTTCTTTTTAGATAAAGATTTACAGTGAGGAACTTTTAGTGCCTTCCTTTGTCAACGAATGACACTTGAATTCTTATTTCAAGTGGAGACCTCCTTCTGACGATGAAGCCATTCAGAGAACACCTGTGCTAGCTCATAACAGCATTGTGATCACATCAGAAACAGCTGAGAGGTTGTGGGAATCCCGTGAGAAAATGTGGAGAACCGAGACCTAATTAGAACTGTGCCGACTGTTGCGGCTTTTTGTTTACTGGTTTCCTTTTTTTGTAAAATAGGAGACTTACTAGCCAGGCGCACTTCCTCATATCTGTTATAAAAGAGGTGTACAAAATAAAAGGTACCAGAGTTTGTGAGTTTTATGGAAAAAAGGCACAGTACCAAGTAACTTTCAGATGATTTTAATATGAATTTAATAGAACAAGCTCTGTAGCTTCTTCATAAAAGGATATCTCTGAAAGATTTATCCACTTATTGCTCGTTTTATTTGTCAGATTACTTGGTACAAAACATGTTCTTGGGAAAATAGAAGGCGGAAGAGAGGTCAAGGTGCAGAGACAGGCCTGCTGAGTGGCCCGAGGATCTTTTTCTGCTTTAATTGTTCCTCTCTGTGTCCCTTTTAAGCCGATTCCTTCTATCCCCACCTCGGAAAGTCAGGGTTTCCTGGGTTAAAAAAAAATTCAGCAGGAACAGAGTGTAAAGGAATCTAGGGACATGGTGAGCCAAGTTAGGGCCGGGCATTCTCTTGGGCAAAGGAAAAAGTGCAAATCTTGCAAAAATAATTTCAGTGGCGCAACAGGACTCCATGGACTTTTCATTCTCACAATTGCACTTGGGTTTACTTTTTGATTTTTGAGATATGAGTGCTTTCAACACAACCTGTTCAGTTGGAATGTAATCAATGCACTGTTGATATGACGTCCCTGGTTCCTTTTAACATGAGGTCAGTTCCTGATGTTTGAGTGAGTGAGTCACATGTCCTCAGGTCTGGCCTGGTCTCTTAGTGGGCGATGTTGGATGCTATCCAAAACTCCCACTAGGTTGATCTTTTGGCCATGACAGGGAGAGGGAAGAAGGTGACTCTCACCTCAGGGATTGTGGCATTACTCAATTTCCTGTCCCTGGGGCCTGACACCTGACACCCATGACGTAAGAAAGAAAGGTTTATTTTGGCCTATTGGGTTTCAGAGGATTTGGTCCAGCATAAGCTGGCTCCAAGGCAGAAGAACATGGCAGAATGTTGTGGCGGAGGACAGCTGCTGGTTCTCTGCAAGCTGGGAAGCAGAGAGAGAAAGGAGGGAAAAATCCCATCCTCAACCACCTGTGCCTTCTGAGCAGGCCACGCATCTGAAAGAGAGGCTTTGGGGGGACGCTTTAGATCTAAACCACAACTGTGATGTCAGGGAATCAGGCTGCCACTAGGCTCTATGAAGGGAGCAGTGTGGAGGGGCCTTACCTACCAAATCATTTTCAGCATGTGGCACGTGGCTTCTTTCAAAGGAATGAAATGAGATTTGTACCCAAGAAGAACAAGGACTCTAGGGAAAACAGATTTGCTCACATCTCTTCTTTGCTTTGCTGAAGAACAACTCTTGCCACAGAGTTGGGTCATAGTGATTTTTCTATAGCAGAATTTTTTTTTTTTTGTTTAGGGGTGGGGATCAAGCCCAGAATCGTGTGCATGTAGGCATTGCTGTACCATTGAGAGACACCTCCAGCTCACGACTTTTTTCTTGAGGGCACGGAAAGGTGACAATAAAATATGTATCTACTTTATTTTCCAAAAGTGATCCTTTTTATTAGTATGTATTTGTGATACATGATAATTACGTTCAACTTGAGAAACTGGCACATGTAAGATACTGCAATCTCATCACTTTACTTCCCCCCCATTCACCTCTTCCTCTTCCTCCTTCCCGCCTCCCTTCCCCTTCTCCATAAATCTACCTCCTTTTTTCCTCCTGTGTCTCTTATTCAGCTCCTTAGTTACATTTTGTGTTTCTCTTATTAGAGAAACCGTGCCATATTTAAAATTCTGTATCTGATTGACTTCACTAAGAATAATGGCCTCAAGATACATCCATTTTCCTACTAATGACTCAAATTTGTCTTTATTTATGTCAGGGAAGTACTCCATTGTGTATACATGCCACATTTTCTTTATCCATTGGTCTATTGATAGACATATTAGCAGCTCCCATATTTAGCTTTTATGAGTTGTGTTACTATAAACCTGGGTATGCATGTATCTCTGTTATGTCATGACTTTAACTTTTTTTGGAAAGATATCCAGGTGAGTTATTGCTGGGTCAAATGGAATATCTATTTTCAATTGTTTGAGAAATCTCCATACTACTTTCCATAATGGTTGTACCAGTTTACAGTCTCACCACCAGTGTTGAAGTTTCCTTTTTCCCTACATCTTTTCCAGAATTTTTTTTTTTTTTTTTTTTTTTGAGATCTTGATAGTAGCCATTCTCACTGGGGTAAGATGGACCCTAGCTGTTTTTGCTGCTTTCATTCTGTTTGGATTAAAATCCACTGTGCCTGAGAACAGTGTATCTATTCCTGCTTGTTTTCTGACTCTGGTTGCATGAAGTATTAATTTCTACCCTTTACTTTCAATCTATGTATTTCTTTGTGCATCTCTTGCAGGCAAAAATTGTTGGTTTTTTTATTTTGATCTAATCTTCCACTCAGTGTCTTTTGATAGGAAAGATAAGGGCATTAACACTGGTAATTATTTATTATGTGGTATGCTGGCTACATCCTGTCACTGTGATGTGCTTCTTCAGAGCTCAAGTTCTTCTGAAGGTCTGCCGCTTCTTCTACCCTGGCAGGCCTTGCTTCCCTTGTGCTATTCCTAATGGTCTACAGAGTCTTAAAGTCTTTCCCTTATGATGCTACCTGACTTCTTGTGCTGTATCATTAGCTTGCAGACTTGCACCAACTCACAGGCCATACGCCCACCTCTGAGGCTCTGACAAGCAGTTAACTCACAATATGGGCTGGCGAGGGGAGTGGCACTCTTCTTCTGGTACGTGCCTTCACTCTGGGGTCCCTTCATTGTCTACAGCCTTTGCAGCCCAGCTCTGGCTTCATTTCAGATTACTTCTTAGCATACCAACTCCTATGACCAGATGGACCAGAAAACACTTGGCTTATGATAGGAAACTCAGGATATGTGATTCTCTGATGCTCCAGGGCTAGGTCTTCAGTCTTTGCCAAGGTCAAAAGCTATCTCTCAAAAGAATAGTTTAAAACCCTAAACTAACCACACCATAGCTCCACATGTAACACATTTTCTGTGTGCTATTTTTTCAATGTGTCTATGTCTGTTCATGTATGAAAACCTAACATCTAGTAAACATGTGTTAGCTGATAGAATTTTATAGCTTGTTTCAAATTTGATAAGTTGAATTTTTCTCATTGTGCTTCTATCTGTACTTTCCTCTTTGCTTTTATCATTAATATATCAACTTCAATAAAAGGTCTTTTGTAAGTTTAATCTATATTAATTGAATTTCTCTGATTCAGTAGACTCTGGGACTCTTACAATTATCTTTTATATTTGTAGATTTCTACTTCTACTCCTGTTATCCTTCTGAACAGATTTAATTTTTCAACTCTATCCTCCAAATTAGTAACTCATTCTTCTGTGGTGCCTATTTTGGTATTTTAATTTCATATTTTTATTTTGATAATCACCTTGTTTTATTTCTGGGACCTCTAACTTATCTTTGTTAAAATAACTCATTTTTATTTTATAGATGAGTTAGGGTTAATTTCTCTTATAATTCTGAGGTTTCTAATTATATTTCATTTGAAATATTATCATGTTTACTTTACTCTAAATTTAGTTGTATCAGTTTTCCTGTTTTTCTTTCATGCTTCTCTGTCAAAATATTGGTTTTCCTTAAATAGGTAAAACATTTGAGAACATTGCCGTTGGAGAGTGGGACTGGCTTTCTGATTTGTCAGAAGTTACTGTTGGCACACACCAACCACCTCCTGTTAAAACTAACAGAGACTAGGGGCAATGTTTCCCTCTGATTGAGGTGGTGCGGCGCGAAGGGATAGTGATGGTACAGAGAACCAACCTGGCTGCTCCAAGTGCTCTCAATGGGTTTCCATGACACCGGTGGCTTCCCCAGTTCCCACTGAACCTTCAGATTTATAAAGAATACCCAGTTCTGGTTCTGCTTTTCTTCTTCGTCTTCTCTTTTTTTGGTAGTTTCCTCTTCTGGGCTGTGTTTTGGGTGTTGTTTACTCGGTCAAACCAATCTCATTTGTCTTCTGTCTTTTAGAAATTGTTCAGATATCTGGTTCATGAGTATTGCTTTTTTTACAGTGTCTGCTGCTCTGTATAGGCTTTAGATATGATCTGAGCCCTCTGAAGCTCCTGTTGAATTTGGTTTCCTATTGTGGGAGTGATGGGAAGTGGAGACTTTTGAAGGCGATTAGGCCATTAAGAAGGTCTAAGGTCTTTCTTGCAAGACTGGGTTAATTCTCATGGAACTAGTTTAGTTATCATAAGAGCGGGTTGTTAGAAAGTCAGGAAGGCTTTCCCTTCATGTTTTGTCTTTTTTTGGGAGACAGGGTCTCCTTCTGTATCCCAGGGTGGTCCTGACCTCACTATGGAGCCCAGGCTGGCCTCAGACACAGTAATCCTGTTGCTTCAGCCTCCTGAGTGCTGGGGTTACAGGCATGCACCACTACACATGTCCTTATGTGGTGCTGAGGAATTGAACTCAGGGCCTTGTGCTTGCAAAACAGGTGGTTTAATTGCTGTACCATTCCTCTATCCACCATGTTTTGTCTTTTTTTTTTCTTTTTGCGTGTACCTGCCTGTCCTTACACTGTCTGCCAGCAGTTGAAGCAGCATGAAACTCTCACCTGATGCCTTTCCTGATCTGGTCTGCCCAGTTTCTGAAATTGGGAGCCAAAATACACTTCTTTTAAAAATAAATTTTCTGGTCTCAGGTGTTTTGTTACAGCAACAGAAAATGGACTCAGACACAGGTAAACAACAATTCTTTCATAGTACCCCTCACCCCTATCTATTTTGGACAACTTGGGCAGGAAAGGAGGCAGTCTGTGCACCCCATCCACCATCTTGATCTAATTTGATCTGGGGCTGTTCAAGGGGCTTAGGTTACCCTTTGTGATTCTACAGCTAAGTTATCCTGGGCCTGTTTGTGTCAGATAAATATTCAGTCTTGCAGCCCAAAGGCAGAGATAAAGCCACCGGAACACAATGACTCACAGTAAGGAGACTTCATTTGAGGATAATATGGACAACTGGGGACCCTTGTCTTTGCTGTCTGTTTTTGGAATGCCTTCAGGTCGGGAGCACAGGAGGCAGTGGCTGCTTCCTTGGCTCTCGTTCACAGACACTCTAGCACAGTGTCTGATTGATGGATGTGTTTTCTCATTGCTAGTGATAATTCTATAGAGGGCGATTCACCAGAAAATAGAGGCTGAATCTACACATTTTCTTCCTTCTTCTTGCTCAATCTCTTTACTATTTGCTCCAAATATTCATTTTCTCTACTTCATAAATCACCTCTTGATAAAGAAAAAGTACAAAATATTAGTCATGTGAGGATTTGAATCATGTTTAATTTAGCCCTGATGAAAACGTTTCTCCTTCATCCAGTAGCTGTCTGGAGCCACCGCCTGCATTTGCCAATGGCCGTAAGTACACCCTGTCTGCAGTGCAGACAGCTAGCTCCCAAGCCAGCCCTGGGCTCAGATGATTTGTGTTAAATTCTTGCTGTAGGCTGAAACTCTGAGCCTGGGAATTAAATTGTAAATCAAGAGTTACTCAACCCAACAATTTTGCTAGATCCAATCTTTGTTTTCCCTTTCTAGTGACTTTCTCTGTTCTGTGTTCTTCTGTTCTTTCACTATGGACTGGGCAATCTTGGTTCAGATGCAGAGGTGCGGGAAGGCTGTGTGGGGACCTGCTGCCTCATCGCTTCTGCTTCGTGGAGATTCAAGTAAACTCTTGCATGGGACAGATCCAGGGTAGATGATGATCGCCAGTCATTTCATTCTCTCTGTTTTGGAATCTTCTTAATGTGAACAGGTAGCCAGAGAGCAGGCTATCACAATGGTTAGACCCTGTGTGTGTGTGTGTGTGTGTTTACTCTCAGGCTCGAGTTAAGGCAGTGAAGACTGAAGGTGTGGACCAGAAGTATATTTGTATGCATGTTGACAGACTCTTCCTGGTGGTCTAGCTGCTAGAATTCAGCCCTCTCTCGCATTCATGTTGACCAGTCTCCCCTGCATAGTTAAGACCCTAGAGACAATGGCGGGCAAGCTCTGAGGTAGGCTCATAGGCTGGGATCTCCAGAGTAGTTGATCACACAGAGTTTAGGGCATGAGGTTTTATTAGGAGCCAGTGGCTCCTGCAAAGGGAAGGGTAAGGTCTGGATAGAGGACACAATGTGAGTTTGAGAAATCTTGGCTTCCTCAGCTGAGATGGTTGTGTCTTCCTACCCTGCCTTCTCAGTAGCTGGTGTCTGAAGCCCTGGAAAAAACGTCACCCGGGTGAGATGGGTCCTAGGAGTGCTCATGGAGGAAGGCCGTCTGTTGACTGCTCTACCAAATAACAGCAAGTCCTTTCTAGCAGCGTGATTTGGCCGGAACATCCCAGCATCTGCCTATGGTAAAGTCACTTATGGAAGAATATTAATACTTGGCAGAAAGTATAGACGCTCAGGTTTTTTTTCTGGCACGGAAGTAAGGGGCACACACAGTCGTGGACTCCTGCGGCTTTGCTTGGTTCTCACTTCATCCCTCCCTGGTCAGACGCTAAGCGAACAGAGGTTATAACAGGAAGCAAGTCACAGCAAGAGTTGGTTGTTCTAAGCCTCATAAGGAGATAAAGGTAAAATGCAGCTTTGATTTTGGCTTCTGAACAGAATTCTTAGAGTGCCAGTGTGGACACATGGACAGAGAGTGGGCGGGCTGCAGAGAGATGCAGAACTCCGGCCCGCAGCCAGCTGAGCACTGTCTAAGGCAGGCATGTGGGGAGTCAGATTCTTGCATCCAGTGTAACTGTGGACGCCCAGCCCTAATTTCCAGAATGACACGTGGTCATGACTTAATGACTGACAGTCTCAGGTTGGAGCAATGGCACAGAGGTTAAAGCACTTGCCTCTCAAGTGCAAGACCCTGAGTTCGATTCCCCGGCACCACATAAGCCGAGTGTGGTGTAATCCTAGAACTCAGGAGGCTGAGGCAGGAGGATTGCCTGAGTTTGAGGCCAGCCTGGGCTATGTAGTGAGTTCAGGACAAGCCTGGACTACACAGACAGAGATCCTGTTTAAAAAAAAAAAAAAGAAAGAAAGAATAAAGTAATTGATAGTCTCCCTGCTTGGGATTTAGAACTGCCCACAGAAAGCTGAGTACGTACTCTTTGCTAATCATATAAGATACACTATAGGGAGATTGAGGTAGGAAGATAATAAGTTCAAGGTCAGCATGGGCAATTTAGAGAGACTGTAGCTCAAAAATAACATTTAAAAAGGGGTGGAGGTATAGCTTGGTGGTAGAATGCCTAGGATGAGGCCCTGGGTTCAATTCCCAGGTGGGGGAAAAAGGGAAACAGAAAGAAAGAAAGAAAGAAAAAAAGAAAGAAAGAAAGAAAGAAAGAGAGAGAGAGAGAAAGAAAGAACGAAGTCAGATGTAGACCTTCTCACTAGCTCGCCTACAGCATTCCCACACACACAGCCTTCACTCAGGGCACATTTGAAGGCATCCGTGTCTTTGTCTGTAAAACTCTCCTTTCCTTTGCTGTCTTTGAGTCTCTGCTGACAGAAACGATGGTAGCTGACTCCCTTGTTACAGTGTGACTGAAATAAATAGGCTTCGTGTGCTTTCATTTGGTTGAATCTGTATTTATTTCCAAAGGAAGAAAGAGGATATTTCTGACCAGTCTCATATGCTAATTAGAGGTTCCGGATAGGGAAAACCCCACAAACTCAGGATGTTGGGAAAGCCCAAGGGGCAGATTGACTTAGATCTACTTTGGAGGTCAGGTACAGAGGGAAGGACTCCGGGGCTATATGTGGGATGTCCTGAGTGGCCTCTTGGGCCAAAGTAAGGGCTCTGGGGACTAAGAATTATACTGTAAGAATTGAGCCCACAACTCTACTCTTATTTTAAATGATATATTGCTCTCATGTAGTTCTTTCATCTGCAAAAGGTGAGACAAAGAAGGAAACATTTGCCTGAATGTTTATCAAATACATAATGTATGCCTGGCCCTGCACTAGACCCAGTAACAACTCAATGAAAAAAAAATTCACAAGCATTATCCTCACACAGTGTTCAGCAGTAGGAAGGCCTTATTAGTACTTCTATCATGCAAAGAAGTAGATGGAAGTGTGCAGGCTGGTATTGCTTTGAGAAATTTCCTGGTTGGAAATCCTAAACCATGTGAGTAATGTTTAAAGGAAAATATAGGCTCAGAAACTCTAGTTTTAGGTCTGTCCTCTATGTGTGTGCAGGAGTACACACTTGTGTACATTTATTTACAAACATTCTGATTTTAGGCTAATTGACACATAAGTTTCAATGTCTTCATATAAAATACTGTGAATAATGTTTCCTTGTTCTTATAAATCTGACAAGGCAATACGATAAATTTAGATGTATAGAAGAATTTGAGTATGGTTTCTCCTTTCCCTCCCTCACCAACTGGGAAGCCTGGATATCCATAAATGTCTTCAGAGTGGCCAATTCTCTTTAGATTTTAGTAAGTAACATTTGCAATTCTACAATCCTCTTGTAATCCATTCTGCTGGTTTCTCCCCACCTTTGCCTCTTTCTTGGCTCAGTTCCTATTGCTGTAAGTCCAGGAAGGAGGCAACATGGTGGGCATAGCATCACTGGCCTGGGCTGCCTGGTCTGGGCTGCTTTCCCTCGAAGTCCCGTGGTCCCGTCCACAGCTCTGCCGTGGTGGGGGGATGTGAGTTTCCTGAGGAGCATCGACCCTTGGTTCAAGGGCACAGGAGCACATGTAGTCACCTGCTGGTGTCACAAGGCAATCTCTCCCCTGAAGGACTTCCAGAGGCTCAAAGTAGGTTCTGAATCCTCTCTTTGTCTTCCTATCTCACTTTCCTGGTAGTTACTAGGCTGATATTTTGAAAATATAACACTGTAATGTAATTGTTTGATGCCTTCTTGCTGCCCTTGTTAGGCAAAAACCATGGGGGATCCTAAAATTCCTTTCTGATGTCACTTGAATATCTACAAATTGTGCTTGTAAATGATAGGAAGAGTATGATTGACAGGAACTCTGGGTAGACTGAAGTGGCAAATGAATTTGTTAATTACAATCAAGTGGAGAAACCAGTTGGGTGGGAGTCCTGACTAAGCAACATGCAAATTAGTTGATGCTGTGTCTTAGCTCTTGGGCAAAAAAAGGGAAAAAGAACAAGATCTAGCTTGGTGATGAGGAGGGAAGATTGCTGCCCACGGGGTCTGCAGGTGTGGACACCACGACACGCAGAAACTCAGCCAACTTACTCAGCATTCTCAGGATGCCAAGAGACCCTGAATGTGCCCCGCGGAAAAGAAGCTCAAAATTATGTGAGATGACATTGTTTTCCTCTTGCTGGACAAGCCTTGTAACTAACACCAGGAAGGTTTAGAATTAAGAACAGAAATAAGAAGAAAAGAAAAACATTCTAGTTGTGGCTAGTAGGTGCTAAAAATATATTCAAATGAATAAAACGTACATTTTATACATAATGAAGAGAGTACACTGTCCTGTTTCTTATAAATTCTTTCTCTCATGTAATAATTACCAAATAATTCTTCCAAGTCAAATGTATACACATGATAATTACTAAAGACATTATCATGCTTTGGCATATGAAGAGGTTGTAAGTAGTAGTTTGGTAAACACCAGAGTAAAGTTAAAATGTTAATGTCCTAAATTACTTTGTTAAGCTGATAATCAAAGCAGAGGAAAAGGAGTGTATTTTAAAAAAAAATAATGGCACCCCAAGAAAGAAAGCAAATCTTGAAATCAGTTATGAGAATCCAAGGGCTTAGGGATGTAGCTCAGGAGTAAAGCGCATGCTTTGCAAGCACCAGACCCTAAGTACCCAGCACTGTGAAAAGAACATACACCTCCCCCCACACACATCTCCCCTGCCCCCACACCCCCACACCTCCCCCACACCCCCATAAACCTCCACACAAAACAACCAGACCAAAACAAAAAATAATCGACCAACCAAATCAATAAAAAGACTCAAAACAAAAGAGGAAAAAATCTGATAAAGGTATTAGAAAATCCCCTCCATAAAAGGGCGTGAGTAGTGCTCATCGTTATGTAACAGAAACAGTGAGTATAAGAAAAAAGAAACAAAACAAGCAAACTGGGCTAAGACTGAAAAATCAACCAAATAATCAGAGGGTGGATGTAAGTGAGAAAAAGAGACGTCAGTCTTAAAATTCAAATTGATATAAAATGGGCAATGGGGAAGATTAACTTAGTCATTCTTCAGGAGAAGGACCAAGCTGAGAAAGCAGTGATATGGAAAGTCACAGAGAGGGACAGACAGTCACCATAAAAATTATAGGTATGAATCAAAAGAAATGAAATATCGGCTTCCACACAGGAGAAAAACAAAGACTTGATTATGCTCCTGAAGTGTTCTCATTGTAATTCCTTTAACCAAAGAAAAATATGTATTCAGAGCGATCCTGGATAAGATTTTGAAATGGGATGATAAAGAAAAAGCTATTCAATATTCCAATAGAAAAACATTATTTTCTCTGCAGAGCCAAAGGACAAAAGGGCTCTGGGGAAGAAAATCTAAAGAGACTAGAGGGAAAATTCTGTGTGATCAGAGAGTTTGATTCATAGAAAAGTGCCCTTCAGAGGAGAGGTGACGGAAAGACATCTTTAGGAACGTGAGGTATCAGAATGTGAATTAAGATCACCAGGATCTTCTAGTTTGGAAATTAAAATATTAAATCCGCAACTCTTTGAATTGTTCCTGGCTTGTTCATAATTTAGGAGATGAAACCAGGGACTTCCTTGCTTTCTCCTCCTCTGCTTCTGTGTCAGGAAACACTTTGCTCAGGGCACATAATTTAACCTACTATTCTGGTTGATTTCTTGACATGTTTGGTGACTACAGGAAACAAAAACTACTGTGCTGTTCGGTTTCCAGCCTTTCCTAAGAGGGCAGCAGCAAAGAACATGTTGTTAGACAAAAAGCTCTTCCTTTCATTTTGTGTAGAACTCCACGAAGGCCATGTAGTTGGGAAAGAATTTAGCATGTTGGGCATCTTATATTAAGTGAGTCAAGTCACTTTTTAAATCACATCCAAAAGCAGATATTTTTAGTCACCAGCTTCTTGTTCAAATAATATTCCATTCGGAGCCTCTGTGTGCTGTTTGGTTAATGATCCGTAAAAACCAATATATGCATTCTTTCAGCCCTAACCTGAGTAAAACAGACAGAGAAGAAAATAATTTACGGAAATTCACAGCACAAATGTTACCTCGGCAGGGTGGAATTGTGAATATTTTAGGACAATTTGCTTACATCATTCTACCAACTTTCCCTTCCTTTAATCTGCGTTCCGTGCCATCACGATCATCCCTATCAGTGTGTAATGTGCCACTGGAACTCTTCGCATCCTAAAACCTTGTCTTGTCTCACTTCCAGCGTAGCTGCTGGCTTCATTTCTCTGCTTGATTTTGCAGTGAACCATAAGAGCTGTCTATACACTTGCAATCTCCAAATTTTGACTCCAATGTTGTCTTAAATCAATCCAAATAAGCTCCTGTCCCATGGAGATCTTTCTCAGCAAGGTTTCAGTGACCTCTATGTTGCTAAGTCTACTGGTCAACCCACAGGCCTCATTCAACTTGACTCGGCAGCATAAGACACCTGTTCACTGTCTTCTGTTTGCCTCCAGGATGCCACCCTCCCTGCCTCCTCCTGTGACCTGCCTTTGTCTGGGTCCTGCTCCTTTCTCCAGCCATCTCCAGCAGAAGGCCCAGAGTTCAGCCCTAAGTCTTCTCCTAGCCATCAATATTTGCCTTGATCTTTTCATCCAGTCTCAGTGTTTTAAATCACATTGGATCAATCTCCTAGAACCTCAGTAATGAATTACCACCAAGTTGATGATGAAAACCTACAGATATTACAGTTTTATAACCACAGAAACCTCCTAGTTCTGGAGGTTTCTGGAGTTCTAAAATCTGAAAGGACGGAGGTAATCGTTTCCTGGGGAGAAGGGAGGGATTTTTGGGTAACAATGAAGAAGAAAGAAAGACTTCCTTTGAGAGCGACTCTAAACTTGACTTCAAAGGTCTCTAAAAGGTAAACAGAATTCAGGAGCAAACCAGAATTGGATCTTATCATCTCCCATTGCCTCCTCAGGAGCAGAGGGGCCCCGAGTGTGAACTGCACGGGCAAGCTAAGCTTCATCTGCAGAGGGAGAAGCCCAGATCTTTTGTGTCCTTGTTTCCCGTTGCCCCCCGCGTCTAGTTCTCCCAGGGCTTCCCGCCACGAAAGCCGTATATGCACCTTGCAATTACTAAGATGGATTTCAATGACATTTTGCAGATGAAAAATCTGAACTTCAGAGAGGTGAAGGCTGCACAGTACAGTAATAACGGGTGAGCCTCGACATTCATTCCTGCAAAAGCAGCTGCCCCTCCCTCTGACCACTCTTGTTTATGTGATTTTGAACCTGAGCCCCTCGAGTCCTACTCCTACATAGTCACTGAGTATTTGTGAATGTTCGTAAAAAGCTGAAGCTGGGAGAATTTCCTTCTCCTCTCTGCATCTGCTTAGCTTTCTCCATCTGTCCACCACAGGTTTTATTTTTTATTGTCAGAAGCTCTTTTATTTGCTGCTTAAATACAAAAAGGAGTTTATCATGTGGACCTGCTATAAGCATGTTGTAAATAAACAACCATGAAATGAAGATGGATTGAGTTGAGAACGGAGGAAAATTGATCTGACTGTATTGTACAAACTGTATTAAGGTATTCGGCATGAATAATGTAAATGATTTACAATTTCTTAGGCGTTGGCATAGAATAAGTCATGAAGCAAATTCTTCAGTTGAATTTTCAGAGTGGCGTTTCAGCTCTCGTGTCACAGAAATGTAGGACTTAAGTTCTCTAGTGGCTGAACTCACGGACTTTACAGATGGAGAGGACTGGTTTGAGGCGTGGCTGTACCACGGACAAATTAGGACTCCAATGTGCTGCCTACTTCTCGTTTCCTTTACTTGTAGGAACGGAATAATAGGAATCCTTTCTGGCTTTTGAAGGGAGGATTTTGAATGGTTAAATAGCATGGCACCCAGGGACTCAGGATGCTGGATTCCGCTGTGCTTGGGAATTTCCTTGGTCCACGCGTTCCCTGAAGGCTTGTGACACGCAGGGCCGGACTGGGGCTTCTCTCACCTGTTCACTGTTCACTGCGGATATAATTCTGGCATTTGGACAAAGAGTTCTCAGAGTTGGTTTAATTGGCACGGGCATTGCTTCAGGTGGAGCTCTGGCCTCTTCCCTAGCCCTAGAGCCTGTATTCTAGAATCCACACGGGACTGATCTGACTGTATTTTACAAACTGTATTAAGGTTTTCAGCACATGTAAAGAAAGATTCTGGAATTTGACTTAACTTGTCAGATCTATCATATGAAGCAGTAGAAGAGGAAAGTGATCTGTTTCTTTAACTCCGCTTGTGGTTTTGGGGTCCTTTATATTCTGGGATTCATCATTACTTATTCTCAGCTGTTGTTTCTTCAAATAGATAGATTCTCTTCTCTCTCCTTGCAGTTCTGACCAAATGCCATCAGGCATTCTTACCATATATCCCATGCATCTTACTCTCTTTTCTGAAAACATTTTAATCTTTTAGTCCTTCTGTACTATATCTTGAATAATTCATTCTGACCTGTCTTCCAACTCATTCTTTCTTCTACTATTTCCTGTCTGCAATCAAATAAATTCAATTATCTTAAATTTTGTGTTTTATTTTGCCTATTTTTAACTTCCCACAGTTTCTTCTTAGTTTTTTTCAAGTGTGTTATGTGACCTTTTACCTTTTGTTTTCTCCATTGATTTTTTAAATATATAATTTATTTCATATTCATTTTGAATCTATGTTTGATAATTAAAATACCTGAAAATTGTAAGAATTTATTTCTGATGTTTTTGCTCCTGCTGTGTCTTGTTTAGGTTTCTTTGTGTGTCTAGTTATCTTTGATTTTATGATGGTCATAATCCTTGGAAAGTTATTTTGCAAATTTTCTCAAGATCAGGAATCATCCTCTGGAGAGGCTTTTTTTGATACAAGCATCTGGGGCAGCTACCAAATTCCACTGAGGTCTCCTTTTAAACTAAGACTTCAGGTTTGCTGGTTCATTCTGGTGAAACTATACCAGGTCAAGTTATGCGGTCACTGTTTCTCAAGGCTATTTTTCTTTTTATTTTTCCTCTCCTGTTGTGCCCAATATGGGGACAGAGCTCCTCACAGTCTCTTGAGACACAGCAGGAGCAACTTTAATACAAGTTCACTATTATTCTGAGAGTGAAACTCTTTTGGGGATCAGCTTAGTGTAGAGGACACTTTCTATACAACTTCTCACTTTAGGCAGATGATGGACTTTGGCTTTTGTTCTTTTCTTGAGTATTCAGCCTTGAAAGTCAAGTAGATGTTCCTGATGAATGCTGTTGAAACAAAAATCACTTTGGCTCTCCAATTTTCAGAATAAGCTGGATTTAGGCTTTCTTCTGTACTTTGTTCTATTCATTGGAGCATTTGATATTTTTATGTTTTAGCTAAATTCACTTCCTGTGGTTTTTCACTGTAGGAATTAGTCTGAATAACTTAGGCTGAAATGACTTCAAACATGTCTTTGTTGTGATTGTCTCATTGCTGTATTTAATGATGCTGTGTTTTTCAAGATGATGAGAAGTGCAACCAGTGCATCCTACACACGTCAGCCTACAATTTTGTTTCCATAACTTTAAGGTGAATTCTTGGCCAGGATCAACGTTACACAGAATATCATGTAATGTACATACGCAGTGATAAAAATACATGAGTGTTAAACTAAAAAATTATTAAAGGTTCAATGCTATTAATCCTCCTAAAATATATCTTCGTATTTCAAGCATGTTAATCTTGTTCTTGCCGCATTGTGAAGCAGTTCTCTGGATGTCTTCTTTTGTAAACATCTTCAGTTGTGCTGCCCGGGCTGCCTCGATTTCCCAAATCAATCCAAAATATTTACCTTTCATGATCACTTTTACTTTGGGAACAATTCAAAAGTTACGCACCACCACGTCTGGTAAATAGCGTGGATGTGGACACACTGTTCGCTTTTACAAGTCTGCCTCTCCAATGCATGGCATTTGGCAGTGGCACACACTGTATTTTTGTCACCGCTCATAAAGACACCCAAGAAAGAAACCTTCCAGAATTGCTTCAAAAAGCATCAAGAACAACTGGATGAGTGCAGTTGAAGTGGCAGGGAGTATTTTGAAGGGCATTAATGGCAATTGCCTTTTACTACAATAGATTTTCAAATTCAAACTTTTGTCAGACTTTTTGATCAAATCATACCTTGTACAGTTTTGTGAGCCCTTCGATAGCAATCCCATGGGAGAGAAGTTAAAAGAGGAAAATCTAAATGTCTGTCTCCTCCATGGCAGAAATTCTCTTCTGGCACGCTACGAAGACTGGTTCTCTCGAGAGGGCCTTTTCCCATGGCTAGGTAGATCTCTGTAACCGGGACAGAGAAATTTGCAGAGTTGCAGCTGGTTAGCCTTTGGGAAGAGACTCATTATCATCAAGTCCATGATAAGTCCACTGTGCCAATATAGCTGCCTTGTTAATGAGTCTTTTGGGCAGGATCAGACTGATTGGGGAAAGGAGCAGGGCTAATGATTGGGGATAATGTGAGGTAGACTAGTGGGAGTCTAAAATCCTTCCTCACGGGCTTCTCAAAGCTTAAACACTTTTTACTCATGGATCTCTTGCTGCTAAAATAACTTACATCTGGAAACCAAAGAGTAACAACTATCTAGATTTTGATTGAGTCCAACTTCCGTCCATCAGACCTAAGATTCTAGTGAGATCAGTTGCGGCCAGTGTCATTACAAACTCCGGTTCCCGATCCTTTGCTGGGTCTCTCTCATTTAGTTGCTTCATCATGAGTTGAGTGTACTTCCCTGTCCCTGCCCTTGACTTTGGACTTGCTGATGTCATTTGCTTTGGGTAGTGACCTGGGGGTGAAAGTGGACGTGCACAGTTCTGAGCCTATGCTTCAGAAGGCCTTCGCCTCCCCCTTTCCCTCTGTCTGCCTGAGCTGCCTTGAGCAGGACATGTCCGGGCATTCCTACCAGCCTAATGATGAGAGACTTGTAGAGCGACACATTTCTGCCTGTGAAATCAGGAAACTGAGCCACCAGATCATGGCAAGATGATGTACAGCAATACTGATTGTTGCGTTTAGCCATGGAATTTTGTACAAATAGCAAACTGATAAAAAAAAAAAAAACCCAGCTGATCAGTAACAAGTACATCTATTTTATTCTCACAAATCTGAAGAATTTCAGTGGGACCTCTTCACACATTTCGGGGATTCCCATCTCACCAGTCTGCTTGCATGTATATGTGTGTGTAGGTATGTGTATTAGGCTAAAGCCTTATGCTGATTTCATTTTTACTTTCAATTACTGCCACTTTGAATCAGTGGCCTTAGGAACAATTGTCTCCCTTGCTAGCAATAATACCGTGTTTGGTTACTTCCTGCTCTTGTTATGTCTAGAGGGCGACTGTAACCTATAGTCTTCTTAGTAGCTGGGCAGGAGGAGACACAGGTGATACAGTTCTTTCTTCTCCAGCCTCTGCTGTCTTCTACACTGTGTTAAAAGCATCCATCTCAGTCATCATCAACCAGGGTGTGAGTCAAGCTCTAGACCATAAATATGCATCTTAGGTAAGCTCTCATCACTGCCATGAATTTGGATGATCTAAAATGTATTTCCTCCTCTTCGGATGAGCTCTTCTGCATTGTTGGGCAACATTATCTTCCCCTCGCCTCGAGGAGTCCTCCCACACACTATTTTCAACTTCTGAGTATAATTCCTCTCTGTCCGATTTTTCATATATACCTGAGCCTCATGCTGCTCTACACTCCTGGGCAGGTATGGATCATCATCAGGTAGACTGGCCCATTGTTGATTTATTGGTAATTTCTGGAGAAGCCCACGGTGTATGTGTGATTGCTCAGATCACAGTTTTTGCCAGTTAGAGCCTAATTCTAACAGAAACCCTGGACATCTGTGAATTTGAAAGACCACAGTCATCAGCAGAGCTTGTCATCCACCTGTGGCTCGGGTTGGCCTCCTAGAGTGTCTGAGCTGAAGGCTTTCCCTGCACACAGTGACACTGGCTCAGAAGGGGTCATCATCCCACACACCAGAGTGGAGAACGGTCTCCATCATAGTCTTTATAGGAAGTTCTAATGACCCAAGGATCGTGTTGGTACACAAGGGTGCTGCACATGTCCCTGGACTGGCCTCCGTTCTAGGCTGGTTGCTTCTGAGGCAATGCTAGCTCTGTGCCTAGATCTGCTTTCCTCTGCAGAGAACAACTTTTCTCCTTGCAGTTCAAATAACCTGATGTTGTGAGAAGTTGTCTTCTAGCCCTGCTTTTTTTTAATGCCCTTTATCACCAAGGTTCAGAGGCGACAAGGTTCATTGTTCTGCGTGTTATGGCGTGGACAGTTTGTTTTCTGTGTAGTGATGAAGGACCTCACGACTCTCAGTCCTGTCAGGTGAGGATGCTCAGTCTCCATCCTTTGTGAGATGTTCTTCAGAGACCATCACTCCAACTCTCTCCTATTAGATGCTGATCATGACCGTATTAATGGATCTCTGAGATTTTCCCCCTGCCTTTATTTTCTGAAGATGAGGTTCAAACATGTCACCAGGATAGACCTTATGGGTAATCAAAGTGGACAGCCCGTTCGTTCATTTGTGTTCAGCTCCTGTTTGAAGAACTCTTTAGAAGTCATCAAAGGTTTATAGTGGTGAATGAAACAGCCATAATGAAGTAGAGAATAAAAAATGTCAAATAATTAAAAGGGCCACGAGAGGTGTCGAGAGGTGTAATGCAAGTTTGTATCAGAGGGTCTCAAGAGATGTTCTATTTACTATTTACTCACTGGTATATTTATTGAAATATTTTGATTAAATACTTACCTTGTGGTCAATTAGTAAAACTGAACTGGCTACAAGAATATACCAGTGAGCAAAACAAACAAACAAACAAGAAAACCCCAACCCACATGATTTATATTAAAGCAAGAAAAACAATAACATTTTAAGGTATCGTTAAGTGGGAGAAGTCCCATGAGATCAGGATAAGGGCCAAGAGAGTGAAAGGCAGGAGGGACGATTTGTGGCTGAGTGGCCTTGGCAGGCGTCTCTGAAAAGGCAACAGTTGCACGAAGCCTGGTTGAAGCAGAGAGAGTTTTCTCTGAATATCGGGGAGGGGTTTGGGCTTAGTGGGAAGGATTTTAGACAGCTGGGCCAACAGTAAAACATCCTGAGTTGTAAGTGTTCTCAGTGTGTTTGAGGATTAGCAGAGGTCCAGCAAGATGCCAGGAGCAGAGAGACAGGGACCAAGGAGTATGGGGGCTGCATTGCTTGTCGCTGGAGCGAATTACCTGATAACCACAGCTGAAAGGAGGAGGGGCTTAATTTGGCTCCTGTTTCAGGGAATTCAGCCCAGAGTGGGCAGGTCCAAGGCTGGGGCATCATGGCAGGGGGGTGTGGCATAGCAACACTGCTTAGTTCCTGGAGGATGGGAAGCAGAGCCAGGTAACAGTGCCAGAAAAGTACAGGCAAAGGGCCACATTTAGCATCCAAAGGCCGTGTCTCCATGACCCATATGCACACACCTTGGAGAGTGTTTTTACTAATCTGCCAGACGTTTCTCCATCCAATGACGATTATATGTCAGAATTAATGACCACAAGAGGCAAAGAGTGTAACTTGAGTCATAGCCTGGGGCCAGAGTATGCAGGACCTCCTAAGTGACAGAAAGAACTCAGATTTTCAGCTTGGTGAGATGGCTTTGAGTGAGAGAATGATCTGATGTGTGCTTTGAAAGAGTCATCACAATTACTTCTAGAGATCAGACTGTGGTTTTGAATAAATTTGCCACTATTTTTGGAAGTAACTATGCTTAATCTTAACAGGCTTACAAATAATAATTATGATTTAGAAACTGGAAAAGGTTCAGGTCTATTTTTTTGGACCGGATTTTTTTTTTTCCTCCATGATATACCGAGGTAAAGGCAAATTTATTGGCATGAAGTAACTAAACCATGACAACTCTATTAGGGAGACCTGATAGGATCTTTATAATAGCTCTAACTCTCTAACCTTAAAAAAGGCAACATGCCATTGCTCCTTTTCATAATATTCCAAGCCCTGTTCAGCTTCAGTCTGCAGATACTTCTTTGGTTCTTTTGCTGCCGAGGGTCTCATTAGGGAGTCAAGTGCAGTCACTAGTCATCATAGCCGAATTCTATCCAGTAGGCCACGGGAAACTGTAATAATCCACTCAAGGGAAAGGGGACCCTTCTGCAGTGTCCACCCGGATCTATACGCTCTCATTCAATCCACAGAGTGGCTGAGGTTAGGGTTGCGGCTGTAGAGTGGCTCTCGCGTCTATGCAAGGTGAAGAATTAGCAAAACGATTCATCTTGTTGAATAAGCAAGTGTTTTGCCAACACAGAAGTACTTTATGAGTAGCAAGCTATGGCTTTTCCCCGTCTGTGCTATACTTTTTTTTTTTTCCAAAGAGCTGCCAAATAACATTTTGGGTGGAGAAAGCACAGGCAGGAAAACCACGAACAACTAGGGCTTATGGTTTTATAATTAGTTATTGGTTTAACAGCTCCTTTGGCAGAGCGCTTTCTTTGGGCTTGCACTTACTTTGCAGGTGGGTGTAAGTTCTAATACAGTCCTAAACCTGGACCTGACAGCAGTTTGGTAGAGTTTTTGAAGGGGCGATGGCAAATCTGGAAAGAATGGTGAGATGATGTTCAGTGACTCTAGCATCTTGAAGTCCACAAGTCTTGAACTGTTCTCTCTATAATCTAATCGCTGGGTTATTTAAAGTTGATCTGTAGAATATGTTTAGAGAGTTGGAGGAAAGCAAATTTTCTCTTTACAAAAAAAAGTCATCCTGTGAGCATCTGATTAAGCTGCCTTTTAATGAAAGAAAAATGTGTGAGAGGAAAATTTCAAGATAGCAGCTTTCCAAAAGAACTGTGAGATGCAGACAGTCTATATCTGCGCTGCTGCACATAGAAAACACAAAAAATGTGGCTTCTGTGACGGAGGAACTGAAGTTTTTGAAGATAATTTTAATTAATTAAAAATTTAAATTTCCAAAGCCCCCTGTGGCTGGTGCCTAATTTTTGGACAAGGCAGTTCCAAGAGAACTTGAATTTTTCAAAGCTAAATGACATGAAAGGATTAAATTTGCAAATTTTTTATGCTACCCTAAGTCAAGTAGGCACGAGGACTTATTCACATTTCACCTCCTGTCTTGGTCTGTTATGTGTACATATGTATGTACACGTTATGTTGCCCCATGTCTGTCCATTTGTCTGTCTGCTCTTTGTCTTTTGCTGAATATTCTCAATAGCACATTGTGTAACGCGTGGGAGGAACGGCATGTGAGACATTGAGCCACCGACAAACAGCGATGAATTTGTTTGTATGAATTCCGAACACAATGTTGCTGTGATTCTTCCAAAAAGGAAAATATAAGAAGAATAGGCCTAGAGAAGAATGAGCAACCTATTTGCTTAGTTTCTCACACCTCATCAGAGCACATCAGCCTCACTGGTCCCTGAGAATGCGTTTGGAGCAGCCATTGTGCTGTCTCCAATTTAAGATTTCAAAACAATATTTAGGACTTCAATCTTTGCTAACATTGTGTACTGCAATAGATGCAAAAGAAAACATTTGGAAGAGTTGAGCATGGAGCTTCCTTACATAACTCTGATATTTCTGTAATGACTTTGAGGAATGAAGGCTTTTAAACACTAGGTAATAGGAAAGTGTTAAGGGATAGAGTTGAGTTTGATAATGGTTTATAAGAAGCTATGGTATTAAAAATGAAACACTGAACCTTCTAGAACACAAACTAGGCAAATATCTAAAAGACATGGGTGTAGGCAAAGACTTCCTTAATAAGACACCGAAAGCAAAGGAAATTGTCCCTGTTATCAATAAATGGGATCATATCAAATTAAAAAGTTTCTGTACAGCAAAGGAAATTATCAACACTGTCAAAAGAGAAGCAAGAGAATGAGGAAAAATATTCACCACCAGCACCTCAGATAGGAGGCTCATAGCCAGAATATACAGGGAACTGAAGAAATGCAAGCCCCCCTAAATCAATGACCCTACTGAAAAATGGACAAAAGAAATGAAGAGGCAGTTCACTGATGAAGAAGTTCAAATGGCCAATAGATACAGGAAAGGATGTTCAGCATCCCTAGCCATAAGAGAAATGCAAATCAAAACATCTAAGATACCATCTCAATCCAGAGGGATTGGCCTATATTAAGAACTCAAATAGCAATCAGTGCTGGTGAGGGTGTGCGGGAAAAGGAGCCCTCTTGCACTGCTGGTGGGAATGTAAATTGGTACAACCTCTATGCAAAGCAGGATGGAAGTCTCTCAAAAGATTGGAAATAAATATCCCCTTTGATCCAGTGATACCACTTCCGGAAATAGTCCCCGAAGAATTAAAAACAACACATAACAGAGATACAGCCATGTTCTTAGCAGCACAACTGACAATAGCTAAAATGTGGAAGGCACCAAAATAACCATCAACAGACCAACGGATGCACAAACTGTGGTATTTATACACAATGGATTACTATGCATCTATAAAGACAGATAGGTTGGAGGCTTTTATAGGCAAATGGAGGCAACTTGAGACCATCATGCTTAGTGAAGTGAGTCAGAAGCAGAAAGTGAAATATCAAATGGTTTCTCTGATATGAGAAACCCCATCACAATTATCCCATGGAACTTAATTGGGAAAATAATGGAAACTTGGGGGGGCGGTGGTGAGGGGGAGGGCCAAAATGAGAGGGGGAAAGGCATTGTAACCTCGTCATGATATGTATGTGCACAAAATGCTCAAGATCACTGCAAACTCCAAAATTTGCACTTATATGTATCAATAAAAGGGGAGGGGGGATGCTATGGCATTAACTTACTGATGATAGGTACAACAGTAATAAGATCATCAGAAATTTCAATAAAGGGTTTACTTTCTTCCTTTATTTCTACTGAACGAACACATCCCTATGCAAGGAATCTTAATTCTAAACCCAGATCACTGAAGTTTTCAGAATATCTCTCCTTGTAGGTTGATATGTCTTCTACTTTGTACATTGAATAGATTCTCATTGCTTGGAAAATCAAGGCATTTTCTATAAATATCTGTTTCTCACAATTTTCCACTGAAATATATTTAATAGCAAAGACATGAATTTGAGCCTAGGAAGTGTAAGGAGTGGCTTGAAGCTGACAGCATCTTGGAGACACTCTAGCAGTCTTGAATTGAATCTTAGGAAACCTATATGTGTTTTTCCCATTCAAATAGGTCTGTATTTTTCTAGTTATAAAAATGATATTTAATAATACTATCAGAAAAAAATATCAGTGAAAATATTTTCTCTCTGAATTCTGGTCTCACTGGGTGGCTGGTTTTTGTGAGTAATATTATTCATGGACTTTCTCAGCTTTTGATAACTAGGTAGAATCGAGGAGCAAAGCAGTGATGTGCTACATATATAGTATGATTTCACAGCTGTGTCTTGGCTTTACAATATTTCAATGACGTAGACTTAAAGAAACAGATAACTATAGTACCTTCCTTCTTCATTCTTGCTGGCTTCATCCGAGGTTTCCAGAGACATGGTGGCAAGTAAAGATCTCAGTGACATTTTGGTAAGAGAACCTCCTTGAGTCACAGGATTGAATGAAGTGTAGATTGAAAGCATTTCTTATTTCTGAGTTAAATCTAAAAAAAGTGCTCCTCAGAGGAACTTTTCAGAAGAAAACTGGTATTTTGGGTCTTTTAGCGGTAATCATTTTAATCATTTTAATCGCCTGGCCTACTTTCTCACTTAACTCTCAAATTTGTCTTCTAACATTTTCATACTTAAATGTGTAATTCTTATCAGGACAAGATGTGCATATGGCTGACACATTCTGGATTGGGAAGATGGCTTAACAGGAATGTGAGGAGTTTCTCTGAGTGTGATATTGTCTCCCTCAGCCAAATGGCTCTTCTCCCTAGAGAAGTAAAATTGCGTTTGATCCCTCCATGAGGACATAACTGCTTGAGTTGTGGTCACATACAAGTAATGACAAAAATGTCCAGTGAGTGTTTAAGTTAGAAATTACTACAGTGAAAGATACATTGCCATTAATTCCCCTCAAAGCACTCATTTATCTCAGTATTTTTGTCACTTTATAAAGCAGTTCTGGAAGTCCCTTTTCATGAGTGTCTTTATGAAGTCTGATTAAAGTCTGAGACTATTTGGCTAAAAGCTACTTGAACTATTAGTGAAGTGTCATAGTGATGTGTCAAATTAGAATAGTTGTCAATGGTGTTCTCGGCAAGCTACAGGAAAACCATAATTTTTACTTTTAAAATTGATTTTATTAGTAGTACATTTTATTTTGTGGTGGAGAGATTGAAAGCAGAACCTCTCACCGAGCTATTTGCTGTTATTATTGTTGTTGTAGTTGCAGTTGTGGTTATTGAGACAGGGTCTCACCTGCGAGGTTGCTCAGGCTCTGATCCTCCTGCCACAGCCTTCCAGAGTGCTGGGATGAGAGGCTTGGGCTGCCAGGCCTGGTCATAATTTTTTAGAAAGATGTGTATATGCTAAAAGAAGACAAAAAAATGGAAGTTCAATTCACCATAAAAACAAAAACAAAAAAAAAAACGTTATCAAGTGAGGTGATACTGCTAGTTGGCCATGTTTTAAAACTTGTTATGGTGAGGTTATCACAAAGACATCTAGAACAATAGGTGGACAATGTATGTACCTGACGTGTCATGGCAGGGCAGCACCACATAGGTGTTGATTGGGTCATCAGATTTCCTTCTGAGTAAAATAGAAACACCATGCTGTCGGAACAGAGATGGTGACATGTTCTGAGCACCTCAGCATTGATGAAAATACTCTATATCTGTGTGGTCTCGTATGGCAGCCGTTGGCCAGATGTAGTTCTTTAGTCTCTTACCACACACAGATTTATGAACTTCAGGAAACAAGGCTCAAGTGGGGACATGAGCCAAGAGCACCGGTTGGGAAAAGTGCCATGTGAAAAACTTGTAGGTTCGTTCCTAGTGGAACAATGGAGGCCGTCCTTAAAGATCTGCATTTGAAAAATGGTGCGATGGTGCTTGTGTTTTATATTCTTATAGCTGATTGGGTTAAAAAAAAAGGAAAAGAAAGGAAGGAAAGAGGTTATGGGATCGGGGGGAGGTCATTGCCACCACCAATAGAACTATGAGGAGCATCCTCATGCCAACCTCCTTGGTGATGGCTCTGTGCTCTGTGAACATTCCATGGGACATAACTCAAGAGTGCAATCGCTGGGCTGAGGAGTGGTGTGACGGCTAATTTTATGTGACAGCTTTGTCAGGTCAAACACCATTTTGGAATTTTTTGTGAAGCTGTTTTTGGATCAGATTTAAACCATGTAAACCAGTGGTCGTGAATACTGCATCTACTCTCTATCTTCTGATATTTTTCCCTGTCTTAAAAATCAAAGCAATTCGAAAGAGAAATGGGCTGGGATGTAGCTCAGTGTGAAGGCCCTGGGCTAGATCCCCAGTACCACACAAAATTACTTTAATATTTTAACTTTTATATTTTTTTTACTTTGTCCAAAAATAAGAACAAAGTAACTTTTGTTTAGTTCCTGTATTTTTTTTTTTTTTGCACATACAAAAAATGTGTACCCTTGGTGGTCTCTTTCTAATGCACCCAGGCAATGCAGTTATATTTTGTTCTGGGGAAATTATTTATAGCTTTCATGATAACAGTGAATTCATAAATATTTCATGATGTTGGTGGAGAGCTGGCTGCCTTTTCAGCTTCTACTTCTCTAATATCCTTGTGGAATATCAGGGATTCTGGAAAAACCGTCTTCAGACTCAACTTTAGGGATGCACATGTGAACTGCCCAAAGCCCATACTTACAAGTCCACTCACAAATTAGTTCAAGGCTGGGCATGTATCCTGCAATCAATGTGAATTTGAGGGCTTTTGTTCTGGGAATTATGGAACATTCTCCTTTGCACTGGAACCCTCCAAATAGTTTACTTAGTGAAAGAAGTCACAAAAGACAACATGTTTTGTAAGTGTACTTATGTGCTGTGTCTAGAATAAGCAAATGGGTAAAATCAAAGAGTAGACTGGTGATTGGGAATGGGATTGAGAATTGTCTCTAAAGGACAACGAGTTTCTTCTTAGCATCACGGACATGATGTTTAAAAACTAGTTGTGGTGACAATTGCACAACCTTGTGAATATACTTAAAGCATTGACCTTTACACTAAAAGGGGAAATTGCATAGAATACAGATTATTTCTTAATAAAGGTATTAAAACATTGTGTTTAGGAACCAGGGTTATCTGAAGGAAAAGACACATTTTCTAAGAAACGACCAGTAAACATATGAAAATATGTCCAACACCCTTAGCTATAGAGACATGCAAAGCAATACATCAGTAAGATATCATCTAATCTCAGGAAGAATGGCATATATCAAGAACTCGAACAGCAATCAATGCTGGCGAGACAGTGGGGAAAAAGGAACCCTTTACACTGTAGGTGGGATTGTAAACTGGTACAACCACTGTGGAGGAGAGTATGGAAATTCCTCAAAAGACTGAAAATAAATATTCTCTTTGATCTGATAATACCTCTTCTGAAAATCTTTCTAAAGAGTAAAAAGCATCATATAAAAGAGATATATGTGTATTTATATTAATAACAGCACAAGCAACAACAGCTAAAATGTGGAAAAACACCAAAATACCCATCATCAGACCAATGGATACAAAAATGGAGTATTATTCATTTTTAAAGACAGAAAGTTTTGAGGTTTTTGTAGGTAAATGGATGCAACTTGAGACCATCATGTTCAGCAAAGTGAGTCAGACAGAAGATTAAATATCACATGGTTTCTCTAACATGAGAAACCCAGAATACAGTTATTTCATAGAACTAAATGGGGGGATAGTGGGAGTTAGAGAGGAGTAGAAGAGTATGGGAGGATCAAAGAAGGGAGAGATGAAGGGTTTGTAACTCTGATGAGATATATATGTGCACAAAATACTCAAGTTCAATGTAAACATCATGTATCCCATATATACATATTAATAAAATGGGAAAAAGAAATGACTGAAATAGAGAATTAGCACAAACCACAGAAAGAGAAAAATGAGTTCAGTTTCCCCTTGAAAAGCAAAATAAATTTTGAGTTGACTACAAAAAAACCCAAATGCGTTTGCTGGTGTGTTGAATGAGGTGCATTCATAAAGGGGAAGAATCACCTTAGGAACCTCAGAGGACTTCCGCATCCACGCTTGGCATGGCGTCATCTCTGCTACTTTCGTTTGGTAGTCGAATATACTATTTCCCCCCCATGTTCTTACGTTTTGGGCGCAAGGGATAGATGGTGCCTGAGGAGAGAAGGACTCACATTTTCCTTTCTGACTGGCACTTTCATACTATGGGTTGTGCAACCAGATGACTTTTCTTTGGTTTTTGTCCATAAGCTTTTTTATTACCTCCTCTAAGCCCATATTTTATATCTCTGAAGGTCCTCCCATCCTTGCTGACTCCACCCGACTTAGGGTCCCTACTAACCCCATAATGACTTCCTAGAGTAGGTCCTGCTCAGTTTGAACCTTGCACATCACAAGCCACAGACATAGCCTCGTGCCTGTATCAATACCATTTGTCAGTGTTTTCACAGAAATGGAATACTGCTTAATTACAAAACCTGCATCGGGGTAGAGACATAGGTCTCTGCTCCACACGTTCTGAGATGTGTAAAATATGAAAGATCGTACTTGAAGGTGTGTCACCCGGTGATTAACTGCGAAACGGGAATCAACAAATGGGAAGCATTTGGGCAGCGATTTACAGAGTGAAACCCAATAAGCTGATGGAAAAGAAGAAAATTGCCTGCCTTTGTAAGAGAAAACCCCTCTATAAAGATGCTGTGATGAAAAGCTGAGAGGGACACGCAGAGGTGAAAGCTGATTTTCCCTGAAGTACACATTATGCATGCAAAGCCAAGATTCTTTCAGCAAGATTAATAAGCGCTATTCACGGCACTCCCCGGGCAGACAGCACTGTCAAGAGCTCGGAAACAAGGCTACTCAATCCTCTGAGGTCGTCAGAGGTGCTTGAGCTGCAGACGACCGTGGGAGGAGCTCTGATGGTCTTTTGCAGAAATGAAACATGTCGAAAAGCACCAAGTTATGAAACACAAATCACTTTCTGGCAGAGCTGGTGGTTAATTAAATGGCTGCCTTGTTAGCTAAAGACCTTTACGAACAAATACAGCACTTTTCTAACTTGTGACTTACTTAGGAAGGTAAAGATTGAGAATTCTTTTCTTTTTCTGCTTCTTGGGCTAGGGGTTGAACCCAAGGCCTCATGCATGCTAGGCAGGTGCTCTATCACTGAGCTACACTTCCAGCCCCAAAGGAATTCCTTCCTGGGAAGTAGAAATAGAGGGCCAGCCAAGATGGCTGGGGGTCAAGGGGAACAGTCAAAAGTTGGAAACCCAGGGAAGGGCATAGCAGCTCATCCTTCCTTTCTATTCTGATTAGTGATTAACAATCCAACTTAATTTAATAAAAAACTTGAATTAATTTCTCATTCTAGCAGCTAATACAGTTGGAAAACAAGGGCTCTGGGATTCAGGAGACCTTGGTTTTGACTTGCGTACTTTCAGCTTCTAGACTGCAGGCCAAAGTTTCGCCTCTGTAGGATTCAATTTCTTTATCCACACAAGGGCGGGGTTTTGAGATCCTAAAATGCCTTCAACTTCATGATTTTATGATTTATGAATCTTGGGTTTCAGAGCTGGCTGACTCACTGATGATTTATCCGAGTAAAATAATATTATTGACTCTCAAATGAGAGACTAATATTTCCTGTGGGTGAAAAATTAATTTTTAGCTATCACTAATGTCAAACCAAGGAAAATATCCTGACTCCAGTAAGAAATTTAAAGAGTCTGCCTAGGAATTAGCAGTGTGTGAGTTCCCACAATTAACTAAAGCGCCACATCACAGTCCTTCTTAACTTATTAAAAAATTCTGTGCCTCTCTTTCTTGTCCAAGCTAAATATTCTCAAAGAAATGGAAACAAGCTGAAGGACCGTACTCGGCTAGGAGCTACTGGATTGTGTTTTCCAATATTGCCTGATTCTCAGCTGATGAAACTAATATTACAAAGTGATAATGACACACGGCCACATGCTGATCCTTGGTTTGTATTTTCTATTTAATCTCCAAGGAGAAAACGAGCCTCAGGCACGTGGAATGTGTTCCTTGTAGACCTACAAAGAAATAACTAGATTTTCTTGAGGCTTTTACGTAAGACAGTGGCTGTCTAGCTAAATTCTGTTTTCTTTTTTGGATCACAGATAGAACAGTACGTACTTCGAGGCAGTGAATGTTTAAGACTTTACCAGTAAGAATGGTTTGGGGACCAACCAACAGCACCAGTGACAAATGTGAACTGGCCTTATAGCGTGAAGCAGGTCCCGACGGAGGGCAGGATTCAGGGCTGACGCAACTCAGACCTCCGGCGTCGCTTTCTGTTGTCCTTTTAGCTCCCCCGTGCCTCGTCCTCAGTTCAAAACTCTCCTATGTTCCGCCCGAAGGCCGCCTTGCGGAACTCCGTGCCTGGGACACAGAGAAATCCCGATGGAAACTAAACACAGGGACAGATGCTGGCGAGCACCCGGCTCTCATTACTTGTTTTTAGGGTTTTATGTGAAGTGACTCATTTATTCTCTGCCACAGTCCTGGTAGGTAGTGTAGCGCTTCCAAAAATACACTCACAAATTCTTCGAGGCTCCTGCCCTCGGGAGGCGGGATCTAGACCTCTTCTCCTCGAACAGAGGTCGGGTGAACCGTCTCTAGCAAGCACAATAAAGGTGCAGTGACGGCGCGCCATGTTGGGTCTTCAGCCACACACGAGCTACGCTCCCATCTTGTTTGGCCTCTGTGTCTTTTTCTCTGTTCTCCCCATTTCTTCTTCTCGGTTTCTCCTCATCCTTCTGGGCTAAGCCAGCTGCCGTGCCCAGAGGACCCCACATACCCCGGAGGAAAAGGCCTACATGGAGAGGAGCTAAGCCATCCCGCTCGTCGCCGTGAGCCCTGCGGATGGCTACAGTGTCACCATGCAGGCGCACACACCTCAGTAGTTAGGCAGGGAATGGTGAACGCCTCCTGCAGCTGCGTGGTTGTAGCCTCACGAGGGACAGAGCCAGTCGTCCGACTGAGCCACTCTGTGATTTCCTGATGCTTAAAAATGGTGTGAGGTTTTAGTTATTGCTTATTGAAGCTGTGAAGTTTGCACTCATTTGTTTCCTGGCGACAGACACCCCCACACGAGCGAGCACTATCGTGATTCCTATTTTACAGTTGGGCAAGTGAAGGCAGAAGAAGGTAAAGTATCCCTTCGCAAGCCAGCTAGCTAGGAAGCTGGGGAGTCTGACTTCTGAGTTCTCTCTGAGCCCCTCTTGTGCACAGTCGTGATGTCTGTCATCCGTGTACTGCCTAGTTTACTTGACATCCTTAGTATTTCCTTTAAAACTGCCCAAAATTTATGAATTGGTGGATTATTAAAGAGGAATGAAGGTGAGTGACTAAGAGAGTGTTTCAGGCTTCTTAAGAACTACTTTATTTGTCGTCAAAATAATGGCATACGCCATCTGGTATTTTTATGTATGTATTAAAATCTATGCCACAGAATATAGATATAAGGGATCGTTCCTAAATGTGGGAACGGGATAAAGGAATCCTGACCTTCCACACATAGGGAGGGATTTGAATTGGAATTCTACGCAGATAACACAGTTTCCACTCAATGAAAGCAAGGCAAAAGGACAGGCTTACACATTAGAAAAATACAACTTTGTAAGTTTTGATGTTAGAGGATTTTTTTCATCAAGATCTGCCTCCATTGTTTCATTTTTCTTCTGAATTTATATGACTATTAATTTGAAAGTCAAGAAATGCCCAGATTTCGAGTCCTCCATCATTGTCAATATATCTGGGTGAAGTTCCAGCATAGTTCTCCCCTTCTTACTGGCAGTTCTCCTTTTCCTACTTAACAGTTGAAAGAGAAGTGTGCCTGCTGCTCCCTGAGTTCTGCGGGTCTCCTTTCTTTTCTTTCTTCCTTGCCTCTTTTTCTTTCTTTCTGGGCCTTCTCATCAGCTGCATCCTCTTTTTAAATTTTTATTTATCTTTCTGCTTTGAGACAGAGTCTTGCTAAGCCACCAAGTTGCTTAGACTGGGCTTGAGTGTGGATCCACCTGTATTAACCTTCCAGAATGTCAGACTGAATGTGGACTCTGAAGATGGCCAGTTACTGAAGCAATATGTAGTTGTTGTTGGTGGAAATTCTTGCCATTTTCTAATGAACCAGAGCCCAGTAGGGGAGATAAATGCCTGAAGGACAGGCCTCCTGGTGTGGCCACATTTCCACCAGCACTGCTTTTAGAGTTTGACTTCAAGTCTTATTTGAAGGTAGGATGGCTCTTTATTTGGTCTTGGGTGGTAACATCTACAATGTCTATCTTACATTCTTATATCATGGTGATTTAGATCCTTCTCATTTCCCTCATACTTTTTTGGGAGCAGATAAATGACACTGGTGTCTTCCTCAGAGCATAGTTCGATGTACTCTTATACTACTGAGGAGTGGAAGGGGCAGGATGGACGAACAGAAGGATGGGCGGAAGGATCGATGAGGAAACCGTATACACATTAATCTTCCTGCTGAAAGTTTCCTTGTGAGATGTGCTTTGAAGTAGGAAAACAAAATCTTATGTGTATTTTGAATTCACAGAGTGGTAAGTTCAAAACAGATATTTTAGTTTAAATAAAAGTTGGCAAGACAAGAACAGTAAGAATGAATCATTTTGCAGCTCATTTTTTATTTGGTCTATTGATGACATCTTACAGTAAATATAATTATTTATTGGCTTACTAAAATAGCATACAATTTAAAGTAGAGGATATTTTCTGCTTTGGCAAATGTCTAATTTTAATAAAACTACTCTATTTTAAATATTTAATATCACATGCACAAGTTAAAATTGTCTTTATATATATTTGGATCTTGGGAGATGTGGGAATAATACACATTTTGACTTCTTCCAAAAACGAGAAGCTATTTACTGTTAAATCATAGGCAAAGTACGATTCTGCACGGCTGATATTTATGAGGTGCTTTTTATATTGATCTGGTGCTGATAATATTGCTTTCCAATACCATCAACTAAGTTCCAGCGCACCATACTAACGATGCACAAATGAATGCATCAGAATAAGAGCCAACAATGAAAGAAAGTTCCCTACAGTCAAAATCTAAGGTGACCTTGGGTGAGATGGCGGCTGCTAAAGACCAGCAGGTGCACGGAGAATGAGGTTCCGGACGTTGGCTGGATCCAGCCAAGTCTTAGCTGATGAACAGAGAATCAGGGTTAGAGATTCAGATTTTTATTTCTTGAGACGGGGTCTCGCTCTGTAGCCCAGGCTGGTCCTGAACTCACTATGGAGCCCAGGCTGGCCTTGGACTCATGGCAGTTCTCCTGCCTCAGCCTCCCGAGTGCTGGGATTATAGGCGTGTGCCACCACGCCTGGCTTATGCTGGGGAATCGAACGTGGGTACTTTGTGCTTGATTTAATGCTTGCGAGGCCAGCACTGTAACCGCTGAGCCATTCCTCCAGCTCAGATTTTTGATAGTATTATCAGCATGTAATTTTACTTTATGAAAGTACCTACCCATTAATATTTAATTGAACAACAAAGTCGACTGAATTCTTAGGACACTATGTCACACTATGTCACACATGCTAGGCACCCGGTCCACTTACTGGGTCACGCTTCCAATATCTCTATCTTCTTTTCTGCAGCGTTTCTTCTCCCAGCCACAGAACACTCTCTGCTTTAACAGGGATGTCACTGTGGGAAGCCCATCAAGATTGCCACTGAGTCTTAAGTAACTACATCTCCAAAACCCATCTGCCAAGTAGCTTCACATTAGCATGGGTGTAACAGTACAGCACAAAGTCATAGGGATCAAAACTCTACCATCTCAACCATAAAAAGAGAAGGCAGCAGACCCAAGGCACTAATTAAAGTCTAACAACCTTCAAAGTCTACGCTTACATTAAGGATACACTTTTCGTGCGTTGAACTAAGAACCAATTACAGAAAAACTTGGCATCCCAAATCGAATGTGAGTAATTGCTGATTCAGTGAAGGTATTTACATACCCTTTCTGAAATGAATGACTAGAAGATATAGCTGAGAACTTGCACGTGAAAATACTGAATTCGAAGGGTGAAATATTTTATAGTATTGGGCCAGCGATTGAAGCTTCCTGTGCTTGAGAATGCTTAACGGGAAGACAAGGGTGATGCTGACTGTGTTGATTTCGATGTCATCACCATGTGGGAAAGCACATGTCGCATTCTTCATGCACAGTAAATGGCCAATACGCACCAATTGTTATCCAAACGCGGAAGTGTCCTTTAGTTTATCACAACATCTACTGTGCTCTAACTTCTTGTTAACTAGCTGGCTTCCTGCTTTGTCTCAGGGTCTCATAAGAACAGGTGTCACGTATCTTTTCCACTGCAGTATTTCTGGCTTTTGGTCCTGTGTTTGGTACTCATGAAGATATTCAGTAAATATTTGCTAACCACACGAATGAATAATTTTTAATGAAACCTCTCCATATATATATAATGCATATATAGATACATACATATGTATCTATCAATATCTCTCTCTCTCTCTCTAATATATATATACTAGCATGGTGTCAACCGAAATGCATATGAGGGTTGCTTTGGCCTGTGGACACCCAATTTGAGATCTCTGCCAGGAGAACCACCATGATAACTTAACATGGTGGTTTTTCAGGCATGTGTTATCAATCTTCTACGGAACTTTAAAAACCTGGTAACACCCACGGTATATATAGCTTTGAGCAATGCCAATGCTGGTGAAATCTTGACATTTCAAGAGTTCAGATGATTTGAAATATATTCTCTTTCAAACTAAAAAAGAAAAAGGAAATGTTGTTTTATTCTAACTCCCTTTAAATGGAAAAACAATTCCTTATTTAAAAAGCTGTCATGTCTTAATAGCTTTTGAGTTATAGCTAAAGGTACTTTGCTCTTCCCTAGGGACAGTTAATCCATCATTTATTTCTAATACCAAGCTGCTCCCTTGAAGAAGAATCCAGAAACTGCACTGAGGGGTCACCTCAAGTTAGTTACTAGTGTCCCCTGCTGTCCCTGCTCTTTCTACCTAAATTTAACTACATGACATTTGGAGCATTGAAAATGAAAATAAAAACCCAACAATTCTATTCAATGGATCACTGAAATAATCCTCAAAATAAAAATCAAAATAGAAATGATGAAACCCATTTCCCAAGGCATCATTAGGACCAGGGCCAGAAGTTCACTATGAAAACAGTTATTTATAAAAAAAAATTCGCACAACCAGATACTGCAGCTTCAGTTACTCAAACTCATCTCTGATATATTTATCTACATAAATACTTTGATCAAATTTTAGTGGCTGTCTAGACAGACTGGTAAATGATCTTGATTTGTAATTTAATTAAAGAGATTAAAAAAAAAAAACTCCAAGAGAGCAAAAGCACTGGTAGCTTTAGTTCTTGTTTTTGAAGAAGTGGCTTGCAGAAGAACAAGAATAGGGAGAAAGAGTGCCAGATTCAGAAACCTGATGCTGGGTAGAAGAGGGGGCTCAGGAACATGCCCAGATGCTGCTGTATCTGTGAGACCATGTCTAGAGATTATTTTGTAACTCAAACTGTGGAATAAGTCTGTATTAGATTTCTGTTTGGTCGTAGTAACACAGATGTTTTTGGAAAGTGGCTTTTCTCTTTCCTGTTCATTATCTTATGATTTTAGACTTGTCTTTTCTACTGTCCTTCCAAGAAATAGATCTTTTCAATTAAGGTTTTCTCTTTCAGTTTTTAGTTTACTAGTGTGCCATCAAATAAAAATCTCACATTTTAAGAATGTGGTTTAAATAGAGACCCAGTAAGAAAACAATCCCAGCTTCAATTTGGAGCCTAGAAGCTTTTAAACTATTATGTAGTCTGCAGAATAAAAAAAAAACAATCTAAATATGGAGTTCTGTGTTGACAGTCAGGTCCACAATTTAAATAGAATAGAATGGAAGAGGTTCTGCCTGATAACTTGTCAATCAGGGAGTCACAAGTCATTTTTTTTGAGACAGGATCTCACTCTGTAGTCTAGTCTGGCCTTGAACTCACTGTGTAGCCTACACTGGCCAATAACTCATGAGAATCCCACTCTGGCCTCCTGAGTGCTGGGATTACAGGATCACCATGCCCAGCTGTTGTATAGTGCTGGGGGACCAAATCTAGATTCTCATGCTTCCTAGGCAAGCATTCTACTCACTGAGCTATGGTGCCAGCCCCAGACAATTATTTTTGAGTTATTGAACAAAGCATGGTATTTTGACCTCTTTTGCTATGACTTACCTCTCATTAGCCTAGCTAGCTATTGAGGAAGAGAAAATTAGACAAGTTCAAAAGAAAAAAAGAACACATTAAATTGCAGTATCAAGAAAACAGAAAAGGCGAACAGAGTATAACTAAAGCATGCAACTTCTGAATAGAATTATATGTGTAATTTATTTCTCCATAAAAATTATCAGAAAATAATAATCAGTTATCCTGGATTATAAAAACCAAGGCTGGGAAGCAGAGGAGGTGAGGCCAGTGATTGTCATATAGCAATTAAGAACTAAATAGCAATTTCTGCATCCTACATTATCAAGTTACACTGGCTGCAAAATCGGTATGACACTGACTACTGTGGAAGCTGTGATTACTTTGGAATTAAGAGATTGGGCGTTCCGAGTAGGAGTGGCATTTACCTGGTTTTCAATTCTTGAAAGAGTCAGTCTGATTCGGAGGTGGCTGGTTTTGTGTTCAGCATATGTAACACACTTAAATTCTACACAACATGGGCAATCTACAATCGTTATGACGACTACTGAGGATTCTAACGTTTCTCACTCATCAGATTTCTATTTTGACCCTTGTTTCTGCCTTTCCTTTCTAATCTAAAATCTTGCATCCCTAGGAAAGTGGAGAACCGTGACTTAACCAGAGGATGGGCCAAGAACTGTCTGAAAGCAGGTCGTGACTTTCTCAAGTTGCATTAAACGTTGACAACTGTTGGCCCTTTCCACCTCCCTATCTCCCCGAGGTCTGGACTAATGTATGCATTTTAGTATTATTCTCCTCAGTGGGTGATTTGAGTTTCCAAGATGGTAATGAGGGAAGAGGACAAGTTCCTGACTGAAGGCAGCTTGTTCTGGTGCTGTCTCAACTGCAGTGGCTTTGTGGCATATTTAAAGCACCGACTCTTGTACCCTCTGATAGCTAACAAAGAAACCATTTTAATATCCTTGGCATCTGTCTGAGCCAAGTCAAGGACTGTGTGACGTGCTGGCATTGTGTCAGAATTAAAAGGAAAGCTACCAGCTGGCCCTCATCCTCCTCTAGCACAGACGCATGGAGCTTGTTCAGCTAAGGCTAGCTGGAAATCTCTGAAAAGAAACCTGTCTGATTAGAAGCATGCAACTCTACAGCTTCCTGTGCGATCTGTAACAAAAATGCAAATAAAATGGGCTAAAATTGCTACCTTTTTTCTTTGAGCAACAGGAGGTCGTGCAAACGGATCAAAGGCCTATAGAAATGATGACTCTACATGGTATAGAGCCGTCAAACAGAACTGCCTGGGCGGTTGATATTTAAGGTCTTTTAATTTAATTTAATTTAATTTAATTTATTTAGAGACAGGGTCTCACTCACTTTGGAGGCCAGGATGGCCTTGGACTCATGGCAATCCTCCTGCCTCAGCCTCCTGAGTGAGTGCTGGGATGACAGGCATGCACCACCATGCCCAGCTTTTGCGGTGCTGGGGAGTAGAACTCGGGTACTTAGTACTTGATTTAGTGCTTGCTGGGCAAGCACTTTAACTGCTGAACCATTCCTCCAGCCCTGAGTTGTTGATATTTTAAAGGTAATGGTCCTGGAATCGATTCTGGGCCAGGAAGAGCCTATATTGATGTCTGCTTAACAATTCTTCTTTTGTAATTTCCTTTAAAAGTTTAGTTTAAGTTCCATTGACCTGATAGATAATAAACTCTAATACATGTGTGTGTATACATGCAACACACATACACATAAATGTGTACACGCAGAAGAGTCTCTGTATACAAAAGTATATAGATATAAAATATGTAGATCATTTCATGTCTGTATTCTCTCTCTCTATACAACACATGTGGATTGTATATTCTTTCTCGGAAGAGATGCAATCTTGATGTAACTGAAAAGTGGTAAGTGTAGATACTTACAAACCAGCTTATAAGATACAAAGATTAAGGTTTTATTCAGTACTTGAGACTGAACCCTCGACCACATGTGTGCTAGGCAAGCACTCCCCCACTGTGCTACATTCCTAGTACTTTTTATTTATTATTTCAAGACAGGATGTTGTTAAATTGTCCAGGCTGGTCTCAAACTTGGGACCCTCCTGCTTCTGCAGGAGAGGGTAGGCAGGGTTACGGGTGTGTGCCACCAAACCCCGCTCAGAAGCGAACTCTTCTCATAATCAGGACAGACATGCAAAGAGACAGATTGTTCTTGAAACCGTCATACTCTCAGCAGTTAAACTGTAAAAAAGATTATTTGTAAAGACTATTGAAAAAGGGAAAATAATCGGTCAGCCGTGGTTGCCGAATCAATTTGCTGAAGTCTATGGTTGTCTCTTGCAATCGACGTCTCGCTGGCCTCGAGGACTCCGTGGGGAGAACTTAGATGCGGAATAATGCCAGCTTGGCTGCTTCTGCATGGACAGGGCTTTGCTGTTGCTTTCAGTCCCGAGAAAGCAGTTTAAAAGAATAACAAAACCAAGTCTTGATGTTTGCTTTCCTTTGTTCTCTTTTGAAACAAAATACCCTTCCTTTCGGAGGACTTTAAGGTTTCTGGGGTGGTCATCTACTGCTAACTCTCAGCCGTGCAGTCTTCTGTGGTGGCCGTTTCTCCCCTTAGCCACAGTCCTGTCCAGTGGTGCGACATGAAGTGTGCCAAGTGATAGGTGACAGTCAAGAGAGGCCATATATTGTATGATTCATGTACATGAAATGCCCAGAACAGGCAAACCCGTCAACAGAGCAAGTAGTGGGGGATAGGGGCTGGGAGGAAGGAGTGCTTGCTAGCTGACGTGGAGTTTCTATCTGGCACGATGACAGCTGTGTCAACGCGCCTGTTGTGTTTATATCTAGAACGTCCTTCAAAGTCTCCTGTGTTCAGAGGTGGGGCTTTGGACAGTGGCTGGGTCATGGGACACTGCGCTCCTTGGTGGGTTGATCCACTACTAAGTTTATGTGCTGTTGTGAGGTGGGGCTATTTAGGAAAAGTGAGCTGCTGGGATGTGCCGTTGGTGGGCCACCTCCCTCCCTGGCTCCTCCTGCCTCTGCTTCCTGTTGCCACCAGTTGACCAGCTTTCCTCCTTCATGCCTTTCCACCATGAGGTTCAGAAGTTTCAGCTCCATATCCAAGCCTTGTATCTATCTATCTGTCTATCTATCTATCTATCTATCTATCTATCTATCTACACACACACACACACATATATGTAGTGGATATTTAAAGAAAAATTGGAAATAAAATCTGTGAGCAGCGTTTCTCTTGCAATTATAGAAGCTGCTGCTCTGAATTTGTGCTAATTTGAATAAATTTCTATCTCGCTTGGTGCATTGGAAAAATGTTTTCCATATTTTTTTCCTAAAAAATGTGACAGACACCTATTGTCATCAGCAGTTCTATGTGTTATTGTAAATTAAATGCGGTGCAATTTAAAGATGAATGCGCCATTTTCATTATTTGATGTGGCTATCCGTGGCGTGAACAGACTTATTTCAACGTCCACAGCTTCTGCTGTGAGGACATAGGGGAATAATTACATCACCCTAACTTCTCAACTCACCTTTTGTAAAAAGAAAAACAAGCATAATTTACTTATTCTGTTTCTCCTTTGCGGAAAACTGGTTTACTGATGTTTATTAGTTTTAAATATAATGGCACGGAAGACCAGAGGTGGTGACATTTGGATGTCTTTAAGGATATTTCTCGTGAATATTTTGATATTTTGGGAAGCAGCTTTTTAAGTTTCCATGGAAAGAAACCATGATAAATTTCTTACACTTCATAATTTAGATAAATATACAGCAAATGAGTGAGGAATTGGCTTAATAGTCCTGAAAAGAGATGAAGAGTGAGATGGCTCAGTGCAGCTCAGCATAAGTAATTAAAGTCAAAGCGCAAGGGACAGCAGTAAAATTTTTTCTTTTTTCTTTTTCAAGTTGTAACAATGGGTAATTTATTTGTAAAGATCAGGGCCGAGGGGGCTGAGAACACGGGTTAGACACTTCCTCTAACTGGAAGGGGTTCTGAAAAAGGTTGCCTGGAAGCGGAATTTTCATGTTATTAAAATATCATCATGTGAAATATGCTCTTATACCTTCTTAAAACACAAGCTGGGCTAGTTTTATAAATCAACCCCATAAAGTTGTAGAAGTGGAATTTATGTACCTAGCACAGCTCTGTGTATGCAGCCTGGAATGACATGTGCGCACAGAAGAGATGAATGAACCTTAGAGATGTGCGGGACTGTGTTAACTACACAGACTCTGCTGCCTAGAGACCTGGGATGCTGCCCAGTGCTGGAGGTGGCGGTCAGATCATGGCTGTACTCACCAGGCGCTGAGCCGTTGCTCACAGCTGAACGTGCTGTCAGGGAGTGGGTCATGGTTAGAGGTGAGTCTCTGTGGATGGGACCTGGGTGTGTTCTTGTTCCTGGCTCTCCCTCCTCCTCGTGCTCCCTGACGGCCGCAGGGCGAGGAGTTTTCCTTCGCCACATTCTTCTCCCACGTCCTGGCTACGTGTCATCGGGAGAACTGTGTAGCTCCTCTGATCGCCCTAAAAGTATGTTCGTCAGTCGCTTTTGACACTGGGACAGAACAGTGAGCCCTTGCATCTGAAAAGCGGCTTTGGCTTATAGCTTCTAAGTGTTCAGTCCATGGTTGGTTCACTCTCAGGCAGAAATGGCTTGGTGGCCTCAGTGACTCACCTCTAACTGAACTCTATCTCCCAACAGCACATCCAGCTACTGCAGCTATCAGTGGATGGAGCTACTGATGAAAACAGTAGCCCAGGGATCCAACCACTTTCCAAAAGTCCTACGTCTGAATATGTGGAACTTTTGGGAACGCTTTAGGTATACACCATAGCACTGTATATGGAAAATAGTGATACTTATATCATACATTGTTGAGAGCATTAAATGATATAGCATTTAAGACATGTCTTCAATGTCTGGCAAGTAGTCAGATTGTATATGTTAGTTCTGATTATGCGACTTTCTCATTTTCATTATTATTATCATTATTATTATTACTGAGATAGAGCCTCAATCTGTAGTTCAGGTTGCTCCTGAACTCACTATGAAGTCCAGGTTGTCCTCAAACTCATGGCAATCCTCCTGCCTCAGCTGCCCGAGTGCTGGGATTATAGATGTGCGCCACCATGACCAGCTTACATGGTGCTGGGGAATCGAACTCAGGGCCTTGCACTTGCTAGGCAAGTGATCTAACCACTGTGCTACTCCTCGAATGATTCCTCATTATTCTTGAAGGAATAAAATGACATTGAAGTTACTCATAACAGAACTGATTTACACTGGTGGGGTGCCATGTACACAAGCATCACGAGACAGGCTTCTGGGAGTTCCAGTCCTGATGAGCTTACATCCGGCAGCAGGGAGACCAGAAAGCTGAAAAATAAACATCACCTTGTGTGCTCGTCTCTTTAGACGGTAGTGACGGCCTGAGATGGCAAGCTGAGAAGGGGGGAGGTGGTTGGTGGCAGGGAAAAGGGACGTGGGGGCTGAGGAGTGCGTGCAAGCGCTCAGGGCCTGGGGGTTCTGTGTGCACCTCCCCCCGAAAGTGCTCTGCCTCTCTAGTTCAAGTTCACATACTCGGCCTGCCAGTTGGGCCAAGCTACTTCCAGAAGAGTTCTGAATAAGAGACAGGCCATTCGTCTCTGTCATTTGGACCAGAATATAGGTCACCTTGCTTCTATCAGCCGAGGCCAACTGTGCCGCCAAGCAGAGCCAGGAAATCCTGCAGCTGCCACCCAAATAGTCCTGTGTTTTGTGAAGTGGAACCAATTTACCAAGATTTTCCCTTCCTTAGCAAAGGCTAAGTGAACAATATATCTATAAATCCTTCGTTATAGATTCTATTTTTTTATTACGTAGTAACCAACAACCATGAAGAATTTCTCCCCCGCTGGCTTCAGGTGCCTTAAAGGTCAAGTCTAATTCCACTATTTCTTTTCTCTAATAGTAACTTAGTAATCAATGAAATTTGCGGTCATGTGGATCATCTTTGGAATGGCTGATATGAACTGAAATTGTCTTGTCAAGCCTGGAGATACTTGAACGGGACTGGGATATATGAAGCATTTTGTAGCCATTCTCTTACTAAGTTTTTAGGCATCCTGTAAATTACATATGATTCCCATTTACAGATGAGAAAACAGACACAGGATAATAAACTTGCCGAGGATTACCGACCTAGAAACAGGGATCTCAGCATATTTGACTCCAGAAAAAGCTCATTATTTTTGTCTCCCTGTGATTTTGCAGACTCTTACTCTTGGTGTGGGGAGTGATTTAGTGTCACTGTGAAATAGAAAAGCAACAATCAGCAATGGTCAGATTAAAATTATCTGGCAATCATGTATTCAAAAGGAAATGACCGAGAGCTGAGGCAGGAGGAGACCGGCTCTTGACCGTGAACAAGCTAGTGTGATGCTCCCTGGGGAAGTGGGAGTGCTCAGGTCAGCACAGCCTATGTGCCAGATCCAAGCATCAGAACGCTGGCTGCAGAGTCACAGGGTGATAACAAGATCAGGTGTCAGGATCTGAACAGTGTCTTCAGTGACACTGGTAGGTTCTGCCTTCCAGAATAACGTGCTAATAAAATAAATGAAGAAAGTCACCAGGTCTGTGTTTTATGTAAGACCTTGAGCAGTTATGCATGTGAGCTCAAAGCAGAGCCTGAGAAGGCTCCACCCAGATGCGCTGGATACCTGGTTCATGGAAGGGACACACCTTAACCATGATGGAAATTATGTCCGTGCTTTGAAGCAAAGAACTGTCCCTTTCATGACCAAATCATGCTGGCTCAGAAGGTGTGAGGAAAATAACACAGTTTGGGCTCATTAGACTTTAAATATAATTCAGAAGATTTTTTTTTTTTTTTTGCAGGTTGTGAAGAGAAGGCTTTATTGGGAAACTTACAGAAGGGGATAGAAGGGTAAAGCTTCCTCTAGGCAGAAGGGGACCCAGAAATGTGGGTTGCCTGTGTGGCTTGCTGTCTAGGACTTTTATACTGTAGCTGGGTAAGGGGCTGTCCTATGCTAAGCAGCTTGGTTGCTAAGGCTGGTTGCTAGGTTTTCCACCCTTGAACCCGATGCTGCAGCCCAACCTGGGTGCTTCCCCCTTGAAGATCTTTCTCTCTGTTGTCTTTTAACTAAGTTCTAGGAAGTGGTCAGCTACCAGCCATCAGGAGTTACAGCCAGCTGCCTTTTCACTGCCTTACAGTGAATTCTCTGTTTCTGGGGGACCCTGTATCCCTAACTGCCTACAAGCCCACGGTCTCTTCTCACAATCCCCCTTGGGTTGTTTGGCAACCCACCCTTCCGGGTCCCCCTTCTGGCTACTTTATCTCCTATCTTTCTTTCCTCTTCTGTAAGTTTCTAATAAAGCCTTTTCTTCACAACCTGCCTCCCGTCTTCGTGACTTATTCTTCAAGCCTGTGGAGACAGAAGATTTTTTGTGTTGTTCCTTGAGTAGTTTTTTTTTTTTTTTTTTTTTTGAGACAGGGTCTCGTTCTGTCCTGAACTCACTGTGGAGCCCAGGCTGGCCTTGGACTCAGGGCAATCCCATGGCAATCCTCCTGTCTCAGCTTTCTGAGTAGTGGGATTACAGGTGTGCTCCACCACATCTGGCTTATGGGGTGCTGGGGAAATGAACTCAAGTACTTAGCACTTGACTTAGTGCTTGCTAAGCAAGCGCTTTAACCGCTGAGCCATTCCTTCAGCCTTGTTTTTTATTTTTATATTTTATTTTTATATTTATTTATTTATTTATTCAGACAGGGTCTTGCTCTGTACTCCAGGCTGGTTCTGACCTATCTGTTCCACCCTAGATTTAGAAATATGAAGGGATGCACTCACTACCTAGGTAGCCAGTGTATAAGCCTCAAATTGATCGCGGGGGAAAAGAAGTTGTAAAAGATATCTTTTGCATATAGTCAAAAATATGGTCCCCGTACAGGTGAGTTCCTCTTATCTGAAATGTTTAGGACTGGAAGCATTTCCTACTTTAATTCTTTAAAAATTTGAAGCGTTTTTCTGTGCACCTCGTGAACTCTCTTGGGGACAGGACTCTCTCCTCACCTCTCCAAGTCCAGGGTGGCTCTGCCTCCCTACAGTTTTTGTTTTTCATGACATTGACGTATGTATAATCCTAGCAGGTGCTCAACCAGCCCCACCTTCCGAGGTTGCCTTTCTGAAGAAGGTGTTTCAGCTCTGTACGTGCTTAGTCCTTTGGAAATAGTGTTATGGCGTTTTGAAAAGTGACCTCTGTGTTAAGCAAATGCCCCTTGTTAGGTTAATCACCTTGGACAGTGGCCTTTCATTCTCAGTGCCATTAGCCTCCTCATCCTTGAAACGCCCACTTGTGAGAATTCGATCTCCTTTGGTGGTTGGCATTTGAAGCTACCGGTGCTCGTGCTGTCTCCGGGAGCCGCCACAAGGTGGCGCTGTGTCAGAACATTGCTCCACTGGGAAGGATCGTGGGAGCTCAGCGGCGCCGCTGACCAGGAAGGTGTGGAGGGCAGAAGGTTGGAGGATCGGAGGTTGTCCGCGCCGGTCCTCTAAGAGGCTCGAGACGTTCACCTGAACGATACATCGGGAAGGAGGAAATACGAATTGTGCTTGTCACGTCCACGGCCTGGAGCTCAGTCCCTGTAAAGCAGGGAGGGTAGGGCTGGGAGGGACGGAGGGGTGGGTAGGGGAGGGACAAAAGGAGACTGGGAAAGTCCTTGTCACCTTGACAAGATACATATGTGCGCAAAATGCTAAACTTCACTGTAAACCTTAAATTTTGCACTAACACATATCAATAAAATGCGGGAAAAAAGATTTCCTCTCTGTCATCCCAGAACCCATGAAATTTACTGCATTAAAAAAAAAAAATCAAACTAGAGTCTACTTTTTTGGGGTTCAGTTTTTATTTTCTTCCCGACCCCAAAGTATACTTTTCTTTATTAGCGCGTGTCTGCTGTCCACACAGTTGCGTCCAGCTCGAGGACCAGCGCGTCCGCGTTTCACATCTGGATCCTTTCATTTCTCTTCCTTTCTCTAACCCATCCCGTCTCCATTTCCTCATCTCAAAATTTGTTTGTTTCCTACCGCCACTCTTTTATTTTGTTCTTTTACTTATTTATATTTAGGTTCCTTTATATTAAGGAAGCCATGTGACATCTATCCTGTGTCGGGTTCACTTCTGTAGCATAAAGGTCTCAAAGTGCGTCCATTGTCATTCAAATCATCAGGTGTATCCTTCTTTAGGGCAGAGTAGTACTCCTCTGTGTACATATAGCATCTTTTCTTTATCCATTCATTTGTTGGTGGACATATTGGCTGCTTCCAGGACTTTCTGTTTATATGAGTTGTGCTGCTACAAACATCAGTATGTCTCTATTTACTAAAAATCTACTTACTAATAATCATTCTTCTCTTCTGAGCATATGTATAGACCTGTATATTTGTGTTTTCATTATACTTTTATTAACTTCAAAATCAAGGAGGACAATGGTCCTCACTTAAAATCATTAGACTTTAATTTTAATAAGGACTTCAATACTAGGCTTTTGGGTTTGGGGGTGTACCTCAGTGATGAGAGCACTTGCCTGTGAAGTGTGAGGCCCGAGGTTTGATTGCCCAGCACCACATAACAGCTGGGTGTGGTGACCCACGCCTGTAACCTCAGCACCCTGGAGGCTGAGGCAGGAGGATTGCCATGAGCTATACGCCAGGCAGGGCTACATAGTGATTTCAAGACCAGCCTGGACTCTGGAGTGAGACCCTGTTCTGGACTTGGCTTTCATAGTCTGTAAGAATCTGATGACAGATGTATGATTCTGATGCAGGCCAAAGTCACTATTGTCCAAATCCTGCTAGAGGCTTAGTACATTTCAGGAGATTTTAATGGAAATAAAACTTGGTGACTTTGCAGTTATCGTTGGATGAGCTTCAAACTGAGGCTGTAGATCATTGTAAATGTCTGGCTCAGGGTTGGTGGAGCCAAACCCCAAGCTTGAATGTAGGTTAGGAGGCCGCTGTGGGATCCTATCACAAGTGTGGTCTCCTGGCTTCATAAATCTGCTTACGCCTCAGCTCCGGTGTGGGTGTCTTGGAAGGGGCCTTGTTTCAAATCTGCATGGTGAACTTGACTTGTACAGAAGCATCATGTGGGTCCTTTTCCTCTGACAACCCCTTGATGAATTCTTTTCCAAATGGACAGACACTTGAGCAACTATGCTTAATGGATTATCTTTTAAAAACAGTATAACCTTTGGGTTATCCAGGGCTGAATGGATTACAAATGTTTGTCTTCCACTTGGTGAACCACAAGCTGAATTAATCCCCTGTTCATTCATCAGCCCACCTGACAGGTTGACTTCCTATGGTGTAAAAATGGGTTGGTACATGTGGAGAACCTTACGTGAGGATTGGTGCCTACGAATCCAAATGAATTATCTCAGTCTGCCTCATAGGTTAGAGCATATTTTGCAATTTCAAAATTATGAATTGCCTTTTGTTTCTGATTTTCTTAAAATTCCAGGGATTACTTATGAACTATGGATGAATCATTGTGGAGCCCATTGTTCTGCAAGTAAGCATCAACTTTCACGTTCTATGTTCAACTTCATGTGTTATCAGGACTTGATTGCTAAGATTTCCAGTGATTATAGATTAGTTTTTCCTGTGTCCGAACACACTTTATCACCCTGGAATGTAATGACTTAAGACCAAAGTTTTTATAACGTATCTTATCTTTTCCAATGGTTCTTAAAACTTTAAAATCAGGAAAGAAGTGGAACAATTTGGAAATGCATCAAGATTGTCATTTCCTTCCTGGTAGCACGCAGTTACTACAACTTCTCACATCTGTTCTTTTCGTACATTAGCAAATTACACCATCATCAGAGATCATTAGGGTAGAAACTGGGCAGGACATCCCTTTTTGCTTTTAAAGTTGTTCCAGTTTCCTGCCAGAGTTAAGGAGTCCAACATTAAACAATAGCCGGTGGTGGCTATGCTTTCTGAAAGATTTTATGACAACAGATTAAGGAGAAGGCATACTTTTTATGGTCCACAGAATGTAAAGTAGTTATATAAATATTGAGCGAGATAGAGTTGCTTTCATCTGAGTAGAAATCTAAATCGGAGTCCCTCAAGTGCGATGAGCTCAGTGTTGCCTGGTCGAGTGATTCTGAGCTGATTGCTACTTCCTATGAGTGTCCAAGTTCTGGGACCCCACTGTGGATGGCTGGGTTGCCGCCTCCGTGTCTCCTTAGGAAGCTTGCTATGCCGTACACGAGCGCACAGAGTAACTACTTGAGTCATCTTTACTTCAGTCTTGGTTTTTGAAGAGGTAAATTCTTGGCACATTTCCCGTTAACCATGGGAGCATAATCGGGACAACTTTTGGTGACATTCCCACACATGTGGCGCCTGCCAGCTGCAACGCTGGTAACAGAAGAAAGAACGTTATTGTGGCTGTGATAAGAGGGCCAGGGGAGCATGATGAGAGGTGTTTTTTCCAAGTGGGGTCACTAGGGGTTTATTTCTGGATGGCATTTGGCACAGACCTTGAAGGGTATGCTGTGTCACAAAGGTGATGGGAGAAGGTGAGCCCTGAATTAGGAGCCTTTATGAGAGTCCCAACAAGTGGGTGAGGAATCACAACTAGCTTCGGTTGATGTAAAGCACCCTGATGCTCCCGGGTTGTAGTGTGTTTTGTGCTTGAATCATGCAACATAAAGAAAATATAGAAAATTAGGTTGGGGCTCAAGCAAGGATGGTCAGGATGTTTATGCTGAGGGGGTCTGATCTCCAGTCCCAAAACAATGGAAGCCACTGGCTGCATTTTGAAAGGAAGTGACCCAGAGCCTACTCGACTAGCCAGCAACTGCAGGGCACTGACCGTTTGGCACACAGGCACAGTTCTGGGGCTTCAGTACATTTTCTCAATTTGGTGGAATGAATATGACTACTCCTCCCTCTTCAATGAAGCACAGAGGATTTGAGCGATTTGCTGAAAGTCACACACATGTAAAACTAGAAGTAGCAGAGCTGGAAATCACCCGGGTAGCCCGACCTCCCAAATTGTGCTCTAGCTGGAGTCCTTCTTGGAGTCAGGACTGGTAGAGAGGCCCCCCTGTGGAAGAAGGCGGTGTTGCAACAACAGAGTAACTGACAAACTAGACGGGGAAGGACAGGGGACAGATGAAAAGACCTCATGGAGAATGAAGTCACTGTCCTTGATAGGACAGCAAAAGCCAGTTATTCACAGAAGTGGTTCCAAATCCTTCCATTGTTCGCTGACAACACTTTCTGTGCTATTGACTTGTGCTCAGCCACCTTATATGCAGTAATCCAGGTAAGGCCTACCCTGGACAGAGTCAAGGGACGTTGCCAGGTCTGTCATCTTAAGTACATGACATCTGCATTGACATGTCAGTTTCCTGGAAGGGATAGCACGCTGTTAAAACTACCAAATCTCTTCTCTGCGATAACCATGACATGTCTTTATTCCCTGGCACTTTTCACTTGTCACTTTTTAATCCAAAAGAGAAATCTCATACTTATCCTAAATCTTTTAATGTTTTCAGAAAAGACCTGGACACTAGAATAGAAGGAAAATGCCATCGCCTTCAGTTTGCAAGGTCAGTGCTCTTGGCTCTGGACCATTGACTTATGTCATGTGATATGTTAATCGCCCAGAACAGCATGGCTTGTTTCCTTGCCAGTTCTGGTTGTGAGATACCTCCCCTGCAAAAGGAATGTCTCCAGAGAAGAACTTTTTACCACACCAGTTCTTGCTATGAACACTGAATTATGGTGTTGGTGTGATGCCTCAATTTATTGAATTTACCTGATGATGGCATATTCTGGATTTATAAAGGACTTTTCTGCCTCCTAACTATTGGGAACTCTCAAGGCAAAGTAGAAAGCCCAATAATGTGAGGAAGTTAGACACCAGTAATTTTTATATCTTTCTGGAGTCAGCCATGTAAGAAAGTAGAAAGCATCCTGATATGAATGCAGTCAACGCAGAAGGAGCTGGAAAAGGGCTACAGTGCGCTGAGCGCACGCAGAAGGAATGGTCTAAGAAGAGCAGCTTTAAAAATTCTTGGGTCTCTTGTTATGGAAAGTTGGAGAGAAACGATAGAATTGGGGCTAGTTGTCAAGGAATGACTGCAGAAACTCTGGTACTAGACAAGCTTCCATGTTGACAATTCTAGTAGGAAGGAAATTTAAAGTTTACTGAGGACCTGTTGATAGTTATGCCTGTTCAGGGGGTTTTAAACCAGCCCACAAGCTAGGCATTGATATTTTTCAGTGCAAACTGAGAGAGCAATCGTCCAGTCTCATATAATAAGTAAGTGACATGGTGGCAGGGCTGATGACCTGGCTCTCTCTGACTCCACAACCAAGCTCTTTGTCTTGAGGGAAGCAAGAGTCACCTTTGTTTATTTATGTTTTTGAGACAGAGTCTTCCTCTGTAGTCCAGGCTGGACCTGAGCTCACTATGTAGCCCAGGCCGGCCTTGAACTCACAGCAGTCCTCCTGTCTCAATCTCCCAAGTACTGGGATTACAGGAGTCAGTCACCATGCCCCGCTTATGTGATGCTGGGGAATCAAACTCAGGGCCTTGTGCTTGGTAAGGAAAGCACTTTAACAGCTGAACTCACCTTTAGAAGCTCAATGAGGTCATGAACTATGGAACAAGCTATATTAGTCATATCAATATCACTGCTTGTAGCAGATATATATATCTATATATATATATATCTATATATATATATATAGATATATATATACATACAAAGTCATCAGTCACCCTGGAAGGCAGGTGATGCCAAAGGTCATGGTGTTACAGCAGCATCTGTGTGTGACTTGAATCCTAAAATGATGTTGGTAGAACTTAGCATGGAATGGGAATTGTCATAGCAAAGGTGAACTGACAGTCCTCAGAGTCCTCATCTTATCTTTCTGCCCAATAAATCAAAGGGAAAGTCAGGTAACGCATTATCTACAGACATGTGATATGAACGTGCTCAACATTTTTCTCACAGATTTAAACAACTGCAGATCCAAAGGGTATAAAAAAAGGTTCTGGGTGCTACATGTACCATTGAACTAAGCCTGTGTTAGTTGCACCTGTACTGAACATGTATAGGCATGTTTTCTTGTCATAATTCCCTAAATAACATAGTATAATGAAAATTCGAATTGTATTAGGTATTGTAAGTAATGAGGTGGTTTCAAGTACACAGAGAGCACAGAGGTTTGAAAATATATGCTATTTCATATAAAGGACTTGAGCATCCATGGAATTTTGGTATCTGTGGGAGATGTCTTAGAATCAATTCCTGTGACACTGAGGGACAATTACTATGTCAAAATAATTGAATGGGAGCAGAAAATGTCAGAGATGTTAGAAGTCGAACCTGGAATTATAAACCTCAGATTCTTGCCTGTTATCTAGAATGACTAATATGTTAGCTTTTGCGTATCAAATGGTGTGTTACCATACACGTAGAGTAGAGCTCTTTGAGTGACAGTCACACTCCACTGTGATACTGTCTCCTCTGATAAGTTAAAAAAGTTCATTTTGCATTTCCCCATCTTGGGGCAGATTGATCAGAGGGGAGAACAATTCCTCTGAGCAACAGACAAGGCATTTTTTTTTTTTTTTTTACATTTTCTGGATTGTTCTTCTTTATGTCTTCCTCATTCAATAATTCATATTACTCCAGAGGGAAAATGAAGTTTAAGTTAATGTTGATAAAGTTTCTGGCTTTTCTGAGTAACAGAGAGAGAGAGAGAGAGAGAGAGAGAGAGAGAGAGAGAGAGAGAGAGAAATGTCTGTCCAAGAGTATCACACGAAGGAGAAGACGACCCAGTGGTAGGATGGTGGCTCCAGGACCTCCACCTTCCTGCTGTGTTTAAACAATACACTAGTTATGCAGAACAAAGTCGCTCCCTGTCATCCTCCCTTAATTCTGATTTTCCTTTCTCTCCTTGGAAACATTTAGATAAAAGCAGCATATATCTTAATAGTTTATTTTTCTTCTTATTTTTGAGGACTATGCTCTCTTGAAAAATAGCGACTTTCGTCAAGACACCCTGATGGGTGGGTTCATCCTGATCTGCTTGTAACAACACAGGTCAGCTGCTAGGGAAACAAGCAGCCTCACAGTTATCATTGACAGAAAGCTTGGAGCTAAAATATCTAAGCTTTTGTTTCATTTGGAAGCTACAGTATGCATGAAAAATAATTTTCGCTGGTAAATTCTATGTTAAAGAATTGGTCATTCTCAATTTCTTCCCTTAAGGTTCCTGCTAAGTATCTAAATTAGGCAGATGGTTTTGAAAGAGATTTTGTAAAAAGGCATTTAAAAAATCTTACACTGCAGCATATTATTTAAGGAGTCTTAATATTCACCATAATCATAGTTTCATTTTGAGCCCTTGCTTTCGGCAAGGCACTGTGCCGAGCTCTTAGCAAGCACTGACACACTGATTCATTTTCGTGCTATGGATGAGAGAGGTGTTTTTATTGTGTGTATTTGACACATGACGCATTTGAGCAGCAGGTGCTACTCAGTTTCACTCAAGGAAACACACGCAGCTAAATGACTGAGGTGTGACCTGCACTCAGGAGCCTGACACTGTTGGTGGCCCTTCACCAGAGGCCATTATCTCTTAGTCTTGATCTCATTGGTTGTCATTCACTAAACATCAAACTTTCCCCCAAAAATAAAGAACTCAAGAATGAGAAAGCCTGTGGATAAGTGAAAATTTCCCATAGTGGACTCCTTTCCCCCCCTCACTGAATGTATTAATTGGCTTTCTGCTACTATAACAAATACCCAAGATAGCCAATGTACACAGACAAAAGGTTTGCTTTGGCGCATAGTTTTGGAGGTTCCAGTCCATGTTTGTGGACCTCTTTGCTTTGGGTGTAGAAACATGGTGGAAGCATATGGGAAAATAAAACTTCTCACCTCAGGGTTGGGAAGAAAAGGGGAGAGACAGAGACTAGGGTCCCCAATTCTCTTCCAGATCACACCCCTGATGACCTAAATACCTTCTAGCAGACTCCACCTCTTAAGGTTTCCATTACACACCAAAGTGCCATGTTTGGGACCAAATCTTTAATACATGGCCTGTGCAGGATATTCTAGATCCAAACTCCATCATTGTGTTAAATTTCGAAAGCAGAGTAGTCTGATTTCTTCTTTGCTGCTCTTCATTAAAGGCAGAGGGAACTTTAGAATTTTTTTTTTTTCTAGTAACCTTAATTATCTCCATATCCAGCAGAATGGCAGTTGTGGGATGAAAGTGACATTGACCTACTCACAGGAAGCAGATCTCCAGCAATAATTTCCTACTTTCTGTTTAATACTACCTTATCCTTTAAGCTATTGAGTGGACAGGGCACATCCTATGGGGAGACAGAATTAAGAACTGTACGGCAAGGAAGAAATTTGTGGAAGTGTGCTGTGTTGTTAGATGTTCATGTACATGCATGGGCATGTATGTTAATGGAGGAGACCTTTCAAGATGGAAAAACCACTTGAACTGGCAATGAACTGAGATAATGAAGGCAAATGGATGTAAACAATTATTATGTTTAAACAGTACTATTTTTGTTTTGTTTTTAATGGAGGGCAGAATGATTTTCTCTTATAGTTTATATTTTTCACTGGAGAACATGTCAAGATTAATCACATATGTGTCATCAAAGTCTTTATCAATGCGGTTTCCAGCTTGGCTGGTTAATGCTTGGCCTTTCCCCCCCTCCGTTGTCTGTAGCATTCGAAGAACGCCCTGTATTCTAAGTTCTGTGGAATCTCCTTTTAATGAAAACAGAAGCAATAATGAAGCCTCTGAACAGCAGCACTGCCAAGAGTCCCCAGGGCTCATTCTGCTTAGAAGTCTGCAAGGGCAGGTGCTGTAGACTTCTACGTCTTTCTGACACATTTCCTCACTTTGTCTTGTCCTCCGCGTGCCTTATAACTAATTCAGGATCACTGAGATCTAACAGCAAGGTTTAAGAAAATTTTCATTATTATGCTAGGAAATCGATGGATCAAATAAATCTCTTAAAGGCAAAACGTGCTTGTGTGTAAGAGGCATTTCAATGTGATGCTTTGTTATGAAGATTTTTGTCATCGGCTGTAGTCTCAAGATGGCTAGGCCAGTGTGTGTGTGGATGTGTGCATCAGGCTCCCGTGTAGTGGCTCCGACTGGTCCTGACCATGTAGGGTGTGACATTTAAGGAGGATCTTGCTCTTAGGGTTTTCACATGCAGGATTAATAACCAAAGTGAGCACCCCTTAAATTTGGGGGCTAGCTATACCCGGCCTCTTGCCAAATTGTGGATTGTCCGGTCAGAAGGTGGGCAAGGAGAGGGGTTGCTGGCTTAGTTTCCTGTGCCCTCCTGGGTAGGGCCGGCCTGTGGCATCATGGCTGGGTAAATTCCTTAAGCCGTTCTAGACTCTTCCACTTTCCCCAAAATATTGAAAATGAAAGAAGAGTTAAAGCATTGTTACAGAATTTGTGTGAGTTTAAAGTGCTTGCACTCTAATTCATCGGTACATCAAGCATCGTCCCCCAAATATAATGCACTGTACTTGTGTTATTCACAATTGTATGATTTATAAAAATCTGAGTTCATAGCACACTTAGGTGACACAATTTATCAATGCAGTTAATGTTTAAAGACACCAGATGAAGACAGTATTTCAAACCTGCAAGTGTTTCTTTTTGGGGATCCACTCATTTGTTGACAAAGCCAAGAATTGACATCTGAGGACCTTCAGCTACGTGGGGTCTGAGGCAAGTGGCCAACTACTCATGCTGTCTCAGCATAGGTCACATATTGGGAAAATATAATTTGCAAATGGCTATAGGCCATGTCAATGTGGAGAAATAAACATCTACTCTCAACAACCTCTCCCTCAAAAGGGCTTCTCAGAGAAGCCCAAGTCCGGGTGACTCATGGTCAGCAGCAGAAGGAAATGCCAGGTGAAGCTCAACTTCAAGGTGGAGAGGAGAGGCTGACCGCAGCCCTCATGCTGAGAAGCAATGGCCTTCAAGTCAGGCAGTGGACACCCAGTGGCTGTGCTTCGGGCCTACCTGAGGAGCTTTCAAATGTATGGCTTTGGTTTAAATCTAAAATTTCTCCCAAAAGTCTCATGTGTTTGAGTCAGAAGGTTCTTTGCTTATTAGTGGATTGATTTATTGATGGTTTTGTGTGCTGCTGGGAGGTGGGGCCGGGTTGGAGGGGTGGTCATGGGGGTGTGACCTGGAAAGGCTTGTCTCTCTCAGTGGCTGCTCCCTTCTCTTGCTGCTTTTTGGCCACCATGCTATGAGGAGTTTTTCTCCACACAAAAAGCTTCTGCCATTGGAATGGGATGACCATGAGTGGACTGAGACCTTTGAAACATGTGATAAAGTGAACGTCTTCTTCTTCAAGGTGTGGGTACCAGGTCACAGGAAAGCGAGTAAAACATATACTGCTGCCCAGGAGTCTCCCCAGAGCCATGAAATCAGAGTCTTTGAGATGGGTTGAGCACATCTGTTTTTACAAAGTTCTCTGGTTGGTTCTCGCGTGTAGCTGGGCACGAGGTCTCTTGTGGGGATCCAGGTGTCTGTATCAGTTTTCTTTACGTAGAAATCTGCATGGCCCATTTGACAGAGACAAGGAGAAGAGTCTAAAGGGCAAAAGTGAGGAGTATTACGTGGAAAGATACCATTTCTTGGCAAACACCTTGTGGCAGACAGAAGCAGCTAACTCTTTGAAAGATCAATGAGAAATTCGTCAGTCATTTCAATGACAACTGGATGGAGAAATGAAATCATATCTCCTAGTTTCATTTCAGATCCGACTTCTTTTCTACAGCTGCAAACATTTCTGAATACTATGGCTTGAAGCCATGCAAGGACAGAAAAGTTGATGAAGGTCCTTTCCCTGTTAATCAAAGGCAGATGTAATGAGCTCATTTCCATCATCCCCAAAAGGGAAAGATCAAAATCCCTGGATATGGTTTAAAATTAACCTCATCTCTACTTAGGCAAAGGCAAAAAGAAAGGTAAATGCTGGGCATGGTGGCACATGCCTGTGATCCCAGCACTCAGCACTCAGGTAGTGGAGATGGGAGGGTTACAAGTTCGAAGCCAGCCTGGACAATCTACTGAGACCCTTCCCCAGACAGACAGACAGGCAGACAGACAGACAGAGACACACACACATACACACACATACACACACAAAAAAATACACCAGAGGATTGTATAATCAATTCTGGATTCTGAAACCAATGAAGCCTTTACGCTTTTTCCATCTGGAAAATGGAAAAAAAATTCTAACCAGAACTGGAAACTTTCCCCATTGCTTTTCTTGAATTTCAGGGAACCAAATTCAAAGGGCTGTGGCAGGTCTGTATTACTATAAACATTAGGCATGTGCCTATCTTAAGGTGCTAAGCACCTAAGGTGTTCTGGCACTGTGGTCAAATAACGGTAACCAAGGTGCTTTGCCTTTTAAAGCACCATGCTGCTGTATTTAAAACCCCTGAGGGAAGCGTCCCCACCCCCACCAAGAAGCATAAATCCCCAAGATCTATAGATAGGTTTTCTAAGAATACACAACCCTATTCTATCGCAAGATACGTTTTCCCCAGAAAAGTGTTGATCTGCTCAGAGTTCTGTGCTGTAGAACTGCAAGGCCTCAGGTGTACCGAACGTGTATCTGGAGGAAACCAGTAGGAAGAAACACGAGGGTTCTGCGCACTGGACTCATTTCTCGCCGGGCCACCCATGGGCATGGGCTCCTGGCTTGTGCTTCACCGCCAGGGTGAGGCGAGGTTGGTAAAGGCTCAGGGTAAGCCATTCACCTGCCCAGCACACAGTAGGCAACCGGCACAAGTGTTTATTTTGCTCCTCTAACCTTAAGTGACACAAACGTGCAATGCTCAGAGCAGCGCCTGGGGCATCCTGGGTGCTCAGTAAGCCAGCTGTCACCGTGTTCCCACCTCAATAGAACCCAGCACGTAAGTCATGCTAAAAGCGTCCCTTCCGTTAGTGAGTTATAGCGCCTGCACCTTAATATCTAACCCCAATTAGTGTGTGCTTCATGATAGGCACTCTCTTGAGTGCTTACCTTCTGGGAACTGATGCAATCTTAGTAACCTTAAGGCGCAGACAATATCACAAAAGTATTTTATGTAAAGGAATCCTGGGGACACAAGGCCCAGTGGGTTTCATTCCTCCTGCCCCCAGAAGGGTACCTGCTGTGATGCCTTCACCCCCATCATCTGAAGACACTCCCTAACAGGCCAATGGAGCAAAGGTATTTCCAGGGGAAACTCAAGCCAAGGTGCAGAGAAAAGGAACAGCCAGCCTGGTGAAACTTTCATTGAAAATGAAGCTGTTTATTGACCTTCTTCCCACACACATATTTAAAGCTTTCTCTTGTGCAAGGTCAAGTCAGTAAATAATAGAATTTTTGCTCTGTGTGGCATGACCTCGCGGCACCGTGCAGGCCTTGGGGAGATTTCCCTAGCACCATGCAGTTCGTTTGGCTGGGTTCTTTAATCTGGTGCATCCCCTTTCACTGTGACTCGCTGGTGGCCATTGATCAGCCACTTGGCCCTGTCCAGTTGAAGCTGGTGTTTAGCTACATTTCTCGGAGGCCAGACCTCGAATGCACAGAGAGCAAGAGTATCTGGTGCAAGGATTTACAGAAGAAAAGAATCCCAGAGTCACGTACAGATGGTGTGAAGTGTCCTGAAGAAGAGAAATTACCCTGGGGCTTGGCTACAGCTGCGTTTGCAGCTCCCACAACTTCTCTGTCTTGATTTTCTGTTTCCTACTATCAGTGAATAAGAAACCCTCTGGGTAGGTTAGAGTCACACTGGAGGAATCATAGGTTTCACTGCCTCTGGTTGCTTAATGCTTCATTATAAAAACTAAACCCTTTTATTCCCCTCACAGTAAAATGCTTAGAATATATATATGTATGTGTATATGTATGTGTGTATATGTATGGATGTGCTGTGTGTGCATGTTTTAAATCTTAACCAAAAAAGAAAAAGACTGTGGAGGAAAGCCTAGGATTTTAAGGCCCTGTGGGCGAAGGAAAAGGGTGGGTTTGACCATGATCCTGCGTGCACCATAAGTGGGAAATTCTGGATCTTTCCTTCATAAATCATCACTATTTAGAACAAATGCATCACTGTTCTTTCATCCCTTTTCACCTTAATCTACGAGACCAGATTTTGTGCATTTCTTTATCAATGGCAGATGCTTTCCCTTCTTCCTTTGGAAATAGTGTTTTAATTTAAAAAGTCAGTTGTTTTGATTGCTTTTTTTCTAAGGAGATGAGCATAAGATGAAGGGAACTGATGTATTTTTAATGTTTTCTTCCCACTCCTAAAAGCAAATACAAGAGGCAGCCTGCAGGGCATTGATAGGCCACATGCAACTTGTTAAAGGTTCATTAAGAGACTGTTAAATTGAATTTGTTTGTGTAACCAGTATTTATATCATTCTAGTTGATGATTTATCACAAGCTACGGTAGCACTGCCTGTAGGACATGTGCAGGCTGTGGGTTTGTGGGTTGTGACTCAGACTTGCCCAAGTTTCTTTATGTCCTGATCTTAGGGTCACCTGGATGCGGACCATCCAATTTGCTTGGAGTTTCCTGGCTGGGCTTCCAGAAGGGAATGTCCTTGTAAAGACAGATTCTGTAGTCTAAGCAGCTTCAAGCACAGGGATTTAAGAGAGTAAATTAACAGCTTACTCACTTCGTTGGAATAAGGAGACTGAATTGTCACAATATTCTTGCATGTGATGGGCTTAGCAGATTTGGAAAAATGCAAGTTACCGAGTGCTGTTGGAATTGTAAAACTCTTCCACACACTTAAGTCCTGAGCCCTTAACACAGAGCTGTGAGACAGGCAGAGCGGTGACTGTCTCTTTGCATGAATGTGCAAACAAGGTTCCCAAAAGTTAACGGGTTGGACTCTCATTCACTCAGGCGTTGCTGGGTTTCTCAATGAGAAAAGCAGAGTTTACACACTCTTGACTTTGAGTCTGGTATTTTTTATAAAAAAGTTTTTCTTCTCGGATGACAGCTGCCATTTTCAGAATTTTAGATCCCACTGGGAAATGGTCCTCATACGTCAATGTGGAGGTAGAAACCCTCATTCCCTTTGTTTGCTGGGAGACCATTCCTGGCTTAATACTGTTGCCCTTACACAGATATCTCATAAAACTGGTAACCAGGATGCTCGGGTCATTTTTTTTTATCAGCAGTAAAAATGACAATTTGGTACTTAGCTACTGGATGTTAACACTCCATAATTTGGTCTGGGAGCTTACGATGCCCGAGTCTCACTAGAACCCTCATCCCTTCTTGCCTGGTTTACAAACATGTAGGAAAATTGTTCCTATTTTTCCCCATCTACTTGAATTTCTTACTTGCTTTCCGTTTTCTCTTTTGGGTTCTCATGGTTGGGGTGAGTGTGGTAAGATTTAAGATGACTTGGCATTGGAATGCTGGCTTGTAGTCAACCCAGGGACATTATTGGGCATGGGTAGGAATCATGTCTTAATCTTCTTTGCAGTCTCCTGGACATAGTTTAGTTCCCATTGTTTAGGAGGTTGCAGTGGATGAAGTAAGAGTGGTAATTACCGTGGCCACCTCTCCTGGGGTACAATTATACTAACTATAAGTTAGGCTGGCTATCCTTCCTCGTTACTTAAAAAGCTTTGCCCTTCTCTGATTATATAAGTTAGAGTTGCTTGTTGCGAGATGTGAAATATTTAAAAAGATCACAAAATTTACCAACCATCCCTTCAGAGCTGATTATTATTAGGAACAACACATTTCTTTCCAGGCTACCTCTCTGTCTCTTTATCTCTCTGTTTTCTTTTCTTAAGCATCCCTCTCTTGTTGCTTGTTTTCTGATTCCTCGTTGTCAGATGAGCATTTTTCTTGATTATTAAATACTCCATCAAAAACTAAATGTAAACGAGGTGCCCTATTTCCTCCTGCTCTATTTTGAGTTCTATTGTAGTAGATGCTTGAGTTCTTTGAATTGTAAAAAATGCTACAGCGAGCACCTCAGTATACAGCTCTGTCATTAGAACTTTATCTTCTTAGCTGGGGTGTTTCATGGCAAAAAGAGAGGCCCAATTTTTCTAGTTTTTGGTCCCACAGTAGTTATTGCTAACTAATTTTCCCAGGCTTATGTTTTCTGGGATGAATGAACCAAGTGTTTTGATCTTGGCGCATGTTGAAAACTCATCACAGTGACCTCTGGTTTCCTTGTTGTCCCGCGATGGTTGGTGACTTGGGATTTCCCTGTCTGGGAGTATGCGTACAAGCAAGTCAACAAATGACTAAACGCTTGTCATCTATAGTGATCACAAATGCTCGTGGAAAAATTTTAACAAGCAATAGCTGTAGTTTAAATTTCTCACAGTAGCAAAACATGCAAATATTTTCATCTTTTGTCCCTGAGCAAACACGAGTGTTTTGGCAACTAAAAGCTGCAGGTGGTCAACAGGCCGAGAATCCTCCTCTGCAGCCGTCAGTGCTGTTTCTGACGAACTCTTCCAAGTAGCCTCTGAGATGAAAACACGACTCCACAAATGTCTCCTTACTTGTTTAGACTTGGGAACCTGACTAAATTAGGCATAATCAGGGACCAATGGAATGAATGTTTTTGTTTTTGTGTTTTCTTGGAAAGTTTGCCAACTACGTCCCAAAGAAAGCAGAACCGAGTCTAAGTGTTATTCTAGTGCCCCATCAAGGCTGGCCCTTCTGCCTCTTGAAAGGGGCACAGCATGAAGCTCATGAGGATGGTACAATTCCTATTTTCCTATAGTGGGAATTTTTCAATAAGTCCATCCCAGTGTTGACCTTGGTTTTAAGGAGACCACGCGGCCAAAGGGCTATGATAAAGCACAGTGGCAAATACCTGACTGCAGGCCAGCAGAACTTACCTCTAACGCCAGGACAGATGCCACAGCGATTGGCCGTGCCCACCCTGAGCCGTAGGGGACTGAGGGCAACCGACCAATTTTCAGAGATCAGAACCATGCCCTGTGTTGGGACCTGCTTGCAATTCTTGCCTCATACTCTGGCTATAGCAGGTTTGGAAAGAAGATGTGGTCAAAGAAGACTTTGTTCATGTTTTTCAAATTACGTTACTGTTATTTAAAAATTTAAAATAAAAATTAGTATTATAGGAGAATCTTTAAGAGAATGAATGATGTCTGACTCTGTATACCCCCTTGGCTCATCCACTCACCCATCAGCAGTGTCTTGACATGCATTTACTTTGTGCCAGCTATGGATAATATTATTTGGATATGCTGATATTTCTTTAGAATCTTGCTTTCAATTTTTCTGGGTATATTTCTCTGTGTGTGTCTGTGTGTTTTGACAGGGTCTTGCTTTGTAGTCCTGGATGGGCCTGAACTCTGTGTAACCCAGATTGGTCTTGAACTCACAGCCAATCCATAGTAATTCTCTTTTTAGCCATTTGGGGAACAACTGCAGTGTTTTCCATAGTGGCTGCACAGTTTCACGTTCTCACCAGCAGAACAATGTTCTCATTTCTTGATGTCCTTGCTAACATCGCTTATTTTTGTTTTTTGGTAATGTAACTGAGAGAGTAAAAGGATTGTAAAAAATTAGGATGTTTTCTTTTAAACATAGGCTGCTTCTCCAATTTCCTCATGTGGAAGGGGCCCTCCATCCCCCTCCTTCTCCTCAGCTCAGATGAACAGAGAGGTTATGCTTCTGTCAGGACGCTTTCTTATCCACCTGAAGTGAATGGGCAGTCAGCAGCCCAGGAGCATTTTCACTGTACATCTTTCCTTTTCCTTTCAATAGAAACTCTGCACACCTGAATACGGGGTGATGGAGATTTGGGGAAATAAACGGGCCCTTCATCTCTTTCATGGACAGCTTTCAATAAGACATTTCTTCCCATCAAGCTTCCGGTGGCTCTAGGCAGGCAGAGAGAAGTGCAGACCTGAGAACCCGGGAGCAGTGCCGACCGTTCTCATGGGCATGGAGCGTCATCTTGCTGCTCTCTTGATCTGCGTTACTCTTGTGATTAGTGATGCCAAACTTTTGCTGTTGTTGTATTGGCCATTTGCATATTTTCTTTAAAAATATCTATTCAAGTCTATGTTCATTTTTGTTTTGTTGTTGTTGTTGAGTTCTCTGAGTTCCCTATCTTGGATATTACATGGTTTCCAGATCTATGTTTTTTCCATTTCCAAAGTCGTTTGCTTGGAAGCACGAGCTTTTCTGACATGGTGTGCCTTTATCTGCTTTTGCTTTGTGGTCTGTTCTTGGTGCGATAGTCAAGAAATCGCTGCCAAATACCATACCATGATATCTTGCTGTATTTCATTCTAAGATTTAAAAAAAATAGCATTAGATCTTTCATTTAGGTCCTTGATCTGTTTTGAGCGTGTTTTTTTTTTTTTTTTGCATATGGTGTGAAGTACGTGTCCACCTTCCTTCTCTTTCTTTTGACTATGTTCCCAGCATCAATTATTGAAGTCTGTCTTTTCACCATTAAATAGTCTTGGCTACTTTGTCAAAAGCAATTAAACACATCCATGAAGCCTTATAACTGGGCTCTATGTTTTATTCTTTGGGTTATATTTCTGTCAATATCAGAAATATAATCAGCCAATCACTGTAATTTTATAATATGTATGTTTAACTTTGCTCCTTTTTCTTTTGAGAAGAGGTCTTGCTTTGTAATGCAGGCTGGTTCTGAACTCACTAGATAGACCAGGTTAGCCTTGAACTCACAGCAATCCTCCTGCCTCAGCCTCCAAAGTGCTGAGATTATAGGAGTGCACCACCCATGCCTGGCTTAACTTTGTTTTCTTTAAAGATAGTTTCAGATGATCCCTGTTTTCCAGCAGATTTATATTACATTTATAATATGTGTAGCATGATGATTTTTCTGTCCTATTGGCCTGAGACAATTTCCCATTAAAATGATTTTTTTTTTGGTGGGGGACTACAATTGACTACAGATCTATTGACTTTTTAAGTATCTTGTTTCTTTAAGATTATTTGCATATTTTTGTGGCATATTGAAAAGACCACCCCCTTAGGAGTCATGGCATTGGCTTCTAGTCCTAGATCTCCCATTCACAAACACTGTGTCTTCAGACAAATCACTTTACCTGACAAAGTCCTTAGTTTCCCCCTTCATGGAATGCAAACGGTTGACAAAGAAAGGCTAACGGTCTGGTTTAACTCTCAAAGGCTGAGGTTTTAGAAGGGAGATTGGCATTTTGATATGTGCTAGATGATTATTATGCTTTTAATATGAATATTCATATTATTGTTAAACCTTTCAACTTGCTTCTCATGACCTCCATGTAATAGTCTCCATATATATGCATACATGATCTACGAAATTCTTTCTTACAAAGAATGAAAGGAAGAATCTCAGATACAGAACCAGCCAGGAGGCTTCTAAGCTGCAAAGAGAAAGCAACTTTATTCTTTTTCACTACTCTATGGAACATCTTTGTCCCAGCCTTGAGGTCTTGGGTATCCCGGCAGGTCTGTTCCATCCTACGTGATTAGAAGTCCATCCCAGTTGAAGAATCACACAGTGCCATTCTCCAGTTCAGTCTTTGGGCTTTTCTTCTCCTCTGGCTCCGATACCCTACTCAGCCTGTGTATCCTAGTCCTGTAGTGGCAAAAGCAGTCATTATTGCTGGCTGTTTTTCTTTGACACAGTTGCATCTCATCTCCCACCTACCAGCTGCCGTCAGGAGCCTGGGGGGAAAAGATTAGGAAGAAAGATAAGGAAGATTTTACTTATTTTAATAAAATTAGTGTTTATTAGTAGGTATTTACAATTCATCATAATTATATTCAATTTGGGGGATTGGTGATAAACCAATGTTAGCCATGTTTACTTTCCCTTTCCTTCCTGCCTTCCGTTGTCCCCCTTTCCTGTGAACACCTTTCCATTTCATAAAATCTATTTTGCTCTTTTACTTACTTATAGTTTGGATTTCTCATATTAGAGAAAAGGAAAATTCTACTTTGTTGGTAGAGTTGCTATCTGGTGTTGCTTCTATCTGGCATGGTGGTTTCTCTAAGTGTTGATTCTTCTGTTTGTTGTGAGCATTCTTGGTCCTTTGAACTCTGGAAGTTCTAGGTCACTACTTAGCACGCTTCTGTCTTCTCACCTTTGGACAGGCACTCAAGGACCCTTCAGACAGCCATTCTCTTTCCTCCTGAATGCTAGGGGATAAATCGACTATCCATGAATTCTCTTGACACCCTCTTCAATCAGCTTCCAGGATAGGAAAAACAACAGGAACAAACCACAGTGTGGGCTACAAAGAGGATCTCTGTGACAAGACTCTTCAAAGATCCAGAGGATTCTGCCTTCTGTTGCACAGCCTGGAAGGAGAGGGAGGCATAACATCTGTAGAGCTGCTTTACCATCTTGACGCTTGTCTCGGCACTCTGGACGGGAGACTGAGCTCAGAGCCCAGAGCCTTTCCCCTGTGCTACATCCCAGCACTCCCACCCCCTGCTTTTTATTTCTCTGAGTTGCTAAATTACCCAACTAGGCTTGGACTCGTAATTCCCTTGTTTCAGCCTCCCAAAGTGCTGAGATTGTAGGCCTGAACTTTTCTAGAACTTGTGTTTCCTAATGTGCAGGTCTTGGAATATGAGCCTTGGCTTTCTCAGAAGCTTGTTGGCTAGGAAAACACTGCATTGCAATTCCATCATCAGCTAATTGTTATGCATGTTAAAATTTGAAAGGCCTCCAGCAAGAATGTAGCCTACAAAATTCGTTTATACACTTATGCACGTCTGTTGAGACCAGGGAAGGCCACAGATATCAGGGGTGTGTTCTGTATATCTGCCTCATTGGATGTCAATCAGTGAAATACTGAGGCAAGAAATGGATGAAAATGAAGGAAGAGAAAAGATAAGGTGGAAACAATTCTTTAACACTAATGAGGCCAGATGTGGGTAAGTTTTAGGCTTAGAAAGAATTTCATTGGAGGCGGTTTGTAACATAGGCACTGGTAGATGTCTTAGTTTCAGCTTCTTTCTCACGTTGGGTCTTGGTTGTTTGTCTGTCCCCCCATTGTTTTTCCTCCTCTGCCTCGCTGCTCATTCCTCCTAACCCTCCAATGCCAAATCAGCAGTTTGGGTTCTTTATTTGTTTAGTTTGTATGATTCAGAGATCTCTTTTTGTAAACTTGGTAAACTTTTCCATATTTCCAGTTATATTGTTTGTGGGTTTGAGCATTTTTTCCATTTATAGAACCCTTGTTGAAGTTGTTGAGTCTTGGAACTGTTAGCTATTCAGTCATCTGTCACAAAAATGTAGTAGTGTGTGTGTGTGTGTGTGTGTGTGTGTGTGTGTTTAATGAGAGTGACTTACAATAATTATAAAGAAATTCTCTGAATTAGAATATTTGTTGGTTGAGGCTAAACAAATGTGCAATTTGTCATTTTGTCACTAGGCCAGCATTCACTACTTACATGTTAAGAAACATACACATTTCAACATTTTTGTTTCCTTTAATTTTAACTGACTTATCTGAAAAGTGTGGGGCTGGACCTAATTTCTGCACGCCATCTGTTACCGCTGGATTTTAGGCCATTCTCTTTGGCTTAAGCACAAGGAGCACAACTAATTTCCCCATCACTCATCTTAACGCAACTGTTTATATTACGACTTGTCAAGTTAAGCTTATTTAGATGTATTAACATCTTCTTCTGCAAAAGGAGATTTTCTTCTCTAGAAATTTTTAATGTAAGGGTGTTTAAGGTAAGCAACACCAAGGACTTCTTCAAATCTTTACATAGCCTCACTAGACACTTGCTCACTCAAATGTGCTTCTAATATTTAAACGTTGTGGTTTTTCCCTGTTTTCTTCTCACTGCCTCTTATTGAAGGACTAGCTTGAAGTAGAACACTGTGACTTCTTTCCTCTTTCTTTCTTTTTTAAAGAAACAATTCTGCACCCCCCTATTTTTTTAGATAAAGGCCCATTTATTTAAAAATAATTTACATTTACAGAGCAGATTCCCCATATATCCTTCACCCAGTCTCTGCTGTTGTTAACAGTTGACATAATTGTGGTGTATTTATCACAGCTGGCAAATTGGCGTTGGCTCATTACTATAACCAAACTCTGCTTTATTTGGATTTTCTCTTCCAGGATTCCATCCAGCAGACCCCACTACATCGAATTGTAATCCCTCCTCCGTCTCCTTGGTCTCTGGGGGTTTCCGTGTTTTTACATGTTTTTCATGGTCTGTGAATTCAGGGATTCTGTAGAATGTCTCTCAACTTGCGTGTGTCTGATGCTTTTCTCGTGGCTAGGTGGGGGTAGTGAATTGATAAGAAGACGAAGACAGAAATGAGGTGCCTTCTTATTGCATCCTGTGGGGTGATCAGCGTTGGCCCCACTCATCCTTGGTGACACTAACCTGCCTTTGCCTAGGTTTGTCCGGCATGCCTGCTCCCTACACAGCCCACTGTTCCTTGCCTGACCCCTTATACAGCGTAGATAAGAATCCATTTTCTTGTCTTAATATAAATATTTCCACAAGAGAATTTTTTTTTTTTTGAGAGAGGGTCTTTCTGTGCAATCCAGGCTGGTCCTGAAATCAATATGTAGCCCAGGCTTAGCTAGAACTCACAGCAATTCTCCTGCTTCAGCACCCTGAGTGCTGGGATTACTGGCATGCACCACCATGCCCAGCTATTATGTGGTGTTGGGGGATGCAACCCAGAGCCTTACGCTTCCTAGGCAAATTCTGTAATTACTGAGCTATACCTTCAGCCTATCTCTGGAAAATTTTTGAAAAACTTACATACAACCTCACGACTTGGTCCCCTCCTCAAGGTCCCGCCTCCCATCACTGTGGTGTCAGCGATTACAATCCCATCACATGAACTTTAGGGGGCAAGTTCAGATCACAGCCTCACCTCCTCTGTAATCATGGGAGCATGGAGGAGAGAGCGTCAACCCTCACTAAAATGATTGCATCCATCAAAAAATCTGACAGGCTACTTGACCAGGTCTTAATCCTTTCCTGGGCAAGGAAGCTGGCTCAGGGGAGGGAGAAGCAGGGATATGGGGGACTGCAGTCTTTTTTCAGAACTTTTGACACCACTCAAATTAATATAATGCCTTCTTTTGTAAGCAGGTGGTCCTGCCTTAGGCTCCCAGTCCATTTTTAAGGCTCTCAAAAAAAGTGGTAAGCCATGGCCTGGGGCTAGCTCTAAGTGAGGTCAGCTTTCCGTTTGAGAAGGGGAGCAGGCTGGTGTGTGGGTGCAGGATTGGATTTCCCAGCAGGAAAATTATGTAATGCAGATGTTGCCAAGCATCCTTCTTCGGTGTTGACGCACTTCATTGTTGTTTTGACCAGGCAGTGCACTGAGCTTGGCATGTGACTGGTTTCTGAGGTGGTTGCATATTTTTTCCTTCTTTCCCTCTGCTTCATTTGCTAGGTGTTGTGGTTTAGATATAAAATGCTTTCCCCAAATCCCAAGTACATGAAATGTGATTGGACTGTGGGGCACTCTGTTCATCTGTGGATTCATCTGCTAACGAGGTCACTGGTTAAATGTGCTGTTAGAAGCTGATACCCGTTGGAAGTGGGTTGTGTGTGACCCGGAAGGGTGTATTGTTCCAGGCATTTCCTTTCTACTTGCTGGCTGCCACAGAATGGGCAGGTGACATCTGCCTTGGAGCCAACCAACTATGGACTGAATCCTATAAAAACTCTGAAACAAAATAAGTGTTCTTGTTTAAATGGTGGATATGAAGCATTTTGTCCTAGCCACAGGAAGGGGGTAATGCCCTTGGGCTTTCTTTTCTAATCTTCCTTATGTCTTTCCTGCTTTCTGCTTTGGATGTCACTGTGGCAGACATTTGGTGGCCCACACACATGCATGATGCCATCTAGAGGTTACTTGCTGGAAATACCTGTCTAGTGGGCAGCCTGCATCTCAGCTCCTGCAGAGGGAGCAAGCCCAAGGGCAGGACAGCCAAGGCTCCACAGTATTCTTTTCCAGTAACGGACGGAGTAATTTCCCTACCTTCCTTGCCCACAGGATGGGCCACTCCCATGCCAGGATGTACAACAGCGTGGTCCCATAGAACTTTCTGTAAGGGTGGAAATGTTCCATCAACTGCCCTGTTCAATATGGCACCATAGGCAACAGCACCTATCAGGCCACTTGAAATGTGGCTAGGATAACGAGAAATCGAATTTAAAAATACACTTCACCCAGCAGCCTTGTTTAGCTCATAGTAGCTGTCAGGTGGGACGACACACACGTGGTCTCCTGGGGGATCTAGTACGTGAGCACTCACTGTCCATTTGGCATTACGTCCCTCTCTCCTGCTTCACTCCCCGACGCCTGGATACTTTCCATGAGTATTTCCCAAATATCCTACAGACTTAGACATTCTTTTTTTGACACTACTTGGAAGGAATCCCAACCCAAGAAGCAACTGCGCACATCCTCTCGTAGTCTGTCTCTCTGCTGGCACCTTTGACCTGTGCCTGCCTCTGCCTCTGGATCCTTGCAAGCCAAGGTTCTACATGCACCAGGGTGCCATGGGAATGCTCCGCGTGCACAATCGAGGCATAAATGTTGTGCTGTGACAAGCAGAAACAAGTCTCCGTTATTTATGCACATTCTCAAAAGCCACTTTCAGAAGCTGGCGGGCACTACAGAGGAAATACAAGAGAAATGATATTCTTTACTTCTTCCAATTCTTGTGTGAGTACCATTGAAATCCATAGGAACCAAATGATCTGTGCCCTTGGGCTTCTGCAGTTGGTCGGATTCTTGTCTTAAGGGGAAATTTAAAAATACAGTGAAATAGAAATGGGCCGTTGCCTCTTCAAAGAAAAACTATTTTCAAAAGTCTGGAGCAGTCTACTTGTTTAAAAAACTTTGTTCAAAGTATCCACTTCTCAGCTTGCCGCTCGCTTGGGATTGATGTTTGCTGTCGGAGGGGACCTTCCCCCAGCGGGGGGGAGCACAGCAAAGCCACAGACGTAGGAAGCGTGGGCATCCAAGCCCTTCGGCGCGCTCACCACTGTGCACACCTGCAGGTACTCCTCGACTCTCACTGCACAGGTGGTCACTGATCTGCCAGGACCCATCTAGTCCCACTGGCTGGTTGGATTCACAGGACATTTGATAAAAGTAAGAGTCTGTGTGCCAAAATCCACTGTGGTGATTCTGTGACTGTGCAGAAAGCTTCCACCTAAATTCCAACAGAGGTGAAGTGGCCAGCCAAGAAAAGCGCTTTGCTTTCAGAAAGCAAAATGTGTTGCTTCCTCTAGAATACTACCGTTATAGTGAATGTGAAGATAGGTTCTGTTTGAAGGTGTTTGGAGGGCTTTTGTTTGTCTGCTATAATTTTTTTTGTTATCCCTGTTTCTACTTTATTTCAACTCTACAGCAAGAAGGGAAAGAAGAATCATTGTCATTTCCAGATGATATAAGGGCAACGGAGTGTGTGCTATAGAGACACCATGAAGAGTGAAATTTCTTTAAAACTACCCAGTCCCTCATGGTAACATATCCATTCCACAGTAATGATGTTTATCTGTTCCTGAAGGCTCCACCCCATGACCCAGGTGCCTCCTGCTAGGCCCCGCCTCCCAAGACCACAGCAGTGGCAATCAGGCTTTTAATACATGATTCTACACTCAAACTGTAGCATTCTTAATGTATCAAAACCCATTAAGTAATAAATAAAAATAAACAGTAAAAGATGGGCAAGCTGTTTGATGAATAAACAGCATGGAAGAGGACATGTGAATCACCAGTGAGCACATGAGAGGTGTTCAACCTCTTTTGTCCCAGGGGAAATCAAGTCACAACACATTCACTGAAGAGCTAAGATAAAGAATGGAGATCCCATGTACTGGCTAATCTGGGGTGCAACCAGACACCCCCCTATGCAGGAGACAGGTGTAAAAGTTGGTACTAGAACTTGGAAAACTGGCAGCTTTAAGTCCAAGCCTATGCATACGCTTTGATTAGCCAGTCCACTCCTAAGTATATACCATAAACACACACACACACACACACACACACACACACACACACACACACACACCAGGGAATGTGCAAGAATGTTGATGGCATTGCACAAAGTAGATAGAAATTGTCTAAATGTGTTTCCACAGTTCACTCGATAAGTGAATCGTCATATAAACACACGATGGAATGCTATACACCAATGAGTGAGCGATTTAAAACTATGTGATGGATATAAATGAATTCATAGGTGTGATGTTGAGTAAAAGCATCTAGAAACACACACTATATTAGCATAATATGTTTTCATTTATACAGAGTACCAAAAGGGTAATATTGTTGGTAACATAGTGGCTCACCTCCAGAACGCAGCGACTGGCTTGGGGGGTGCATAGATGAGTCCTCTTCCGGGGTGCTGGTTAAGTGCCTGTCGCTTGCAATGTGTGCAATATAGACACAATAAAAAGTGACACAAGTGTTTATGCTGGATGTTGCTTCTACCAGAAGGACACTTCTTTCAGGTTGTCTTGGATGACTTCAAAGACGGTTTGCTGTGGAAACAGCTTGACTCACGGTCTCCCTAACCCCTCTACTTTCTACTTCTTGATGACTTTTATTAAAGAAGTTGAGGACAAGATGCAAAGAAAGAGGTAAAGTCCATCTAATCTAGGTGTTACTTTCTAAAAATTAGAAATCGGTTAAATACTCATTCTTGCATTATATATTTTAATTTTAATTCTAATTGATACATAATGATTATCAAAATTTATGAGGCATGATATGGTATTTTGACTTACACAGTCCAACTTACAGAAACTTATATAGATGAACAGATTTTCACTTTTATAATGGGCTGATTGAGTGAATTCTTAACTTCCAGTATTTTTGACCTCAAATGGGCTTATCAAGGAGCAGCTGTGTGTGTGTGCAGTGTGGACTGATTGAATCAGGCTAATCAACAAACACACCTAAGAATTGATGAAGTCTATGGTGCATTACTATGTATTACTGCCATCATCCCGTGTCGTAGATCTCCAACACTTGCTATTCCCGCCCAACTAGAATACGCATCTCTGACCCTCTTCCAGAGTCCGCTGTCATTCTACTCTTTACTTCTGTGACTTTCCCCTTTTTAGATTTCCTACACAGATCCCTTGCCTGGAGACACAAATCTGATAAAGCAGTATTTGTCTTTCCGTGTCTGGCTTGTTTCACCTGACATAGTATGTCCTTTAGGCTCATCCATTTTGTTGAAAAGACAGTATTTCCCTCTTTGTTAGAGCTGAAGTGTGGCCATTACAGATAAGTCTCTTTTTTGTCTGTCCATTGAAGTTTACATTGGTTACTTCAGTATTTTACCTGCTGTGAATGGTACTGACCTGCGCCTGTGAGGGGATGCAGCTCTCCGGCACACTGAGCTCAATTGCTTCGGATATACTTGTTTACCCAGAAGTGGGATTACTGGATCACGGGGTATTTGTACTTTTATTTTTCAGAGGAACTTTCATGCCGCCCTAAGAATGGCTGTACTAATTTATATTTCTGACAAGAGAGCCCTTGGTCCCATTTTTCCACACCCTTGCTTACACTTGTTGCCTTTCACACTTTTCAGGGCAGCCATTCAACAGCTGTGAGGCAATAATACCTCACTGGGATTTGCATTTGCATTTTCTTTATGAGACACGATGATGAATATTTTCCTCATACCTCACATCTTTTGTTTATCTTTTGAAAAGTGTCTATTTAAATTCTTTATTTTTTGATTGGGCTAATTTTTGTCTTGCCATTGAATTTTCTGAGTACCCTCCCTAATTTGGACATGAGTTCTTTATTGGACGTATGGTTTGCAACTAGACTCTCTCAGTCTGCAGGTCCTTTCTTCCCTCTGTGGATTGTTAAGTCTTGTTTGTGGTGCAATGTATTGTCTATCTGGAAGAATGTTCTGCTTGTGTTTAGTGTTGTTCAAGTCTCTGGTTCTGTGCTGATTTTCTGCCTGAAAGTGCAGCACTGGATCCCTCCACACTGGGCCCTTCCACACTGTATCCCTCCACACTGGACCCCTCCATACTGTGCCGGGCACTATGGTAACGTAGTTCTCTAAGTCAACAATACTGTCTAGTGCCCGTAAGAGGCTAGGTCTTAGGCTTGGAGGTTTCGCTCGTAGGCAGAGCATTTGCCTCGTGTGCAGGAGGCCCTGGCTTTGAGCTCTAGCAGAGCGAAAACGAGGTACAAAATTAAACCAACAAAAAACCCCTCCAAACTGTTCAGCTCTTCTGTTGTGTTCTTACTACCCAAAACCTCAAAGCCAAACAATGGTCCACCACACGGGACTGAAGAATCGTTTGGAGCTGAGGAGTGAAGTTAATATCCCAATTGTGATGAAGTTGTCACAGAAACATGCACCTGTCCAAACTCTGGAGATTGTACATATTAAACACGAGGAGATTTTGTGTAATCTGCATTATAGTTGCTATAAAATAGAACATTGGGGGATTTTGTATTTCCCTCCGGCGGGCCCATCACAGGGCATCCTGCTGACGAAGCTGAGCGTCTGCTTAAATGTTTCTCACACCTTGTGCTTCGCCGTGTCCGATCGTGACCTGGGAAGCTTCACCATCCGTGGGCTTTTCATCTCTGCCATTAAGAAAGGTTCTTCCTTCTCTGCCTTCTCATCATTTCTGAGACAGGGTCTTACTTTGTAGTACAGGCTGGTTCTGAACTCAATATGTATCCCAGATTGACGTCAAACTCACTGTAATCCTCCTGGCATGTTGGATGCTGGGCTTACAGGTACGAGCCACCACACCCAGCTGTTACGCGGGGCTGGGGGACTGAAGCTGGGGTGCGGCTCTTAGGCAAGTGCTCTCACCACTGTGATGTCCCCTCGCTGCCCATTCTCCTCCTCCACTTCTTCCCCATTTTCTTTTTGTTCTTGAAGAATCCCTTCTGACAGCTCCCTTCTCTCCGGCTTCTGCCGGTAGAGTGTTTAGGGACCAAATCACATTCTTGGAAGATTTTCCAGGGTCTTTCCTCTAGTTCTGCTCCCCCGTATTCTAATGTGTTTCTTAAAGCACTTACTCTTAGCCTGCGATAAAATTTGTTTATATGTCCCCCAAAATCCTGAAGTCCTTTATTGACCTTGGTAATTTCCCGGTACCTAATATGATGCTTTTCGTGTAGTAAGTGCCTAATGCATTAGGAGCTTTCCATATAATAGGTGCCTGAGATTCATTTTAGCCATTTTATTGATTTATTTCACAATATTCAAATTAAATTACAATACATTAATAAGGCTTGTGTGTCATTACATTTTCAAAACCACACAAGGAAACATTAGGATTGAAGTAATGCGTGTTCACAAATCCTAAACAACCACATGTTGAATTAATGTGTCTGAATCATGAGGACAATTTCGATTCTGACAATCTGTCCTAAATTAGGACATTTCTGGCATCAGGAAGTGCATATCAGTAATCATGCGAATGACAAAGGAACTGGCAACCCAAGTGACAGATAAATTAAATACTTGGCATTTTAGTAATATCAAATGCACCTGGATACTAGATGTACGTATTTTAAATGTTGACAACGAAAGCATTTTAGTGGCTTTCTTCAATAAAAAGTTATTTAGAAGGAGTGTGCATTGGTGAGTGTGCACGCATGTGTGTGTATTGTGTGTGCATGCACGCACACATAATGTGTAAATAATTTTATATATGTTTCTTACCACAAGATAGATGAATTAATACATTGCCAGTGTCATTACCCAACTCTTACGTATGGTGCCATTTGTTTTCTTTCCAAAGCCTTTTCCATAGTTAGGCGTAAACTTTGTCCCAGATCACAAATTCCAAATTAACATCATGTAAATTGATGAGGATTTTTCCAAAAGCCCTGGGAGGTTACAGACACGCGAGCTGAGATGAAATCACCCATCACAACACAAAATCAGCCACATTCGCTTCTGAAAATGTTTCCATTAAAAGGAATAAATGAGGTATCATGTTTACCTCACATTAAAGAGTTATAGTGTTCTAAAATACTGCAGAGCAAGTTTAAGAAGATAACTGTTCAAGGTGTGACGTCTATGCTTTGAATAGACAAAATTAGAGACAGCAGCTCATGCGTTCTGGACTAGTGGGATAAGCATAAACTTTGTTGAACTCTAGTTTTCTCGCAGCCTCAAAGTTTCGTACTTTGAAATCTTGTTTACTTTTGACAAAACGTGACTACTTTGCTTCAAAGTAAACAGGCTATAAAAAGTCTCATAAGTCATCTTGGGGTGTAGAAAGCTCTTACTAAACAAAAATCTTAATGGGTTCAGTGTCCCTGAATCAAAAACATGCGGATTGAATTTCCCTCAAAATATACATGAGCTTAAATTTAAGGACGAAAGTGGTCGTCCAATTGCACTTGAGGTTTAGTGGGAGCCAAGACCTTTGGAAAAGCAGTGGAGATGCTTTTTTTGTATGCTCATATTCAATCAAGTTTTCCATTTCAGAATGAGCTCCTCATAGTCGCAAACAATGAGTATATGCAGCTGAAAGTATCCCCATGCCAGTTACATAAGGCTTTGCGCAGGCCAAGGGCATGTGACATGTCAGGGAATCGAGCTAATTTGCTTCTCCTCCGTGAAGACGTCAACAAACATTGCTCATTGCCTTTTATCTCCAAGATGAAAGCACTTAATCTTTTGTGACGTTGCAAGTACAACTACATTACAACCTCAGTAACTAAATATAATGGAGGTGGCACTTACTACCAGTGGGGATGACTTACGTGTTGTCATAGCATCTATGCTTTTCTCTCCTAAAGCAGAAATGTGTATCAAGATTTTTCTGCTCAGGGTTGAGGCATCATCTCAATCTTTGGTCATGAGTTTATATTTCTCCACAGTGATTTCCATGGAAGGTATTGAGACAAATTTTGGGCAAGTGGCTTGTAAAATTGATCACATTTCATAATCATTCTTAGTCCATCATTGAATTGATGGAAGAAGTTGCCCAGAATACCTCATATAAGTATATGCAGGCACACACACACACACACACACACACACACACACACACACACACACAGAGAGATTTCCATTGAAGATTTATTATCTTTGGAATCCAGAAAAGAACAGTTTCCTCCCTTGTAAAGAAGGAGAAAGGGGTTAAAATGAGATCAGCTGGTCTTGGTGGCACAAGCCTGTAATCCTAGGACTCTGGGAGGCTGAGGCAAGAGGTTCACGAGTTCGAGTCCACCAACTTAAGGACTTGATGAGAATCTGTCCCAGACAAAAAATAAATATGGGCTGATGATATTGCTCTGTGTGAAGATCCTGGGCTTGATCTGAAGGACAAGAAAAAGAATCATTTAATCAGACTTTTAATGTGGCGATTCTGGGCAATAGTTTGGAGGTGGAAACTCTGTTGTCAAGATCACTCATTTTAGATTAGAATCATTTAACCAATGTATTTTTGAAAGTCTATTGGGATGTAATATATTTCAAATATATTTAATCTTATAGAATAAACCCTAAGGAGCTCCTGCTTGCTAGACCAGAAGAGCAATGTGTGAGCCCTGCTTGGCCACTCTTGGCTGGTCAGCAGATGAGGCTGAGAAACTGTTCCTCTGCCCACAGGGTCTAATCTTTCTGACTCAGTGTTGAGCTGTTAAAAAAAAGTTTGGCTTGATGGCTTAAAGGTTAGAAAGACTTGAGTTATGAAAAGCGCTTGAGATTGTGTGAAATACATTTTTTTTCCTCAAAGAAAATTAAGTTGTAAGGTGAGATACTTTCTCTTCAAGAGAATTTCTGTATATTTTGGGATGGGCAATATGAAGTTCTTTTTAAAGGTCCTTGATTACACTCTTATGGTTTCAGAAGATACAATTTATATTGAGGATCTAGAGAGGATGAGAGGGTTTTTTTAATATAAAATGTTTCTGGTAACTTTCGTAGGTAACTATATGAATTAGGTTGTTCTCAGGCTTTTTGCAACTCCAGGCCTCGGTGACTTAAGTGACACAGGTGGATTTCCTGTTTTCTTGGGTTTCTCTGGACATTCTATTGCCTTGTGGTCTTTTCTGTTTCTGGCTCTCGGCCACCCTTGTAGACCAATGGGCAGAGGGCAGGAAGAAACCAAATTAAATGATCCAAATCCCAAGGCATTTTTACAAGAGGAGTCAGTGCAGTTCTACCTGTGCCCAGATGAGGGAGCTGGGATAATGATGAAACCCCCAATGGCTATCAACTTTCCGTGCTTATAACCATACAAATCAATTAAAATTTGATGAAGGCTTGTGTTCAGTGTTATCTCCTGAGAATGTGTTAGAATTGGAAGTGAAAAATTTAGCGGCCTGGAGAGCATACAGTGTTTCTTCTTATCACAGGTGGAGAATTATCGCTTGTCACAAATAATGGAGTGACCCCCAGAAGCTGTTTTAATAAACTAAAGAGCTTCTGCTGCACTTAGGCACTTACGAGTTTGTCTCCATAGAGAGGCAATAACTGTGTAGACAAGTTCAGAGCTTCTGTTTTGAATTGTGCTTTGACATGTTGGTCGAAATAGTACAAAGAATGACAATAATTTTAGTTAATGATAAGACTATTATTCCAATTCACATTTTATTGTTTTTGAATAAACATTATTATGAAAAATATTTATAGAATTTGTCTTACATTTTAGGAAGTAGAATGAAATTTTAAGTTGATTCACTTCTAACTAGTGTAACTCCAGGGTCTTATGCCTGTTCATTTACCTTTACTCAATACCTTTTAAAAATCTTTCTATTTACCTATCACTTAAAGTTATGATTTTCAAATTAAATGTCACAATGCCTACATAACCACACATTCATTTTAATTAGTGGAAGTGAGTATATTTTTCTAACTAGACTTGGATATAAAATATTCTAATGTATTACACGAGATATTATTCAACGAGACTTTTGTTAGAGTTAATCGCATACGTGACTCTGCGTGCATATCTGTATATCTAGGTTGTGTCATTAGCCCTTCTCGAAAGTTTTTAAGAAGAGACAACATTTATTGAAGTTATTCAATTTATGATCTGAATAATAAACTTAAACTCGGGATGAGAAAAAGGGCATTGAAGGGAACATTTTTTTTGTCAAATATCTGATTATGAACTAGAAGAATAGTATAAAATAAAGGCATAAAGTTAAAGATAGAAAGTGAAATTAAATATATAACTCTAGTGAAACTCCGGCATGGGACATCTGTCTTTTTGAATCATGGATTTGTTTGTATATCTCTTCTGGTATCCAATTAAAGTCAGATCAGAAGCAGAGAGATTATAGTGTACTCCTGCTTTGTTTAAAATTCAAATGCTGAAATAGAACGTTTGTTATCAATAAAACAAATGATCTCTGAGATTATATAATTAAGCTAATAAAGTCCAAATCAAGAGGAAGTACTCCATGTCTTGTGCTCCAGGCTAAACTTCTGCTCACAAGATAGTTGTGTGCTTCTCTGTCAGGTAGAGCTTCTATTCGATTGGGATTTACAAATATCCTGAACTTTCAAGTCAACTTCTCCATAGATAGGTTCTTTTTTTCAGTGTCCTAGCAGGAACTAGGTGGTGTACTTCAAAGAGATTAAGGAAAAAAGGTTTTTGGAAGACCTGGAAAAGATGATGGTAAACAAATGAAGGGTACAGAGCAATATTTACCTCTCCAGGTAGGAGTGCGCAAAGGGAAGGACAGGTTGTTAGACTGGCCAGGGCCATAGCTAAAGGGGAGCTTTCCTGGGAAGGAGAATGTATTCTTAGAATACACTGCTGGTAAGCAACTGCTAGGAGGAAGGAGCCCAAGTGACGAGGGCTCAGTGTCTATGACTTCCTGATCTTTGATCTGCTGATGTCTTGGGTGCCCTCTTACTGTGGTCTATATAGGACGACATTAGGCCCATGGCCAAGTATGGAAGGGTAGAGAGTAGGTCAGAAAGAAAAGGGCATGTTACATAAAGTTCTAACATCGACATATTTGTGCTCTTAGAACTCCAAGGTTTCTTCAACTATCTTTATAGTTATTTCATCTTATGACAACAACTGTTTACTCCTATTTGGGCAACTAAACAAGAAAGAAGACAAGGCTAAAAATTGGGAAGGTGAGTAAGGTTCAAGTTAGAAGGAGAGTTGAGGGGTTACCAAGAAGTGGCAAGACACGATTTGAGGAAGGGTCTGTAGAAATGTGTCCCTGGAGGAGGAAACAAGGGAACGGAAGAAAGTCGCATTAGGATGTAAGCTTAGGGTGGTGCTCACAGGAGGCAGGAGCTGAAGCTGGGATAGGGAAGCCCCTCACGAATTCTGGGTTGTGAAATGCAGCCATTCCAAGAGGAATTTCAGCTGTGTGTACTGAGGAGCGTAAGAAAAACCTGCTCAACAATGCTGTGTCAGCTGACTCACTTCATTCAGGCATTTTTTAATGTCAAGTACCTAAATTTTCTATGGGACGATAATGAGACACAGAAAACTATGTTGATAGTTCAGAATCATGGAACTAGAAGAGCTTTATCATTACATGAGTAAACCAAAGAGAATAATGTTTGGTTGCCCATGAATACCCATGTTATTGAAGTAAAGTTGACATATTTAAAATTTGAAAATATAGAAAAGAAGAATCCCTCAAATGGTTAAAAACTGAGCGTTTTATCCGGTTAAGGAGGATGGTAGGTGTGACATAAATGATCCCGTGTCAGGTGTCTGTATTTATTTTAATGACTATATAGTATATTGAAAACTGCATCGAGTGCATTCGTGCTTTTACCCTCTCACTATAAATTTGCAAAAGATCTTAGATTTCTCAAGCCTGACTATTTAAATATATGTGTCTCAAAAATTTTATAACCCGAGATTCTCTATTTTGAGACCTAAGATTTATGGTTACCTCTAAGAGTGGAAATGCATTTTAATAGTGCTAAAGACTTTTAATAACTATATTCTTCTTTGTGTAAGACTCTAAAACTAGCACATTTAGGACTTTCCGAAATTTTATTTTTTCTTCATGCATGACACTGTTAGTCATTTAGCAGAAGTAGGTCCGTATCTGTGGACTCTCTAAGGCTTTCATCTTTGTTTACAAGTGTTCTGAGAATACCAACAGCAGTTGGCATTCTTGTGTGCGTGGAGTCTGAAGTGACAGGCTGTGAGAGAGGTACCAGCACCTGAGAACTTTCCAAATCCATCACTTTTGAAATTCTTGATTCATATTTCTACTTTTTATTTCACAGTATTCTCAGACACGTTGGTTGGATGCAGAAGTGTGAAGTGGATCTTTTATCCCTGGAACTCAGTGTCTTGTTTTGTGTCCCCACTCACTCAGCGATTGCTTTTATTTATTTATTTATTTATTTTTTTTTGTGGTACTAGGGATTGAACTGAGTGCCGTCACCCTGAGCTACACCCTCAAGTTCTTTTTTTTTTTTTTTTTTTTTTTTTTTTTTTTTTTTTTTTTTTTTTTTTTTTTTTTTTTTTTTTTTTTTTTTTTTTTTTTTTTTTACATTTTGAGACAGAATCTCATTAAATTGCTATTTTTTTCCAGACTGGGCTCAAATTTGTGATCCCCAGACAATTCGATTTTGAGTTGGTTGAGCATGTACTAGGTGCAGATCACTGAAGCAGGTCAATGGGAAGTGTGGGAGCCAGAATTTATAGTTTGCTACTAAAGTTATGTTGGAAACAAAAAGGGATTCTACTTATTTCATACGTCAAAGTTTCTGTGATACCTTAGTGTCCACAGAGTATAATCTCCAATGTTACCTTGTTCAAATTCTTTTTCAGTCTTCCTGCAAGCCGGGTACTTTTACTGTGAAGTTACACATTTTTCTTTAGTTCTCCTTACTTCTCACCCCCATCTTTGAGTTGCCCTATTTTCACATTTTCTCTGGTTCTGGTTTTATTTTTTTATTTTGTAATATAATTTCATTATACATAGTTACTATAATTTCCAGTTAACTAATGTAACATAAAATATGGGTTTTGAGTTAAGCATTACATTACCACACTAAAGCCATTTTTTAAGGATTACTGGTTGGCTATTTCTGTGAGTCACTTGAACACAGGGATTTTGTCATTGTATTCCTGTGACCCCAGGGCCTGGCACACACCCTACACCCCTACCCATAGGCTTATTGTATAAAACAAGTAAATGAGATAATAGAAATTCACACATAGCTATTGTATAGATCAGTATGTTATATATGTACCATTGAGCAGTATGAGCCTAACATTAGAAAGTACTAACAATTCTAGGACTGAGTTCTTCAGGTAATGAATTTAAGAATAACTCCCAAAATAGGGATAAAATGGCCTTTGGGCCATCAAGGATTAGATAGTTGGGGATGGGAAAAAGTCCCAGTTTTTTGGCCTTTGATCGCCTCCATTTCTCTCTCTCTTGCAAATTCCTAGTACAGAGAAAGGAAGGGAAGAGTTGCTTCTTGTGTCAGCTCTGAATGAACATAGCAGCTTTCAGCGCTGCACTGGGGCAGATGCCGAGGTGCAGGGTGGAAGGGCCAGGTTGGCTTCACAGGTGTTGATCAGTTGACACAAACTGGCTTATGTTTATGCCACAGGATCAAGTGACTCCTTTTAAACACTGAATATTTTGGAGATTGGAACATTCTGGGAAATTTGGGATCATGTTTTGTGATAAAGGGAATGGCAAAGAGGTTCTGAGGGAAAATACTTGTCTTTGTAATTTCTCAAGTCTCAAGTTCTCAGGCTTTCCTTCTCAGATGAATTTCAGTGGCCATGTTATCCCACCTGGGATGTCGGAGGCCAGGAAAACACACTAGGGATTCCTAGGTAGATGATAATTCCTGGACCGTATAGTGGGCACTTTTTTACATCTCAAGGTTTCAAATTGAAGAATGGTGCATGATCATAGGTATTCCAACAACCCTATTTGTTTTAAAGTTCTGAGATTGCAAATTAAACTGAACGTTTTTGATCTCTTCAAGTAGCTGGACAGAGATCTCAAGGGAAGAGCAGCGCAGTTGCTGACACTGTGGTCTGCTCGTGTGGGAGCTGCCCGGTTCTGCCCAGTAATTGAGTCGCAGACTGTGCCCAGACTGTCATAATATTTATCTACAACATCTGGAATGTGACAGAGACTGAGGCCTGTGCCTTCATTCAAATTAGACCCATGGCTTGGTTTATTTTATTGGTACAGAAGAAAAAAAAGCATTATACAAAGTGACATCTGGGAAGAGATGCGCCTGCCTTTCAAAACATTAATGACATCATAAATCCATGAATTTCTAGGACAGCAGCAGATGTCGGATTGGGAATGACACAGAGAGGAAACTTGAAAGTGAAGCGGACTTGAAGTACGTGGGGCCCTGGCTCCTCGGGTGTTTCTCACTCAAGCTGGAACCAGCTGATTTTCTGTCTGTAGTGGGTGGGTGTGGCATGCTGCATCCGCTGCCAGAGGATCTCCCCTGTAACTACCATGGGCATGGCCGTCTGTGAGATGATTGCCATTTGGGGAGCGAAGCTCACAGGGGCATCTCTTACCTGATGTGCTTTCCAGACAGCACAGAAAGCTGTAGTCGGGTCCTTTACCGAGGAGTTCTGCTGTGAAGGTGGCTGGGGTGTACTCCCACTCGGGGTCACCAATGACTGCTATGTTGCGAAAGCAGATGAGATCTTTCCTGCTCTCAGGAAAACTCATGGCATGGCTGCACAGTTATGCCTGGTTAGGAGAGGACAAGAGGCCGCAGGAAGAATCACTGCCTTTTGGGATATACTTGGAGTGCCAAGAAGCCTTCTTAACGAGGAAACTTCTCTCCTCCTCAAGCCTTTTTAGGCAGTGCTGAGACACCTTCCATATTTCCTGTACTTGATTGTCCTCCAGTTCTACCTATTCCACCGGGGATGATTAAGAGTGATGTATTTAAAAAATGCAAGGAGAAATAGCTTTGGGTTTTAAAATTCTAAAATAGGCTCTTAAATCCTTCTATTTTTGGGCAACTTAGTGAAATCCTTTCTCAAAATAAAACTAAAGGGAGCTGGGATTAGGTCAGTGCAAAGGCCCTAGGTACAACATTCAGTACTGAAAAAAAAATCCCACTAGAGATAATAGCTGCGGAATATACCTGCAAAGCTTGTCTGCACGTGCTATTTGAAGCTTACTAAATGTGTATTTCTTTACTCCTCTTATCTTTCAGAAAACAAGTAAAGAAAATGAAATAATCTAATCTTTCTTTACGCTATTGTTCCCTTTGGCATTTCCACAAAGGTCGTGGACTGCTTCTCAAAATGATTTTTATAAAAAGCATAAACTATAGTACATTACCTTAGCTACTTTTTCATCACTGGCCCACAATGCCGGAAGCCCTCAGCTTCAAGGAGGAAAGGTCCATTTCAGCTCACAGTTTCAGGAGGCCTTGGTCCATTCATGGGTGGGGAGGGTCTGATGGATACAGGTTCTCAGGGCTTTGCAAGAGGAAGGATCAGGCATTTGGAAGAGGTTGGGCCAAGAGTATATCCTTCCGACAACGAGCTCAGTAAACTCCCCCTGCTAACGAGGCTCCACCTTGAAACAGCACACAAATCTATAGGTAATCCACATGAGGCTTTTGAGGGACATTCCAGATCCAAACCATAACATGAATTGATCAGAAAATAATAATTTTTTAAAAAAAATAATGCAACCAAACTAAGAAAGGATGAGAAATGTCTCACTGGATCACACACTTCCTCATGAATGTATTGGATGAAGAGATCTAGTGATAGGTGTGGTAACTCTGATATTTCAAAATACCAATTAGCACCGGTGATCACTGGAGATGTCTGCCGCATGTCATGTAGCATGAAAATGTGTGTGATCTTTTTGAGTAGAATTGTCACAAATTCTGATTACTGTCATTCGTTAGTTGCATCGAGTACAGGAAATGTTAAATTCCAGTTGCAAAGTACTGAAAACAACATTTGTTTTTTTCCCTTTCAATTTAAGTTCATAGAATTTTAAATTCTGTGTATTTGCAGACCTCAGATTAAGAACCCTTGATCTAAAAGCAAAGCTTTGCTGGAGCAGAAGCTAATGTTAATGTATTTATAGTAGAGGCTGGCTGTGCCCTGATAGTGAGGGACCTACAAAGTCAGATGACAGAGGCTGGTGTTAAGACTTTTGTCATGGCAACCTCTTCTGCTCCTATCGAGGGAGGTCAGCCTTGGTATCCTTGGGCACAATGACAAATCCAGCTGGAGCTTACAGGTAATCCATCACCACACAGGAAGCAGAACATATTTTCTGAGATTCAGATCTAGATCTTCAGAAGGAGATAACCCAATAACAATGAGTACCGCCCATATACTACAGAGTCACACAGTCCTGAGCCGTCAGTGCTTTCCTAAGCCTTTGTTATGCTCTGGACTATCTGCCCGCTGCTGGATACAGTGGGCAGGAACGCATTCAGGATGCCTGCACTCATGGAGATGGCGCATTAATAATTACCCATTGACAGAAGAGTGCTAAGGCAGCTGTTCTGTTAGGGAGCACACACCTGGGGTATCCACCCGGTATTTAGAAATCCAGAACAAATTTCTGGAGGAAGGAAGTGGTGGGGGCAGCAATTGAAACCAGAGAATGGCACATTCCGCCAGCCTGAGAGGGTTGCCGCGTAGGGCTGGAGAAGGACGGAGTCAGGGCTGAAGTTAGAACGTAAGGATGCGTGCAGACGTCAGGTCATCCTGGCCTCAGGGATTCCTTTGACAGGATCGAGCAGGCAAAGAAGTGGTTCAGATCATGGAGTGATGAAGGCAGGTTGGTGTTCCAGAAAGATAAGGCTATGTGTGAGAGCAAAGGCTGTGGGTCCACAGAGGGAACTGATGTGACTATCCGGTTGCTTTTGGGACGAAGAGCAGCAGGTCCAGAACACGTTTTGCAAGTGGCTTCATAGGCTTGCTAAATATTTACTTTAATCAACAAGGAAGAGGTTGGAGTCAAACATCCAAATGTATTTACTGAAACTACTCCAGAAGTTTATTATCATAGGAAAAAGGGGGGAAGAAGACATATCCAAAAGGTTTACTAAGAGAGAATCATGAAGAGCTAGGACCCCAGGGAGCTTGTTTCAAGAAGAGAGTGGTCAATCATATTAAATGCTGAGAAAATCTCAAGACCAATTAGCTGTGAGAAGTGACCGGAAGTCACCACGGAAGTCGTGAGGGAACATGGCGGTCTCAGTTCCTTCAGCATTTGTGGAAGCTGAGAATTAAACATGTATGATGGCAGGAAAATGGAGCAAACTCTTCAGGACATTTGGCTACTAAGTGAGCTGGAGACTTGTTTGCTAGGAATCTTTACTTCCAAGAAGCAGAAAATCTAAATCAAAGTAGCATAAACACAAAGGGAATTTATTGTTCCATGTGGCTGACTGTAGGTAGTTACGTCATCTGAGACTTAAGGGGACGTGATGAGGCTTGTTTGAGAAGAATTTGTGTGTGTGTGTGTGGGGGGGGTGATGGGAAGGAGAGCCAGCCCTGCGAAGTCACGACTGACAGGAAGGCCCAGGGGAGATAGAAAACAAGGGATAGAAAATCAAGCATAGCATTACTTTTGTGTCAAAGTATTTAAGATACTAAGACTTTTCTATTTTTTGCAGAGCTTGTTAAAATTTGGTACATTCAAAATATTGTCCTGCCCTACATATTGAGTTCAGTTGTCATCTTGTACTAATTTTGTGTAGCTGTGTAATCAAACACGTTCCATATTTAGCAGCTTAGTGCCACAACGTGCATTAACTCATAGTTTCTATGGGCCAGGGGTTTGGGCACAGGTAAACTGGGTCCTTTGTTCAGCATCTGAGCCGGCTAAAATCAAGGTCTGGCTGGGGCTGCAATCTTACATGAGGTGCAGGCTTCTCTTCCAAGCTGTGGATTATGGGTAGAGTTGAGACAAGGTTGTAGAGCCAAAGTCCCAGTTTCCTGGCTGTCTGTTGGGTGGGAGGCCTCTTAGTTTTTGGAGGCCATCTTCAAGTCATTGACACACGGTCCCCTTCCACTGTTCACTCCTTCAGAGCTACCAGAGGGTCTCTCTGACTTCTTTGAGGAACTCACCTAATTAAGTCAGGCGGACCCAGGACAATCTCTCTTTCGATAAACTCAGAGTAAAATATGAGCAATCTGACCAGAAGCAGGAATCTTGGGGTTATCTTAGGAATTCCCCTTTTGGACATCTTTGTCGTTTTTCCACATGGCACCTTCATACATTATTTTTCATTTTATTACTAGGATAGATTGGACAATAGTTTCCTTGATTCACTGCTTAGTAACACCACAATTACATGTCTGCCCATGTGCTACAGTGTCAGAGTGGGGGAGGATAATTTTCCATCCCTCAATTGGGATTGACCAGGTGACTTGCTTATGGAAAATAAAGGGCTAGAGTTGAAAACACTGGAAGAGGTTTTGACCCCGGCACAGACTGGACAGGTACAGGGGGGAAAGAAGAGGATTGGGATGTAACAGATTATATTATAGTATGAGGAAAGTTTTGGCCACACTAGTGGTGAGTCCTCAGGCCAAAGTCACTCAACAGAGTGACTCACAATGACTCCAATCTACATTATTCGCTTCCATCCCCAGCCCGGTCATTGCCTTGGAGCAGCCTGAGAAGACGAGGCCTTGTGGTAATTTGTGTGCATCACTCAGCTCTCCTGTTGCTGGAACAAACCACCTGACAACTTCAAGGACCAAAAATTCTTTTGTCTTTCAAATTCAGACATTTCAGTCCACGATCAGCTGGCTTCAATGCAGAAACATCATGACAAAGACCCCGGTGGCACAAAGCTGCTTCTTCATGACAGCTGGGAGGCAGAGCAGCTGGGTGGGGTGCCAGGAACTGAAGCGTAGGCGCTAGATACAGTCACTAACATTACACCCCAGTGACCCACCCAGATACTCCCAGAAGTGTATTTTGTTGGTTCCCTAGGGGCTCTTAATTCTGTCAAGTTGGTATTCATAACCAATAATTGTGACCAGTGGGTGCCTTTATTGCAAAAGCTACTTTTATGGTGCATTCTCATACTAGGCAGAGGCATGTTCCTAGATGTCATGTGTGTGGAGGATGCTACAGGCCTTGCTTGGGGGTTGTTCCATCTGATATGTCCCTATTATCTCCTAACCCTGGCAGCCAGCATAAGACACGTGGAGCAGGGTCACCCCTGCCAAACTGTTCTACCGAGGGTATTGCAATTGGCGCCTGCTACAATGACTCAATGCAGACAAGGTTTATGTGGCATCCCTCCGCATTGTAAGCTGAGAGACATTGGGTTTTGTGTTTTGAGAACAAGTCGTAGAAATAGAATTTAGAGAGACCCAGACAATTCGAAAACAAGGAATACGGGCTGAGTATCTCTTCTCAGGAACACTTGAGACTGGAAATATTCTGGGTATTGGATTTTCTGATTTTGGAATGTTTGTATATAGATAATGAGATATCTTGGGATTGAACTCGAGTCAGAATAGGAAACTCACTTATTTTTCATGCGCATCTTAGACACATATCCGGAAGGTAATTTGATGTAACATTTCACACTCACTTCTATAAATAAAACAAAGTCTCATGGTGTGGAATTCTCTATTTGTATCATCGTACCAGTGCTCAAAAAGTTTTAGATTTTGGAGAATTTCAGATTTAGGATTTCTATTTATTAGGGCTGCTCAACCTGAGTTTCTTAGACATATAAGTAAACTAAAGTCAAGAGAAGGGGGATGAAGGAGGCTACACCCCAAAGCCATTTATAAACAACAGAAAAATAGGCCCAACTCCCGGGGGTCTCCAGATCTGGGTCAGTCATGCAGGTATGGGAGGTGGATATTTTTTAAGAACATAAAATAGATTAAACATTTTTTGAATAATATTTGCTAGTACCTGTTTTTTAATTAGAACCAGAAGTCATGTGACTTTAAAACGGGACATCATTTATGGAATCACTTTTGATTTTGCAGCACTTTGGCTATCTTTGATAAAATGTTTACAAGAAATTCAAAGCAGGAAAAAAAAGACAGTAAAAAAAACATGCAATTATAGAAATTGCAATGTGGCTCTCATCCACTACACAGAGGTGTTTCATTTAGCAAAAGACTTTGAAAATTATATCTGATGCCTGTAGCAAGAGTAGGCATTCAACAGGATCCCCTAAGCACTCCCAGTTTCTGTGTGCAGCTAGCTTCATACTTGGCCTACTTCATTCATGTATTGTAACTCCTTGGCTCCTGGAATTATTTTATTTTATAACCCTTGATTCAGAATGATCTAATGTGATGTTATCCATGTATCTTCAGAAAGTCTATTGGTAGCCTCTACATTACTAATTTTTCAATTCACTAATTCACTTATACATTCATTTGAGAACATCTAGTGCAGTGGCTTGAATCTGGTAGTGCTCCCAGAAGATTTATGGATTTGGATGTAGTGGGATAACTGTGGAATCATCCTTTGGGAGGTGAGGCTTGGCTGGAAGGGGCGGATGGGGTTTGATCTGGGGAGATTAATTATATCAACTTGTTGGGATTAGGAGACACCCAGGGTAGAGCTTTCAGGTTTGTGTTATTGACTTGTGGACCAGGAAGTGAAGGAGGGGCACCCTGGGTGTGTGTAGCCCAACTGGCAGCTTGGACTGAGTAAAGGAAGTAAGAAGAAACATTGCTACAGCTTCTCCGGCCTGCCTTAGTCTCCAGGCATCTAATCCCTCCTCACTTCACTTGGCTTTCTAGCTGCAATGCTGTGAGCAGCTCTCCTACCTTTGCTGTGTGTTTCCACGACTGCCAGCCTGACTGGACTATGTGAAACCTTAAGTGTGAGCTAAAATGAATCCTTCCTTCCTTCAGTTTTAGATGCTGGGTATTCCTTCCCAGCAACAAATATGTAACTAACACATCTAGTGAGTACTACTCCGGACATTTGAAAAAAAGAACACTGCAGAGCTTGCTTTAAGGATAATTAATAACAAGCATGTTTCTCGTAATTAGTAAATTGAGTAGAATACTTGAGGGTGATAAGTAGTATGACAAAAGATAGTGGGGGTGGAGAACTTGCTCTGACACTTTGCATCAGAACACCTCGAGAGCATTCAGAGGACATCAACTGAGCGAAGAGCGGAAGGAAGGGAGAGGTGATTTTTGAAATAAGAGAGCGGTCATTTTGTGGCTTGACAGTTGCTTTTATCTAAAATGTTTCCCAATGAAAGGAGCGTTTTCTGATTTGGGAAGCATAGTAAGAAAGAATATCCATTGCTTGCTATTTAATTTTATTTTTCAAAACAGGGTCCCACTTTGTGGGCCACTCTGGTTCTGAACTCACTGGGTAGCCCAGGCTGGCCTCAATCTCATGCAATCCCCCTTTCCTCAGCCTCAGGAGTGCTGGGACTGCAGGTGTGCTCCACAACTACACCTGTTCACAAGATGTTGGGTAATCGAACCCAGGTCCTCGTGCTTGCTAGGCAAGCGCTCTAACCACGCTGCTATTCCTCCAGCCCCATTGCATGCATTTTTGAAGTTCAAGAGTTCATCAGTTGATGATGGGATAAAGACAATGTGGTACATGTGAAGGAATGCTGTTCAGCCATAAAAAGAATGAAATCCTGTCATTGGTGACAGTCCAGATGGGCTGGGTCATCACGCTACACGAACAAGCCGGGCACAAAGACAGATATCACAGGACGGCACACTGTGGAGTTCAAAAGGTTGACTTCATGAAATTGAAGAGTAGGATGGTGGTCACCTTGGCAGAGGCTGGGTAGGAGAAGGACAGGAGAGGATGGAAGAGAGGGGTCAGCGGATGCGGGTGTCCAGTTAGGAGCGCACTCTGATCCGCTTCCCGGGAGAGCGGTTATGCTCCACAAAGTGGTGTCACCTGTTTCAAAATAAGCAGACGTGAGCACTTTAAGCTTTCTCACCACAAACAACTACAAATGTTTGAGGTAATAGATACACTAAGTATCCTAATTTTCTCATTACAGAATGTATACACATATCAAAACCACAATTTCACTCCACGAAATATACCATTGTTGTGCACCAACTAAAAATAAAACAAATTAAAATATTAGGGGGAAAAAGTTCAGTTTTTTTCCCCCCTCTTTCTGAGCTTTCCTAACAGAAACCCCTTGTTTGAGAGTGCTTTTCCCTGGCGTTTCTGTGCCATCTGGCTTATCCCAGCACTTTCCAGTGACATGAGGATTTTCTTTTCTACCCAAGGAGCAGGTCTCTGCAGGTAGGAGAAGGGACTTGGCATCAGGCCGTTCAGAAGGCATCGATAGTTCTGTTGTGCAAGGAGACCCTGGACCATCCTTGGTGGCTTTCGTGGAATGGAACTGGAGCTGAGCCACAGACAGAAAACAATTTATGTCAAAAGTGGTGGAATAAAACATCGACAGTCCATTGAAACACAATTGCAGGCTCTGGTGGGTGTAGCCTAGTCTAATTGAAGCTGTCACAACGGAGAAGGAACTTTCTCTGGAGAAGTCGAGGTACGGGCTAACAAAACAAATTTGACCCAGAACCCAGGATTTTGGAGCTATGGCATTCGCTATGGTGGAGGGAAACGTTCCTTTTTTGACAGCTGCATTGTCTTAAAAGGCTGGAGGGGTTAGAACCCATAGCTGGTCAACGGGTATTTGTTCCCAGACCCTGTGGCCTGACTCTTGGGATTCAAAGAAGTGGTTCAAATGTTTATGCCTCAGAGGAGGAGGCGGTGAAAGAGGGCACCATTTCAAAAATGTTGATTTTGGAGAAGTAATCCTGCACACAAGGCTTGTTGTTTCCTGCCCTTAAGGTGAACTGGCACTGTCCAGCCCGGCTGCATCGCGGCGGGGACTGTTCCGTGTGCGTCCGTCTCACTTGTCCACACCCAGGCACGATATAAAGGAAGCCTTGTCAGCCGCGAGGCGTTTCTGGGATGGAGTTCACATTGAACTTGTCCCGGCGTGCTGATGGGCCTTGGGTGATGTTTTAGTCATTTCCGTCTAACAAATTACTTTCTTTGAATTGGGTGGTGGGTGGAAAAGGAGAGGAGCGGAAGTGCCGGCTCCTGAGGGACTTTGCTGAGAACCTAAGCCGGTCTCACGTCTATTTTGCATGTGAATTTGGCTGTCCTGCTGGGAAAGACAGGAGTCCAAGGAAGGGACCCACAGCCAGCTGCGCTCAGGAGCCAAGAGCTGCTAGGGGAAGTTAGTGTTCCTGGTTTCCTCCAAAGCAGATCCCGAGATAAGGACTGTGGAGCAAATAGTTTATTTCAGAAGGGGCTGGTCCAGCAAGGGGAAGCAGCCAATAGAGGCAAGTGACCACCACGGATGACTAGAGTTTATTTCCTCTAAGAGGTTTTGGGAATTGGGTGTGTATGTTGGGGGGGCGGGGAAGGGGAAGGGAACACACCTAAGACAGTAGGTATTTTTGTTAGCACTATAAAAGATATTTATTTATCAATTCCTTAATTCAAATATTTTTGAGAGCCAGTAAGGCTAGACTTTCTTCTCTGTACAGGTACAGTATGTTAGTTCATGGAATATATATGTATATCCTTATATAGCTTTATTCTAGAAGGGAATAGACAATAACAGGACCAATACCACAGTCCTGATCTTTATTGTGCAAATGGTAGCCTCTAGGTACATGTGGATCTTGAAACTTACGATACAAGTTACACTTAAAGGATAATCTAGAAACTAGGTTTTATGGAAATCTGTGCACAAATAATGTAAAATGTCTCTCTAAACTTTTTAAAAAACTAAAAATATGATGAAACGCTGATTAAAGCATGGGCAGTTATTAAAATATGTTAGTTGAATAAATTTTATGTGTTTAGCTTTTAAACACAGCTATAGGGCAGTTTGTTTTCACAGGATGTTGATAAAATGTTATTTAAGTAAATCTTAAGTATTTATTTTTCAAACATGGCTTCAGGGCACTTACTCATTTTTATGGGTAGATATTTGTGATACGCATGATAATTAGATTGAACTTGAAGAATTGGTACATGCACATGTTGCACCTGAATCATTTGAAGTTTCTCTCCCCCTCCCTGCCTTCACTGTTCCCTCTCCTCCAATCCCCTGCTCGTCTCTCCAGTCTCCTCCGGCTCTCTAGGCCATATAAATGTACACACGTAGCTCGCATTGCTGCTTAAACTTCTGGGTCTGAGCTACTCATGCATTACCTTCCAGCAGGAGTAGCGTCGCCCAGATGCTTGTTGGGAAGGCAGACTCTCCGGCCCTACCCAGGCCTGCTCCCTTCAGTAGGCAGCAGAGGATGTGATCCACAAAGAGGGCCTTCCACAACACAGACCGTTCGTGGAAGAGAGCAGAGAGTGACTGAAGACTGTTATGAAGATAGCTGGACAGCCAGAGGACGTTCCTTTCTGACTGCCTCGATGTCTCTCAGAAAGGCCGGAAGTAAGCCATGGAACCAAGGACGAGGGTGGGAGTGGACACTGATCTAGAAAGGAGTGATGAAGGAAGACACAGTGGCTCAAAACGGGGAGAAGGGACGGACCCTGTGTGGAGGCACTGCGGGAGCATGAGGTGGCATTAAATGCATACTTGAAAAGCCTGAGCGGTGGCACACACTTGTGATCTCAGCACTCGGGGAAGCTGAGGAGGGAGGACTGCAAGTTGAAGCCCAGCCTGGGCGGCTTAGTGACTCTGTGAGAACCTGTCTCAAAATACAAAATAAAAAAGGGCCAGGGATGCAGCTCACTGTGAAAGCTCTCAGTGTTCCATCTTCAAAACTGCAAGACACCACCATTACTACCACCACCGCCTCTCACTTAAGGATGATGATTGTGGCAATGACTGCCAATTTTCAATAAAAATCGTTTCTCACTCACCTCCGTATAGGCACAGAGTTTTAACAGTGCAGCTGACTACCCAGCCGGTTTTACTGTCATGGTTTGTGGTTCCATGTGGCGATTTTCACAAGTTCTTCAAAGTAATTCATGAGAAGAGAGTTGTGTCAGAAAGACATCTCGGTCTGAAACACTGGACATGGATTATCTGTGATTTTTCCCTTTTATTCTGTTTGGATTGTTGATATGAAAGCTTCTTTGCTTTGAACTGTTGAATGTAAAAGAACCAGGCCTCTCCTTGTGTCCTTAGACCTTAAGCCATTTTCAAAGTAAAAAGAGCCTCAGGCTAAAGATAAACTCTGGAGAGAAAGTGAAAATCTTTTTTTAAAAAATCTCATAAAAATTTAAGGTGGTAACTCTTAGAATATTTCTCCAACAGTTAAGATCTCTAGGAATCTTAAAGGTGTAACTGATTCCTTTAAACAGCAGGGCTTATCAGAATCATAGAGACACTACTGAGCAGCATTCTGAGAGCAGCAAAGGGAAGGCCTATCTTAAAATTCCTTGTGGTACTTGGCATTTGTCCAATAGAACAAACCCCAATGAAATTGATAGAAAGCTCACAATGGCTCAGAGAATTTTCTAAAATAACTAGTACAAAACAAGAAGAGACTTTTTGTTTTGTTTTGTTTTTCACTGTGAAACTTCTATTCAACAGGTTGAGAGAATCACTCAACTTTAAATATGGGTGCTCTTGATGAAAAAAAAATACATATGTCAGTAATGGGAGCCCAAAACTTTGGAGGATGATCTCAAAGAACAAGATTTAGAACTAATCAAGCCAAGGGGAACACATACCTAGCTGGGTTTTGGAATCACTGTAGATCTGCGACTGCTATGTACCACCCACTTTCAACTGTACCTGAGCAGAAATGTCTGAAGTGGTGGACCATGCGTGATCCACCACTGTACATTGTTTATGTGTGTGCTGAGGTAGTTTCACCTTCAGTTCATGACTTCAGAATGAGAAGAATAGTATTTAAAAAGCCACATCTGAGGAAGTGCACTTGAGACATCACTTACACACCTATATCTAATTTGGGAGATGATACTCTAATCTTTAAACCTAAAAAATCTGTGGAAAGAGGTTTGAGATCTTAAGAGAAAAGGTGAATGTATATTGTTTGTATGAGTGATGTGAATTGTGTGGTCAAATGGAGGAGAATCATAACAACTTCCATGTTACAAACATGGCTGAGAAAGCATCTCTATACTTTCCTATAGAATTTCAGTAATTTTCCATTAGGGGTTAATATATGCCTCTTTGCTTTGAGTCTGAGCAGTGTTTATAACTTGCTTAACCAACTGAGTGTAATGGAAGTGATATAACTCAAAAGTCATAAAAATTCTATGTGCTCCTTTTTTGCCCTTCTGCGATGCTTGCTGTGGGAAGGCAGCCACCATGCTGTGAGGAAGCGCAAGCAGCCCAAGAAGAAGCCCATTAGAAGTATTTGTCTACGGTATGAGTGAGCTCAGCTGCAGGAACATCTTTTATTCCCATAGCTGAGACTCCTTCTCTGTTTCATGAGACAGGAAAGTAGCATAGTCATATCCTGCCTGTGTTAGGTAAGGTTCTTTACAAAAACAGAAGAAATCGAAATATATATGAAATTAGGCAAGAGGATTTATTAGGTAGGCTTACAGGATCAGAGGAGGAAGAATACAAAATGGCTGCCTGCAGGATCAGAGATGAGAGAGGCCAAAATGGCCGCTTACACACAGCAGATGTGAAGGACACAGACGCTATTCAGGCAAAAAGATGGAAGCACAGAAAAAGAAGGATCAAGGATGCAACACTCAGGGTTGAATGCCTGGAAGCTCGCTGTGGAATCGTCAGTGCAAGTCTGTCTTTAGAAGACCGCAGAATCTTTTGCAGATTGACGTCCAAAAGCAGCAGTGGAGACGGGCATTCTTCCAAAGTGGGAGTGCTTACTTCTTTCTCTCTTCTTCTCATCGAGGCTACAAGCCCATTGCTTGGTGGCACACACAACCCGGATTGATGTTTCTTCCTCAGTTGTTGGCTTGCATGGCCATCATCCACCCAGCCACCCGGAGCTTTGCTTTACCCATGTGCTAGTGCTGCGTAGTCAGCTCTAAGTGACCTAGTATGGCTAACAGTCACGCTTCCCACACCGTAGATTTTGAGTAAAACCTATGCTGATGGTGGTTCGAAGCTTTTAGGTTTCAATTTGGTTTGTTATCAAGTAATAAACAATGAAACCCCAATTATATTGAGATATTTATAAGACTCTCGCTGGCTTCTACCATTGCTATTCGGAAACCATCAATAAGCCTAATCATACTCTTGAGCTTTTACTTTCTGTCCCTCTTTTAAGGCTCTGCTTTCTTGCATGTTTATTCATTCTTTTGTACATAGGTTTTAATCTATTTTTTTGTACTATTTTACTAGGATTCGTTGAGATTCTTGAAACTATCCTTTGAATTTTTTCATTATATTTTGAAAAATGCAGAAATCCTCTGTGTACCATACTTTCCTGCATCTGAAACTAAATATTTGGATATAAGTAAATATTCATAAGTTATAACAATTAAATATTCAGAGCTCCAGCGAAGGCAAGAATGGAGCGCTGGCAGTATGTGAAATAGCGGTGGCTGAAAATCTCCCCGATTGTCACACTAATCTCCCTGTTTACTCAACTGCATTTCATAAGCTGTCAAAAGTCAGTTACTCACTGATTTTTATTTTTGATTATGGTTTTAATTTCTTTGTGTCCTGCACAAAGGTGCATGATCTTTCTTCATTAGTGTCTTTCCTTATATTTTCAAGTGTGGCTTTTAATTTGTAGACTGAGTCATTGGTTAATGTTCATTTTTTTCCCTTGGAGAACAAATTGTGGGAAGTCTTTTGAGGTCTAGACTGAAGGCAAGTTCCCCTGATAAGATTTGAGCTGCTGCTGCTGCTGCTGCTGTTTCTTCTTCTTCTTCTTCTTCTTCTTCTTCTTCTTCTTCCTTTGCCAGGTGCCTGGGAACCATTCAGTCTGGATATTCTCGAAACTCAATACACTGCTTGAATTTGATTTATGTGCATCTGGGCAAAACCTCTGTGTGAGAATTCGCTTGTTGTTACCACTTGTCTGTCTGTCCCTCTCTTTCTTTCTTTCTTTCTTTCTTTCTTTCTTTCTTTCTTTCTTTCTTTTTTTCTTTCTTTTCTTTCTTTCCTCTGCTTGCTTATTGCCAAAGCAGCTAAGCCATTTTCCTTGCAGTCTTCGGTATGAAGAGCAGTGGTGGCAATAATTCTCCTTCCAGTAGATCCTTAAACTGAAAGGGGAGCCCTTTGGGATTCCAGCTTTATGGGGGAAGGTTTATTATTAGACCACCCACTTTGTCTCCACTTTGCATACCCTAATGAGAACTCAGAAATCAGCACTCCGATGCTCCCTTTGGCAAGCGCCTTGAGGCCAGCGGGGCGAAAGCAGGAGGCTTCTTGTTACAGCTTTCAACTTTCACTTAGATTTTGGCCATAGACGATCAGAATATCTTACAACTCATCAATGCTTTTAGAAAGATGTATTCTTCGTTATTTTTACCAACATTTTTAGTCATTTTTTTTCCGGGAAAACTGAGTCTGTCATATTGCCAGAAATACTACTCTCTCTGTGGCACAGTCAGCCTTTCTAAGTGCCTTGAGCCACCATTTAAGTCCTCTGGGCCCTGTTCCATGTGGATTTTTCAAACATGGATTAAAGCCAGTGGCCCGATATGGGATATGGAATAAAGTTTCTCTAATGCCATTAAACAGAACAGATGCACCATGGAGAAAGTGAAATCAGCAAAAAGAATTTTGAAAATTGAGAGAATTTCTAGCAGAGTAACCAACATTGTGTTGTCTTCTTTGAGAGAATTTCTAGCAGCGAAAACAGTGTTGTGTTGTCATATATTTTTTACATACATAGAATTTAGGTGACACATAAATGACCTTCATTTTTAGTCTTTGGCTTTTGATTAGGGATTGAAAAAGAGGGTTCCCCACCCACCTGTGCCTGCTGCCTGTTTGCTTACATAAAATTTCTAAATGCCGTGTGGGCAGCTGTTCACTGAGGGGAGGACGGGCCTCGAAAACACAGTTGTAGGGAAGTGGACTTCGTCTCTGCAGAGCATAAACCCAGAAGGAATTTCCAGCACATAAGACAGCTAGATGATAATTTAAATCAAAATGAGATAGCTTCAGAGTGTTCAAAGAGTATTTGAAGAAATACATAGACACAATCGTACCTTAATCTTTCCATCTTTCTCACAATTGTACATTTCGAGAAGTGCTAATGTGTATTTTGCAGTCTTAAGCAGTACTCAACAGCGCCAAAGGGTATAATTTCACAAGAAAAATTACTACTCACAAATTAGGATTTGCTAACAGATAAAAGGAGTCTTATAATGATATTTGAGAAGAACTGTCAATCACCGTGAACATAATTATAGACGCCTGGGGCTGGGGAAAGCACTCACACCAGCTCTGCACTGTACAGTTTACTCTGTTCCTAGTTCCTCCTGCCTCTACTCTCCCCACCTGAACTAAGAAGCAATATGTTGTTTTACATGGAGATTTCCAGGCTCTGGATCATAATACCCTGCAGGTTTGGCTGCTTCTGATGAACCGCACAGTGATATCTGGACATGAACAAACTGAGTGACCTAGCAGTCACACTGCAGGAGTTCTGCTTCTGTTCGGGCAACTGTAGCAAGCCAATCAGGTCTCTCTCCTTTTCCGAGAAGCTTAACTTTAAGACTGGAACGACAAAACAGATGCTGGAAGAAGACAGAATCAGTGAGGCAGGAGAGGGGACGGGTCGGTGTGAACTCCAGGGTGGGGCAGCACACGGAGTGAGGCCAGGTGGAGTGGTCACAGGGGTGGAGCAGGATGAGCAGAAGCGGGAGACAGCAGGCTGGCCGGTGGGGTGCGGGTCCTGTTCTATCAGTGGTTCCGCAGAGGTGCTGAGCTCTCCTGGCAGGCCTTTTCCTGACTGCATCTGTTTTTTATCTTCTGTTGCTCCTGTGTCATTCTGATAACTCTCAGTTTTTCAAAAACAATGTGTTTCTTGTGTTTCTGTTTCTTAATAACTGAAAGACATTAATCAAACTAGTTATTATGGAAAATAGACAATGATCAAATGGCTATTTTCATAAATTTGTCAAGAGGGAATTAGTCAATGTGGCACAGTAGAAACGGACATTGAGACTCTTCAGACACAAGCAGTGATAAATCATACGTGATACTTTTAGAGAATACACTTTCATAAATCAAAGGCAGTAATATATAAAAAAAGCAAAGAAAAGTCTCCTCTGAAATCAAATTGTTCATCTCTAGAACTGAAGGCTCTATGAACTTGAACGATGCAGGAGCAGTCACAGAATTAGAAAGCAGAGAGCCAGAGGGTCCAGGTAAGGAACTGGATGGAGGTGCCAGGCCTTCTCCTTCTGTGTTCCGAGGGAAACTAAACGTGCTGTTGAGGCGGATGAGGTGACTGGCTCAATGCTCTAAACAATCGAAAGATGAAAAGAGCTGTGACGATTTTGGCTTGTGGTCCACATTCTAGAGAACAAAGAGGAGACAGACTCCATCTTACCAGCAGGACCTGAGCCAAACAGCCCACTGACTCAGGGACAGGAAAAATAACATCCCAATGTCACCTGTGACAGAACCATGGGTATGGTCATGGAAGCAAATGGAAAACTACTGCAAAGGACAAATGAAAAGCCAGCGAGAAAAACAAAGCAGAGAAACTCCTACTTAGAGCAAGCATCCACACTTCTGAATCAACCTCATCTTCCAACTGAGTCAACATCAGTGCCTACTCTCTTGAATTATGGCTGTTTGCCTGATGGGTTTCAGACTTGCTGGCCTCTGAACCGGTACTGTGACGTATTTGACTGTCTGATCTACCATCTATCTATCTGTTCTCTTCACCGTTTGTGTGTTTACCTACCCACCTCCCTATTTATCTTACATGGTTGTGCTTCTGTGGACCATGCCAACTAGTGTTATAGTCATGGATGACAGGTGGAGGGGCTGAAGCATGCACAAGTCCAAAGAGTGTACATATGTATGCATGTATATACACATACGCATTAACAACTGAGCCAGCGACAGAAAAAGGAGGACTATTCTAGTATCCTCTGTTGGCCACTAACTCCAGATCCATGTATATGAACATTCTCTTTTCTGGAAAGACAGCTTCTCCGTCAAAACACATGGTCACCTTCTGCAGGTTCCCTAACTTGGATTTCAAAGCAGGCCCTCACGTTCCCTTGTCTACAGAGGGCAGAATATTCCCAAACACTCCAGTTTTAGAAAGAGAAGAGCTGGTGGGATCTTCCAGGTAAAAAGTTGTCCTTAGGTGGAATTAGCCTTACAAAAAAGTGTAGATTTTAGATACCAATGTTCCTCAGATTATTCACTCTGACTTGGTTTTCTTTTTTCTCCCCCAATACCTACTTTCACCTTCACCAAAAGAAGAAGGGTTGTGGAAACGCCCCGTGAGCACCATAAATTTTTGCTTTTTTCCACGCCCTCTTCTTATCTGGAAGCAGGTCCTGCAGGTGGTATAAATTAGAAGCGGGTAAAGAAAACACTTCTAAGAAGGCTTCCAGTGGCCCTGGGTCAGGCAGGAGGATGCAAGGATGAGGAATCGGCCCTATGTCCCAAAGAGAAGGTAAACCAAAGAACAAAACATGCAGCATCATGGAAGCCCACGTGCTGAGCACACAGGAAACTCTTAGGAGAGACTCTTAGTCATCTCTAGGAGTGAAGGGAGATGGTTCTAAGGCTGAGCTGGTGGAACTGTAAGAGTCCCTAAGCTAGGTGATGCCAGCTCGCTTAAGGTCAAGGGTTATTTTTAACCCACTTATCCCAACCACTAGACATTTCATTCCGCATTCAACCGCAATATCATAGCCATGACTTGTGTAGCTGGGACAGTTGGACACTTTGCTTCCAGTCCTTCAAGCAGGTCATGCAAACTTCCAACTACCCCTGCAGATTTATTCAACATCTTTCTTTCAGTGAACCTCTTGCTTCTGGACACTTTCACTTAATCTCCTATCAGCTGTCATTGACACTCTCCAGGCAACCTTTCCAGTGATAATACTGAAAATCACAGATGTGACCTTTCTTCCAGGAAAGCCCCTCTGGCCTTCCGAGGACTGTATCAGTCCTGCCAGTTTCTTAAGATTTGATCCTGAATATTTCAACTGAACAAGGTGCCAGGGGACATTCGTTCCCCACAGCTGGCAAGAATTCAAAAGAGGAAAATGAGGAAGAAAAGAAGGAAGATAATGAAAGAAAAAGGGAGGAGAGGAGAGAGAGAGAGAAAAAGTGAGACAGAAAGAGTGTGTGTGAGAGAGAGAGAGCACACAAGTGAGCCACTGAAGATCAAAAGAGGCCCCATATCCATTACTGATCAAAAGTAATTGTGGGAATTAAGCAATCAGTCTTTTCTAATTAAACACTATGGTATAGTTGTAAATGCTTGGAGTAGAACCTGAATTCAAATACTGTTTCCACCATATGCTAACTGTGCAATAATGGCCTTTAAACAGAGCTCCTGTCTAATCATCTGCAAACACTGGGTTGGCTTGAGCACCTAATGCACAGATTTGGCATTAGGAGGATGAAGTGACTTGAAACATGTAAAGTACTTACAGGAGTTTCTGGTTAATGAATATGTTAGAATAATAATAGCCAATCCTTATTATTGGTTGTGGTATGTTTTGACCTTATGAAAAGTAGCACAAAAGGAATTGTGAGTACAGTTAATCACCTTGGGTGAGATATCTACCACAGATTTGAAGTCTGTTTGGATTATTTAAAGAAACAAATATATATACTCAATTCTTAAGACTGTTATTAGAAATGGCCAAAATGAGTGGTTTATAAGAGCAGAAAGTTATCCTGGGCCTCTGGAGGCCACAATCGGAACCCAAGGTGTGGGCAGGGCTGTGTGTGCTTCTAGGCTCTGGAGGAGACCCTGCTCCTTGCTTCTCCCTGCTTCCGGGGCTGCCAGGTGGCCCTGGCTTGTGGCCTCATCACCTCCACCTCTGCCTTGTGCTCACTTCCTTCCCCTCTTCTCTGTGTCTTCCTCTCTGGGTCTCTTTTGAGGATATTTGTCTTTGGGTATAGAGATGTTACAAGACCAAAACAGACCCTCTAGTTGATAGAGAGCTTTGATATCTCAAGCAAGCATCTTTAGCATCTTTATTTGGCGAATTCTGCCTTCTTTCCCAATGAAATGCCATGTTGCCAGGCAGCCTTCCCTGGTTGTCTTCTGACCTGTGCTCCTGGTACCTTGTCCGGAGTGCTGCCTTCATGGAGGTAGGTTGTTGATCAACTTGAAGAGATTTAAAAACTATTCTAGTGGCTATTTTTATAGCTATAGGACAGAGATCTTCTAAAGTTAGAGAACTCCTGAAACTTAACACATACTTGTTCAAATTTCACACAATAGATATTTGTCAAGTGTCTTATAAGAGAACAGAACCAAGATTATTCTTATTGTTGTACCAGTGGCAGGGAAACAAAGGTAGAGACTGTATCATGACACTAAGAGCAAAGGGAAATAATCAGGCAGGTGATTAGATAAGCCAGGGTGGGGAATAGGACTGTCAGTTTTTGATAGGCAGAAAAGGTCTCACTGATAAGAAACATTTGACCAAAGACTTGAAGGAAATGAGAATTGAAGCCCTGAAGGTAGCCGAGAGAAGAAACAGTCATGCCCTAAATTTGCAAACACAGGGGTCTCACCTGGGGTTAAAAAGTTATGGGAGGGGAAGGAGGAATTGCCCTGCAATTAAAGTGTTTGCCTAGCAAGCATAAGGTCCTGGGTTTGATTCCCTAGCATCATGTTATCATGTAAAGCTGCACTTGGAGGTGCATGCCTGTAATCCCAGCACTTGTAGGCTGAGGCAGAAGGCTGAGGCTAGCATGGGCTACATAGTGAGTTCAGAACCAGCCGGGGCTATAGAGTGAGACCCTGTCTCAAAAAAAAGAAGTTATGGAGGGACAGACAATGTGTCTTCATGGTTATGACAGGTCATTGTTAGGACTTTCACTCTTGAAGGATGTGCCTGTTTTAGGTTCTTAAGTGTCTCTCTGAAGGACTGAGGATTATCCGAAGGTTGTTGTTATGGGCTGAGTTGTGTTCCACCTCCTCCAAATGTAACATTGAAGTCCTGGTAACACCACTGTACCTGTGAACATTACCTGATTTGGAGACAGGATCTTTGAAGATGTAATCAAATAGCAGTGATGTTCTTAGGTTGATTCCAAATCTGGTAGGACTAATGTCCTGTAAGAAGAGGGAATGTGACTACAGACACAGTGTGAACCCACGTGACAATAAAGGCAGAGATTAGAGTGATGCACCTTCAAGCCCGAACTTCAGGCAACTACTAGCTGTGAGGCAGGGGTAAGAAGGGCTCTACCAGAGCCTCAGAAGGAGCATGACCCCGCTGATGCTTTGATTTTGAACTTCTCAAGTCTAGAAAGGTACGATAATCTCTTTGTATTGTTTTAGCCACCCAATTTTCAGTATTTTGTTACAACACCAATAAGAAACTAACGTAGTTGTCAAAGGCCAAAGCAAGTAGGTGCTAGAAACAAGCTATTTTAGACATGTAAGCCGCTCAAGTGAGAGTGTTCTAGATGGAATTGGCAAGAAGTGTCAGAGCTGCATATATAGTTGAAGATAGAATCAATAGGAATTGTTGATGGATAGTGAGAGCTGTGACCAGACACAATTCAAGGGCGATTCTAAGGTTTCTGGCTTGAACAACTGGATTTGCTATGTACTAAAACAAGGGATATTCCAGGAAGGGAAAGAGGTTTCCTTGCAGGAATTTTCTTTTTAAGTTTGAGATGGCCAGGAAACATCACAATAGAAATATCAGCTACAGAATTAATGTACGTATATAGAGAACAGAAAGGTATCATTGGGGAAATTGAGTGTCAGCAGCATACTGACAGAATTTTACATCTTGAAGCTAAATAAAATTTCTTCAGGTGTCAGACATAACGTTGACCTCAGGATTGAGCCCTGTAAAGCAGCCAAGACATATATTAAAAGTATCATGTATTAAAAAAAGAAAACTGAGTCTCAGAAAAGTTTCAAAAGCTGCCTAAAGGAGAGTTACAGGAAATAATGCCAGAGTTCCAAATTAGTTCTTTGGTTTCCAAAGTCTTCCTTGTATCTGATCACATAGGGTCTCTCAGGCGAACTTCTGCATAAGAGGGAAAGCTCATCCACGTGAAGTGGGTCTAACATAGATTCTCTTTCTTACTGTACTCCTGTGAAATAAATTTAAGCTTTAGTTACTTTGCAGACATGAATTTTTCCTCTGGCCTTTTATAATGATCAGCATTCTCACCTCATCTATACATTGGACATCAGAAATATGTTTGAACTCGAGACAATCTAAGTAAACTTCATCAGCTACAGGCCTAATTCTGGACTTCATTAAAGTGAATTTATGCTTTGAGAGTCTTATCAGATAGTTCTTTCATTCCCAGTGGGTAATGACTAACTAATGTGTATTGCCTTATGCAACTGACATTCTAAAATATTTTCGGTTAGCTGATCAATGAAGCTTTGTTGAATCAAATGCAGTTCACATTCCTGTTTGGTACAGTAATCACGTAGGTTGAAATCTGTGCACCGCCGTACCATAATTTAAAAAAAAAAAACCAAACCACAAGAAAGACCACCTTGCTCCAAAAAATGAATGAATTCCAAAAGCATAACTCTTAACATATAAAAATGAAAAGAGACTTAATAAATCAACAATTTTAAGCTCTTCTCTTTAGAACTGAGTAGAACTTCACTTAGGAAGCACACTAAACCCTCCAGGACTTTGAATGTGCTGCCCCAGGCTTGCTAGGAATAGGACTCCAGTCCTCTAAGTTCTATTGCTGGGTGCCTACCTCATCAAGGGCGGAGAAAGAAGCAAAGGGTATCGGTGTTCTCGAATGACACCCACACACATTTCACTATGAATTTAGGGCACAAAATCAAGACAAATTGATCCGTGCAAACTGAATTTAGTGTAGCAACTTTTCTGTGGTGTTTGGTACTAAAAGTATGTCAGTTCAGTCAAAGCATAGGAAGTCTCTCAGCACTGGCTGTTACAGCCCATTTTTAACCTCTTTGTCAGAGCTCAGATGGCTGAAGGTATTTTGGGCTGTCTCCGTATCCTCACTACTGTTCCATTGATCCACCTGTCTGCTTTTTGTGCCAAGATTGTGTATGTGTGTTTTAAATCTTTGTTGTTTTGTCATATAACTTGGTATTTGGTGTTGTGATGCCTTCTGCTTTTGTTGTGTTGCTTGGGATTGTTTTGACTATTCTGGTTCTCTTCTGGTTTCATATAATTTTTGGGATTTTTTTTTTAGTTCTGTGAAAAACTCTGCAGTTATTTTTATTGGGATTGCATTGAATCTATATACCAGTTTAGGTAGTATGGCCTCTTTAATGATGTCGGTTCTGCTCATCCAGCAACAAGGGATGTCTTTCCATTTTTAATAGTCTCTTTAATTTCTTTTCCAAAATGCTATAGTTTTCAGGACTGAAGTACTTCATTTCCTAAGTTATGTTGATTCCCAGCTATTTAACTTTCTTTGAGGCTACCATGAGTGGTATTGTTTTTCTGGTGTTTGTCTTTATGTCTCACTGTTTTTATAGAGGAAGGCTACTGATTTTTGTGTATTGGTTTTATATCCTGCAACGTGGCTGGATTTGTTTATTAGTTCTAAGAGTCTCCTGGAAGAATTTTGGGGTCCTCTATGTAGAGAACAATGCCATCTGCAAACAAGAGCAGTTCGATATGTTCCTTTCCTATGCATATACTTTATTTTCCCATTCCCTTGCCTGATCACTCTGGCTAAAGTTTCAAGCACTGTGTTGAGCAGGAACGGTGAGAATGGGTACATGCAGAGGAGGAAACTAGACCCAAATCCTTCACCATGTACCAACATCAAATGAAAATAGATCAAAGAAATTACATAGAAACATAAATTAGAATGGAAATTAAATGGAAACACTGCAATTGGTGGGAGAAAAATATAGGTAAAATCCTTGAAAACAAATGTAGGCAAGGACTTTCTCAATAAAACACCCAAATGCACGTGAGATAACACGAAGAATCAACAAATGGAATTAGATCAAATCAAAAAGCTTTGGGACTGCAAAGGAAACAACCAACAGAGTGAAAAAAAGGATGAACTGAATGGGAAAAAATTCTTAGTATCTGCTCCTTAGGCAGGGGGCCATTACCTAGGATATACAAAGAACTTAAAAAATTAGACCTCCCCAAATAAAAGACCCAATCAAAAAATGGGCAATTAAAATGAATAAACAGTTTTCGGGGAAAGTCTGAATGGCCAATAAATACCTAAAAATGTTCAGCATGTTTAAATGCAAATCAAACAATACAGAGGTTCTATCTAACTCCAGTAGAATGGCTGGTATCAAGATCTCAAAAAACAATAAATGGTGGTGAGGCTGGGAGGGAAAAAGAACCCTCCTACATTGCTGGTAGGACTATAAACTGATAGAACCATTATGGAAAGGTGAAAAAAACTGAAACTAGACTTTTCATTTACCCAGCTATGCCTCTTGGATAGAGCCCCACAAAGTCATCATATTAGAGTGACAAGTGCTTACCTGTGTTAATAATGGTACAGCTTATAATAGCCAAATCTTGGAAGTCCTGATGAATGGATAAAGAAAATGTGGTCTATTTACAAATGGAGTCCTACTCAACTGTGAGAAAAGATAATATTGAATCATTCATAGGAAAATGAATTCATCTTGAAGCCACATGCTTAGCAAAATGGGTCAGACAGAGAATGTTACATACCTCATGGTGTCTCTAATATGAGAAAACCAAACCATAAAAATTAAGAATAATAAAAGAGAGAGATGGAAGACTGTGGAGAAGGAAAAGGGATGTGTGTGGTGAAGTTGGGGGATTGGCAAGGGAAAAGGAAGTAAAAATGATCAAGATTATAAGAAAACAACAACTTAGAAAGCCAACTCAACACTCACGTCCTCTCCCCTCCACATCCTCTTCTACGCAGTGAGGATAAGGCACTGGGGTTGTTTTAGGACTCAGGGCAATAACATATGTAAGGCATTTGTATAGTGCTGGATACAGAGAAGGAGCTTATTTCATTATTAGTAGTCTATTTTTTTAAAAACTGAGCAAGAGGACCTATGCAGATCCCTAGCTCATTGTCTTAGTTACGTTTTTGTTGCTGTGACAGAACACCCGACATCCACGGCATAAGGGGGAAAGATTTATTTAGCTCACAGTTTCAGGTCTCACACAGTCTGGCTGCCAGGCCATCGTGGAAGTAGATGGCAGAGGCGGGACAGCTGCTTTTCCTGCTGCAGACAGAAGCCACGTGAGGTAGGAGCCACGGCCAGTGTCTGTCACAGACAAGAGTAGAGCTTTCCAGGAGGAATCTCTAGCAATGGTTCTTCTTCCTTCCTTTACTTTCTTCGGGTAGCCGGTTTGGGCCCTCCCAGCGTGGGAGCCTCCCCCTCACTTCCTGGACCGGAGGTCAAGGCACACGCCTGAAAGCTCTGCCCTGGGAGCTCCAGTGCATCATGCTGACACAGTCCTCCCAGGGCAAACCCGAGGTCTCTGCAGCTTCCAGCCAGGCCCTACCACTTGATAACACACAGTTCCACATATGTGAGGCTTTTGGCGGACACTCATGATTCAAACCTCCCCCTAAAGCCTCAGATAAGTCACTGAATCTCATTTTTTTTCTTTCTCACTACAAGATGGCATTGTAATGTTTTGCCTGTGGACATCAGAGTACTAACATGTATGAGTGTGTATAGAAGAATTTAAGTACTTTTTTACACTATGAGTTGTTTCTGTGCTGTATCTCTGTTACTCTCGTCTTTTGTACCTTATGTGAATCCGTCTGTAATCTCAGCGTTGGGGGCTGGAGGAACAGAGCGGCAGTTAGAGCTCTTTCCTGGAGAGCACAAGGCCCTCAGTTTGATTCCCAGCACCACATTAAGCTGGGCATGGTGGTGCACAACTGTAATCTTATCACTCAGATGGCAGAAGCAGGAGGATTGCTGTGAGTCTGAAACCAGCCTGGGATACATAGTGAGCTCAAGTCTCTCAAAAAAAAAAAAAAATCATAGTGTTGGTATGGTTAATTGTATTACTTAAAAGAATTACAAAAGAGAAACTTGTTTCGCTATCAAAGGATGGGAAAATGCCCTGTAAGTACCAAATGCTAGCAGTCTAAAGAACGTGACAAAATCAATTATTTTATATAAAATAGACCTTCCCAAATAATTAGCAATAAGAACCCATCGGTGTCACTCTTAGTGAAAAGTCTAATGTGTTTGCCTAAAAGTAGTTGAATAAATGTCTGTAAAATGTTAAAATGAAACACTGAAAGAATAGGGTATTGCCTAACGTTGTGAAATTGCGTCCTGATTGTTTCTGATAGTGTGATTATAGAATAGGACACGATGTTTGATAGCCAGAAGGCAGCAGGAACCCGAGGCCATGCACTTGCTGTTCAGTTCTGTCTGCCTTCTCTCTGGCACACTCTGCCTTCATGCTTCATGTATTCCGACTTCCATGGAGCGGTGACTTTTAGTTTTTCTGCCGGTGACATTGTTATGATCTTGTCTTCTTGCTCGCCCGAGTTGGTAGCAACACATTAACCATTTTGAGACTACTGGCCCTTATGAAAATCCTATTTAATTGAACAAAGGAGACATGATTCAAATGGTAAAACATAGCACGTAGTATGATGCAATTTTATATATTTTTAGTTTTACATTGTATTTTGTGGTGATATTATACTTCTATTTGTAATCTTCACAGTTAAAAAAACAACCTTAATTGTTTCATAAATCAACTCACTGGCACCCAACAATTTCACATAAAAGGTTAAGGGTTACATAATGAATTCAGGACCAGCCAGAGTGAGACCTTGTATCAAAAAACCAGAATAAAACAAAACAAAAACCAAGGTTAAGAGGGGAAAATTTTACGTTTTTTTTCCCTCATGTCAAACATCAGACATGTCCTATTTCTGGACCAGTTTCTAGTGAAGGGACTTCTAAACGAAGCCCTGAAATAAACAGAGCTGGCCCCTTGCAAAGTTGTCCTCAGGACTAAGCTGTGAAATGTGCCTGCGTGGGTGCTGTGTCGGGGCTCACGGCTCCTTATTCCTCGTTTCCCTTTGATTCCTGTTCACACAGGAGGAAATCTCGTCCCTCTCAGTCTGTGCTCTGCAAACTTGAGCTAAAAAGGGCTTTGGTTTCAGTCGACTTGTATCTGCCTGAATTGAAGCCAGTGAATTATTTCTCTCATGGTTGTTTCTATTTAAAGTTTTAATGATAAATATTGAAGGAAATGCTTTTCTACCTGGTAAATTACATTGATATCATTAACTGGTAGAGGAGGAATTTTTATTTTGGGGAGGTTTACTGGGGACCAACTCTATGGTTGTTGTGCTACTAAGCTATGTCCCCAGCACCCTTCTTGATTTTTGAGACAGTAGTTTGCTAAGTTCCCAGGTGGGATTTGAACTCACAATCCTCCTGCCTCAGCCTGCCAGAGTGCTGGTATGTACCATTGTATGCAACTAAAAGTAGCATATTTTTAAGCAGAAAATTGATTCTCCTTTAGCACCTCTGTGGTCATATTTTTATGCTGAAGATGAATCAGAATAGCCAGAGATATAACAAACACTTGGATTGAAAATTACAGTAGGTTGCTGGATGAATTTTGTCTTTGACACACAGACATACTTGAGTCATCTTTGAGAAACCACAAGATTAATTTTGATGAAACTCAAGCTCACTCTGAGGTCTCTATCTCTTGGATTTTATCTTTCTTTGGGCATCAAAGAACCAATGTTGATTGCCTGTTTGGTTGCTTATTTTATTAGAAAAATGTTGTATTATACTGACACACACATTCTTACACACGCGTGCTAGGTTGGTGAGTTAGATTTAGATAATATCTAAATAAAAGAAATTAAAGATGAGTGGTCCTGGAGAGGAAGAGAACTTGTTCCTAAGGCGTAGACACCACTGTATCAAGGGCATTGCCTCTGATGGGCAAACGTATTTCAATGGAAAGAATAAACACTCCGTATATCACATGATTTTGGAAAATCAAATATTAAATATGGATTATTTGTAAGGAGTGATACTTGTTCCTCTGTGTGTTGACTGGAAACACAATATTGAATATAATGATAGTTTAAAAACTTAAATGGCAATTGTTTTAAGTCTGATGAGACCTAAACTATTAATGATCTATTTTTAATTTATCGCTTTGGATCTGGTTTATTGGATAAAGGGCTGGGGTTGTGTTTCTGAAATCCCAGTTCCGAGGTCCATCACACCTTTGAAAGGAATCTAACCATGGTTAGGAAATGACCACATTCCACGTGGTACCAGTATCTTCATGAGAAGAGACCTCAGTATGTTAACTACCAGAGATGACATATGGTTACATGGTCTGTTTCCAGAGATCTTGGGCTCCCACAATGCATCCCTACAACATTTAAACATGTCTCCTGCGGGAGAATGGCATACTGAGGAGTTTATACTATCAAATGCAGAAATAAATCCAGCATCTAATTTGTTGTCTCAGGGATTTGGGAGTTTATTCACATAGGCTCTTTATTTCAAACATGGGTATATAACTCATATGGTTCACTTTTATTCCTTGCCATGTACTCAAATAAAATGACATCATTAAAGATCATCTGAAAACAATTAGAACTGTGTCACTACTTGGATTTTGAGAGGGAGCAAACAGGCGCGTTGGCAGGGAGGAGAGGTTGGAAGACAGAGAGGTCTTGAAGGAGCACCTGAGGTGGGGTCATAGCTCAGAGGGAGGATGCTAGAGAAGTGGGCCCAGCCAGGACACAAAGCAGGTGTTCTAAAGAGAAAAAAAAGAAAAATGGGTTGTTGGGCTGGGACTGGGATTAAATCCCACAATACACAGTAAAAAAAGTGTCATTACCACCAAGACCAAAAGGTCAAAGCTAATGTTGGAAGAATTTTGCTTGATTGGTGTCTTTGTTTGGTCAGCGACTTTCTTTAGTAGCGACACAAACTTATAAACTTCAGAAGAAGCTTGTAGGGATTTGGATGTGGTTGATTCTATAGATGTCCCACAGGTTGCCATACATACACAAAATACAATTTTTGTTATTATTTCTTGTTTAGAGGCAGAGTATTTCTCACTATGTAGTACAGGTTGGCTTCAAACACACAGTAGTCCTCCTGCTTCAGCCCCCTGAGTGCTGGGTTTATAGGCATGTGACACCATGCTTGGGTAATCTTTATGCGGGGATTCAAACACAGGGCCTTGAGCATGCTAGGCAAGTGGTTTAACCACTGAGCAATGCCCCCAGCCCACAAATATTCATATTATAAGATATTAACATCAACTTTGTTTGTTCACGTTTAATTTGTCATAATATTTGAAGTAAAACATAATGCCACAGAAAGTAAAGCTATGTAAGCACCAAATGCAAAAGTTGCCACACACAGGAAAAATTAACAAACTTCTAGGGCACCCTAATACTTGAGAATGATTGACAGTATACGGCCTTCAGACATGAGCTTCTGGATAAGAAAGTAACGCCTTGGAAATGAGCTCCAAGAGCCTGTGCTGACGTGGTCTCTCCCTCCTTTCTTTTGTGCCACTGGGGCCTGAATCCAGGGCCTTTTCACTGAGCCACATCCCAAAGCCCACTTTTTATTTTCGTCTGGAGGTAAGATGTCGCTAAGTTGCCAGGTTGTCCAGGCTGGGCCTCTCAAGCTCGTGAACCTCTCGTCTCAGTCTCCCAGAGTGCTGTCATTCCAGGCCTGGGCTCCTCCGCTGGCTGCATAGTCTCTTAATGACAAAAGGAGGCACGCCTCCGGAAACATTTGGCACGAACAAGTTCAGATAAAATATATAGAAACATCCCAAAGAAGCAAAAAGCAGTGCCAGGCACGTATAGTAGATACTCAAGAGATGGGTTAGATGGAACCGAATTAAAGATAGATGATGATCTCACATTAAACAGATGTTCTCGAGCACTCTATGGACATCGTGATGCCGACCTTGGCACTGGTACCTGTAGGATCAAATGGGCTCTTCACTCAGGGGTGGCCAATGAAGTCTGTTGAATAAATCTTGAGTGCTAAACTCTTTGCAAATATTTTTACCATTTTGGTGCTAGACAAGTGCTGTGGTTTGAAATTTGTGTGTTGGGGACAATATCCAAGGTCATAATGTTTTCAAGGCGAAGTCTAAAACGAGAGACGAGTAGGTAACGAACGAGAGCAGGTAAGCATGGATTCAGGTTGGTAATCAGGAAGTGGTGCAGGTGTCGTGGGGGTGGAATGCTTGTAAATTTGACCCTCTCTCGCACTTTGTCTCACACACCCTCATTTGTCCTTCCACCACCTGATGACACAGCATGAGGCTGTCACCAGATGCTAGAGTGTGTGTACCAGAGTGTCACCACACTCTCAGAGTGTCCAGCCTCTTGAACTATGAGCCAAATCAACTTTTTTCTTTCCATGTTTCCCAGTCTGTAGGATTCTGCCATAGCATCAGAAAACAGACTAAATCAAGATACTAACTTGTTACAAAGTAGAATTTTTAACTATTGGTGTAATACTCATGACAGAAACATGGTATTAATTGAATGTAAATGGAACTATGGCAAATGTTCTTTTATATGGAATATCAAAATTAGTATTATGCTAAATTATTATTTTGGTTGAGGATTATGCATTGTCAAAGCACCCACTTAACAAAAAATAAAAAAACTAGGTATTGACTTAGCCAATATCTGATAATCCAAAAGGATTTTGGGATGCTTTAAGAACCTTATTTTGCAATAGCATTCATTGTAGGGGGCCATGTACAAATTCTGGCCATTTGTAACTTAACTGTTATTTAAAATATAGATAAGTCTCACTTTTCAGGAAGTCTAAACATGTTTGATAGAAGATAATGTTTCCAGAAAAATGAATTTTTACAAGTGGCCTTAATAAAACAAAGATGTATTTCGAGGAAGGTCCATGCCTTAAGGAATGCTGTTGCCACAGAATCCCACTCACAATCAAACCAATAAAGCTCATTTTAACATTTAAAAACAAAAGACAAGCCCTACAGTGAGGCCAGCGGGCTCTCCCTTCCTGGGGTTTACTCAAATCCTTCCAGCCTCATGGAACCTGCAAATGAAATCTGTGTGGGTCTAGTATATGTGAGCGTAAAAGAGTGGATTAAATTTTCATGACATTAAGAGCACAGTCTAGGAAAAATTAGTGGTGATCGTACAAGGTTCTAAACGCTTTCCACATACCAATCAACACCAGAGCAGAAAGTACATAACTAATGCCATAAGAGCCACGGCCGGCGCCAAGCACTGTGCCACTCATTAAACAAGTCCCAACATTGCTGCCCTATTATTCATGCTATGTTCTAGGCAAATATTTTGTTTTAAGTAAAAGGACCCATATGTAGAAAAAATGCTTAGCTTACTTTTGAAACTCCTCTGCCTCCCCCTACAATACAATAGAGAAGTCTTTAAATGCAAAGTCCTAAAGCGCTTCCAAGAGGACCTTAGAGAAACAGATTATGGGTGCCCTTTCTGTAGGTAGGACTGGAGAAGTACCAGCCAACTGAAGCTTTTCTCCTTACCTTTCCACCGGAAGTGTGCACTCATGTCTGAGTTGCTCTGCACCTCTTCCTTTTGGAGAACTTCTCATGCCCTGGCTGTCAACTCCTCCTCTGCCAGAGATGCAAAGAGGGTGAAAGAAACAAACTGGCTGAGTCGCCTTTCTCGTAGGATTTCTCTAGTTGTGATTGAGAAGACCCCTGTCCAAACTCCTCCCAACTTCATGGAGAAAGCGAATCTGCCTCAGGGGAGAGTGAAGCTGATAGCTTGTTGAAGTGAAAACCAGCCACAGAGCGCTCTGCCCTAAGCCTCGAGTTCGGGATTGCCGCTATCTGAGGCTTTGCTTAGTCTTTCCCAATAGTGTGAGTCAATCACCTCTCCCTTTTACCTAGTTAATTTGATTATCTTTTCTTTTTTCCTCTCTTCCTCTCTTCCTCTCTTCTCTTTCTCTCTCTTTCTTTCTTTCTTTCTTTCTTTCTTTCTTTCTTTCTTTCTTTCTTTCTTTCTTTCTTTCTTTCCCTTTCTCTCTTTCCCTTTTTTTGAGACAGGGTCTCTCTGTAGACCAATGGTCACGAGCTTACTCTGTAGCCCCGGCTGGCCTCATGGCCATCCTCCTGCCTCAGCTTCCTGACAGCTGAGATAGCTGGTTGCTTTGGTCTATGCATTCATGTACCTTCTTCTTTTCGAGGAACAGAATCATGCTACTTGTATTTACTGGTATGTAGTGTTTGATAAGTTATCTAGACTCTCTGAAATCAATTTCCACATCTGTAAATTGAAATTATGGGATTGTTGAAGGATTAAGTCAGCTACTATATATACATAAGAGAATGATCAGACAAAAACAATAAATATTTAATTTTTAAAAATCACTACGGTAAAAGCTATTTTGCTATCAATTCCCCTCAAAATGTGCCTCCTTTCTGGGGACATGCCATGTTGTTCTTACCACTTTCTGAAGCTGCCCTGGAAGTCCTCCGATGTGTCTTATACTGTCCTGGCTGCCTTAATATTCTGAATTGATTCAAAAAGTCTATCTTTTGCGATCATTTTGAGTTCGGGAAACACCCAGAAGTTACACAGGCCACAGTCAGGGAATAGATTCATGAGGACAACACAATGCTTGTCCAGGTCTCCCTTCCCATGGCACTGCACTTGGCAGCAGTAGTCATTGTTTTGGTTTTTTTTTTTTTTTTTTGAGACAGGATCTCACTCTGTAGTCCAGGCTGGTCCTGAACTCACTTCAGATCCCAGGCTGGCCTTGGACTCACAGAAATCTTCCTGTCTCAGCCTTCTGAGTGCTGGAATTACAGGCGTGTGTCACCACGCCCAGCTTATGTGGTACTGGGGAATCGAACTAGGTTAACTTAGTGCTTGCTAGGCAAGTGCTTTAACCGCTGAGCCATTCCTCCAGCCCAGTCATTGTGTTTTTGATCCATCTCATAAAGGCACTCATGAAAGAAGATTTCCAGAAATGGAAGTACATGACAGAGGCAGAGGTGGAGGCAGTTTCTCATGACATCACAAACAGGAAGCCAAGTCAAGGCAAGTTGAGTCTAGTCTTTCAAGGAAGGCAGGAAGCCTCTTAATTATCCTTCCAGGTCTCAACCCAGTGATCAGGCTCCTCCTGGATCCAGGTGTGGAAGGTGTGGTAAGCCCCCACCACATGCCTGTAATTCAATTTACATGCCTGCAATCCATCCCTCCATAGTAGGCCCTGATCTCCCAACAGCATGTGATTCTATAGATAATCTATAACAACCAAATTCATGAGACAATTGGGGGAACATTCTACATCCAAACCATGATAACAGGGTTGAAAGAGAGGCAATGATCAGCTAGGAAAGGGATGTCTCTAATGTGTTATAGAATTTGGAATTCACGTATTTATAAAATAAAAATAATAAACTGCATCTCTACAATAATTAGTTGAGTAAAAGGAAATTGATTCTACATATTTTTACATCTGTGCAGTACATACTCACATAAAGTTTAATGTAGTTTAAACATTGAGGTACTTTATGTAAAAGCCCACCTAGAATGACAAGAAAAATATTCAGATGGGAAAGGCATTGTTAGTTGGAAGTACAGATGAGCTTGTGGCGTCTTTCGGATAATGTTAAATTTATTGTTCTGAACATAAACATTATATGGTAATATAAACTAAAATCCTATTTGTCCAAAACACTTTTCAGGTATGTCATTGCATAATTCCACATCAAAATGGATTGGTAAACTACAGATAATGACGTGTTTAAGAAACCACTACTATACCACATTTCAGAACTCCGGGGTTTTGGAATAATCTGGCAATTTTTACACTAAATTTGCACCAGAAATATGAGTGCCTATAGTCGGCACTGATTTATATAGTTCTGATCTGAAATGCCCCTCAAAGGTCCTTGTTTTAATACTCAGTCCTCATTTCAGCACTTTTGGAAAGTGGGAGAAATCTTTAAGAGGTAGAAGGTTTTGGATAATTGAGGTGGCACCCTCAAATGGATCGTGGAACACTGGCCTCTTCTCTTCTTTTTACTCCCTGGTTACCTGAGCTGAGCAGCTTTTTCGGATATGAGCCTCACACCCACCATGATGAATTAGCTCAAAAGCTACAGGACCAACTGACCATAGAGTAAAACCTCCAAGACTGTAGGTCCAAATAAACCTTTCCTCCTTTTACATTATCTCAGGTATTTTGTTGCAGGAATGGAAAGCTGATTAATAAACTAATCTATGACCACATTTCTACTATTGCATCTGCCACATGTGTTATAATATTGATGTGATTCCATAGGCAATTCATGACAACCAAATACATGAGACTTTTGGTGGACATTCCAGATCCAAACCACGATAACAAGGAACCAGCTTTCTGAAACAGATGAAATCTTTCTCTGTGTATGACGTCCCCAAAATAAAAAAAAAAATCTTTCATAGTTGCTAATACGAAAAAACAAAATCAAAGTAAAACAAAATCTGTGTATCTACTTATTTTGGTGTTCTTTTCCTCCACGAAATGATGTACATTATTTTATGTGCTTCTTTAAGAACTTCTTATTGTGTTTTGGATCTAGAATGTTCCCCAAAAGTCTCATGCATTTGGACTTTACAGATTATCTCTGGAACCATGTGCTGTTGGCAGGTTGGGGTTTGGTCTGGAGGAGTGAATTATGGGTGCGTGGTAGAGGACAGTCATGTGGCAGATTGGATTATAGACATGTGGTGGGGCTTACCACATTTCTCGCACTTGGAAGGGGCAGATCACTCGGAATATTGCCTCCTGCTTCCACCTCTGCCTCTGCCCCGTAATCCATAGTTGCTGGCTGCCTGAGGGGATTGTGACCTTCTGAAACTGTGAGCTAAGATAAACCTTTCCCCACCTGATTTATAGATGTTGGGTATTTAGTCATAGCAATGAAAAAAAAATCACTAAGACACTTCTAAATTGCACACAACTCAAGGTGGGATTTACAGGTCAGAGGGTTTATTTACTCATGTTGTACTTGCAAATTAGAACAGTGTACACTCCAATCAAAAGTTTATAAAACTATTTGCACCAATGCCAATACTAGTTATGATGAAATTTAATAAAAATTATAAACAAAATAATCTCATTGCTTTAATTTCTATTTTTTCCAATTTTAGTTCAAAAATTATTTCCAGTGCTTTAACACGCTTATCTAAAGTGTTAAAATTATTTTGAGTGAATTTATCAGTATGAAATATGTCTTAGTTATTTTGTTGTTGCTGGGACAGTATAACTGACATCCACATCTTAGGGAGGAAAGATTTATTTTAGCCTCCGGTTTCAGAAAGTCACAATCCATTCATGGGTGGGCAGCTTGAAAATGGTGGAATCTCATGAAGGGGCCACAGCTAGAGCCAGAGATGCAGCCCGTACTCTGGAGACAGAGACCCTCAAGGCATGGCAGAACAGAAAAGTCTGAGAGGAAGGGCAGGACCAGCACCCCCCCACCCCCAACCCAGGTCAAGCCCAAGCACCCGCCCCCCAGCCAGGCTCCGCCTCTAAACACTTCGCAGCATCCATAGGTACTTGAGGTTTTTGGGGGATACTCCAGATCCAAATCATGACAATATTTGCCAACATCATAATTGCTTATTATTTAAAATGCATCATGGCACAATACATAAAAATTTTTAGTTGCAAGAAAAAAAAATCCAGGATACTAGGAGAGTCTGATGTTATGAACAAAGAACTCAAGATTAATGGTGTGTTTAAACAATGATGAATGTTGTTGGATGTTACATGAAATGAGAAGAGATATAAGTTATTCCTATTTTACCAGACAGTTTAAAAGACAAATAAAATTAGCTGTGATAATTTAAGGAATATACGATATTAAAATACATAAACTGTGATATCAAAGCATAAAACATGGGGAGATAGAGTAAAAATGTTGAATTTTTATGAAATCAATGTTGTTTTCAGCATAAAATAGCCTGTTAGAAAGGTAACCACCAAGTAGACCATAGAATATAAATCTGTAGGAACACTGGCTACCCTTATCCTTCCCAGAATTCCCCTACTGTGGAGGCTGAGGAGACATGATCATTTGATTCCAGAAATTCAAGACCAGCTTGGGAAACCAAGTGAGACTCCATCTTGAAAACAAGCAAGGAAACAACAATAATAACAACAAAAATACCTGAAGGAAAAAATAAAGAACCAAAGACTCCTACTAGAGAATAACAATCTAAATGTAAGGATCTAAAAAAAAATGTAAGGAAAGCAAGAGAGGACAGAAAGGAACGAGGCTTCAGCAAAACACCTGAAGACAATTAAGAGAAGGCCAACATTAAATAATTTATTTACCTTTTTGTAAATATTCATTTTTAAACGTAGAGTAAATGCTCATGTCAATGACACATAGTGTATTAAGATTAAGAAAATCAAGACTGAACTATATCCTACCTAAAAGAGGTCTCATTTTACCTTGAAAGGCATGCATGTCTTGCAAGTAAAAAAACCGATATTCCATTCATATAGATACTAAAAATAATAGAAGTAGCTGTATTCTATATTTACATCAAGTAAAACAGAACTTCAATTTAAAAAAATGAGGTCATTATACAACAAGAAAGGGGTCCTTTCTTTAAGAGGATATAACAATTATGAAGATACGTATATCTAAAGCATATGAATATCTAAAGCAAATATTAGTAGATCTAGGAGAAGAAAGGGAGTGCAATACAGTACTGAGAGGGGACTTTGGTACTCCACTTACAGAAACAAGGTACTGAATTTGGATCAGGTAATTTAATGGAATGCTGCAAAAACATGATATGAAATGGTGACCCATGTCATTTAAATTTATTAAAAGGAGAGGCAATATGGACAGAGTTGAAGTTTTGTGGTCAATGGATTTTATACTTTGCTGAGAAGGGTGAACTACTGAGTTTGTCGATGATGAGCTAGAACACCAGCAGCTGGTTATCGCTGAGTGCCGGGACTCAAGTTGAAGATTTTGAGATAATGAAAACCTGAGCCACGAGGTGGCCCGTTGGGTAGTAGAACTGAAAACAGGAGGTGGCGAGTAAGGTTTCTGGAGGTAAGGTGTTCAAAAGACCGCGAGACAATTTGTTAGGGGCCATTGTCAGAGATGCCATAGCAGGACAGAAGGATGCAGGATTTGGGGTGAAAAGTAAAGGCGGGGGAACAGGTGCAGGAGTCGTCATCAGGGCGTGAGGGATGTAATTACGGTTTTGGTAGTTGATAACAAATGAGTGTTTATTGTGTGGCCAAGTCAGATGACGTCAGCTCCCCGAGCAGTGTGAGATCTGAAATACAAAGTCAGCTGAACTGGGAGCCTCAGTGGAGAGTGTGGAAAAACTTATCCTGCCTCCGGATAACGTGTGAATAATTGTAACCAAAATTCCAAGAAAAAAAAAACTTAAGCAGCCATTGAACAGCCTCCATGGCCGAGGACAGGCAAGAAGAAAGGGGAAGGGTGCTTTCAGAAAGAAGATTAAGGTTGAATAGGAGTTTGCAGGTGACAGGTCAGTAGAGGGTACAGGCACAGGGTCTAGCTCGGCAGTGGTGCTACCTAGTCTGTCCAGTTTCTGGAACACAGCACTGGACACCCACAGCTCAAGAGGGAAGATGCATTAATTTCATGGTTTCAGGGGCTTTAATCCACAGGCAACAGAATCTAAGCCAGGAACATCACGGTGAAACCAGGGGCAGAACAAAGTTGCTGAGTTCTGGTGGCCAGAAATCAGCACAGAACGGTGGCAGAGAGGAAGGTGTAAGGGACCAGGTAGAGTACCCAAGGCCACTCGCCCGGACATGCCCAAGATGGTCCTCCACCAACCGCAGGCCAGATCCCAAAGCCAATCAGGTCGGCACCTCACCCTAATACCACAGTGGCCCACGTGAGGAGGGATACAGAGGTGTGCCCAGGACAGAGCTCGAAGGGTAAGCTGGGAGATGCAGGATTCTCTGTGTGACCACATGCAGGGTGAGGCCGGTGCAGAGACCTTGAAGAAAACAAATAATCTATTCAACCTGGAAGGTCTGGGGCTGCAGCAAGTTTTTGTCGTGTACAGGAGTCACGGGGCAGATGGCTGAAAGCTCTGCAGAAGGCTGATCGCTTACGCAGACGGAAACCTGAGACTGTTGGGGTCTCTTGCCTCCTGCAAAAAAAGAGAGCCTGTCATAGACCATGAATTGACGGTCTCGTCTGAGTACGTCGTTCTGAATTGAACTTTCCCCTCCTCGTCTCCTCGTGTGTGATTCCAGAGCATCAAGTGATAAAGTTACTGGCAAATCTCGGGAAATCTGAGTCTCTGGGAAGACGGAGTTTCACTCTCTGAATTCCACACACTGTGCTGTGTGTCTAGATCCGCCCTCTGGAGGGCCGGGCACAATCCCTTTCCAAAATCCCTTGTGAATATCACTCCCCGTGATCCCCTCCCTGAGGAAACACAGGCCTCTTTGTCTAGTTTATTTGATCTTAATCTCTTTCAGACAGAGCCTGGGTCTGTGCTGTCTGCTGTGGCGGTGGCCGTGGTAAATCATTCTTCGCTCAAGACCAACAAGAATCAGTGAGAGAATGTGTTTAAAAAAAAAAAGAAAAGCCAAGACCAAGTCAGCCAGGAAGAGATCTCTCAGTGGAGAATTCCTTCCTTTGCCTGGGAGATTTTAAGAAAGTGATAATCAGAGGAAATTACAGAAGCCCAGCAGCTGATCTGGAGAATTTTAAATCCATGGTGAAGCCCTGATACATTGCTAAGCACGCAGCGCTGCGGCAAGTGGCCAAGTGGCAGACTTGCACAGACTGTCTTCTGTGTGTTTATAAGATACGGACATCTTATTCTGGTATGTGTATCTGAAAACACTCACAGACACACACACACACACACACACACACACACACACACACACACACTCACGAACTCAGTGTACGTTTGAAATTCTCTGTCCTCCAGGTCTCAGGGCTCTTGCTCCAAGGAGCTGCCCTAGTAACTTACGTTCTCAAGGAGCCGCTCTTGGTAAGGATTCTGATTATTCCTGCAAGCGTTTCCTGAAGTGTCCTCTCCACATAAAAATTTTAAAATGACAACCCCGCCTCCTTTTTTAAAAATTGGAGTAATGAACAGAGAGCTGCTCTTGGAGTCAGACTCCTCTTCATTGGATCTTAGGCCTGCAACAAATTAGGCAAATAAGCCAGGCAAGTTGGTGCACACCAGGACTGAAAAAAAATTAAACAAATGATTTTTGGGGAAAAAAAAGACTTTTCTGGCCTCAGTCTTCTTGTCTATGAAATGAAAGAACAAAACCTTTCAGTTCTACATCCTGAGAACCGTAAAGCAGAATCCCAAAAGAAAGCGAGCTGCACTGCCCCTTAGCAAGGCAAATGGCAACACATGGATAATCAAAGACATTCAAATGTAAAATCATTGCTATTTCAATGCTTCTTATGAAAACAATAAAGGCAAAACAAAGGAACGTATGTGCTGTTTTCAGTGTGGAAAAAAGAGACCCTTTAAAGCGTGGCTGGTGTGTGTAACATGGAACATCAAATTGAAAAGCCATTTTTGAGAAAATTAAAAACATGTCAGCTCAACAGTTCAACCTCTGAAATACTTGTTTATACGCTTCATAATAAATATATAGTAAGTGTAGGAAGAAAAAGGACGGGGATGGGTGGGGGAAAGGGAGGAAGGAAGAGGCGAGGAAGGAAGGGAAAGCGGGGGAGCTTGGCCACAGGAATCTACACAGCGTGTTCCTTCCTGAGTGAGAGCACCTTCGTGGCCACGTGTTTTGCTTTATAAATTAATGGAAAGTGATGATCTCCTGTAGGGTAAGAGTGATATGCACATTATTTTTATCTTCTAATAATAATGAATTTTGCTGGGTTTTCATTTACTCCTTTAAGAAGATATATAGTATATATGGTAAATCCTGAGCAAGAACCTAGGTATAGTAGAGAGAGGGTGAAGAATGCAAGTGAACTTTCTGCCCTCCTTAAAAAAGTAGATATTTAGAATGACATAGGTAAGTGTTGAGAATAGGAGTTGGAGGATGGAGAGCGCTCAGGAGGGGAAGCCGCTGTGCTGTGGTGGCACTGGGCACGTGTCTGGAGAAATCTGTGCACACAGCTGGGGAAGACTGAAAGCGGCACAAGGAACCACATGTGCACAGGCTGTGCAGAGAGCATCTCTTGGCATGTGAGGGCAAGAGCCAAGAAGCCAGCCTGGCTGGCGTGGAGGGAACAACAGGACTGCTCTCCCTGTGTTTGTAGGACCCGTGTGAGTGCATGTGCGAACCCTGGTAGAAATAATGGTATTAATAAAAAGTGAGACCAGGCTGTTGGAGGGTCTGGAGTGCAGATTCTGTGTGATCATGAAAATCATAGGGCGAATTTGGATTTCAGTCAGAGAATCGTCGGGGGAGTTTTGAGTATGGTAGTGACATGATCCAAGGTGACTTTTAAAGGAAACACCATTGTGATGTCTGTGTTGAGACCAGAAAGGGAGAGAGGGAAAGGATAGAGGCGGGTAGGCAGGTATTCAAGCCACCCAGGGAGATGGCAGATGGTGTGGTGGGGTCAGGGCAAGGGTTCAGATTTCGGATTTGGGTCTCTGGTATCCTCAAGGTAGGTTGCCAAATAAACTGGATGAATTGTGACGCCGAGAAGTGGAAATTAATACTAGTCATCTTTAAAAATAAGTCTAAATTACCGGTAGGATGGAACTTTTAGTTTTTTCATTTACTGAAATGAGAACCAATGTAAGAGTACATGTGTATTATTCTTTCATATCTTCTTTATTTTTTTACTCAATTTCCTCTTTTTTCTTCTTTTTCTTCCTCCTCTTTCTTGTGACCCCCCTCCCCCTACAGAATCAGGAATTCAACTTTTAACACGGTCGGTTTGAGACAATTACAAGACATCATCAAATAGTATTATCGACGAGGTTCTTGGGGTCAGTGACAACACCCACCATTCTTCTATTCCAGTCTTTTTGCTTAATGTCGGAATAAATGACTTGATTGTGTTTGGAGATTAGTTTTGGGTCATGTAGTAGAAATTCAGCATAATAATACGAAGCAAGGATCTACAGGACTCAACTTCAACTAAGAATGTATTTCCTGGTAATTTCACTATTCATGACATATTAAAATTGACACATTCTGGTACAAGGAGAACTTAACAACACATACCCTTCATAGGTGTTTCTCTGTGTTCTTGCTTGAGAAAATCCGTACTTCTGTGTGTCTTCCTCCCTCGATGAGGCTTGGTTATAGGGAAGGAGGACACTCCCCACAGGGTGTTAGAGTCTGGAGGGTCAAGCGTACCTACGGAATGGTGTCCACCAAGATTTACCTCATGCAGGAAGTGCGCTCATCCCATCTCCGGAAGCAGGAGGAACAAAGCTAATCGCCATCCTGAAGCGTTTTACTGAAAATGCGCCCCAACTTTGTTTCAAGTCAATCCAAAGCAAAATCTATTTCAAAATGAGAAAAAAAAAATAAAAGCATCTTCACTTTCTAAGCAGTAACATCTGGCCAATTAAGCCCCTGGCGAGAGAAACGATGATGGGTTGTTTTGCAGTTTCAGCTCTTCTTTGACATTTCCTTTTTAAAAAAACCAAGTGGCCACACCGTCTGCACACCTCGCAGAGGAAGCAGCTGCGGGGATGGAGGGGCTGGAGGCTGCGGGTCTTGACGTGTAATCAAGGTGTTTGCCGGGGAATTAGGCATCTCACCTTGGGAGTGTGACTTGCTTTTATGAACAGGATATTTCTTTTCTGTGGGTTCAGGCAAAACCTTCATATTTTATGAGGGGTTTGTAAAAAGTTTATGATCATTTTTGAAGCGTTTCTCTCTTGATAGACGCTTGCTACAAATCTCTAAATGACATTGGCGCTTAACTAGAGAACAATAAGTCATAGTCAACATGGGCATCACAGAGCAAGACTCAGGCTCCTGTTTTAGTGAAAAATTTGTAGTTGTGAGGAAAGCAAACAACAGTGTATCTTAATCACAGGAGGGAACATGTCGGGTCCTCTAACACTAAGTACGGGGAGATAATAGAAGTCATGGCTCAGTTAGGTGGTCACCTGGTGAAGGCTGGAACCTATCTCTCTCTTTGTTCTTTTTCTTCACAAATGTCTTGGGTAGCCAAAGTTTCTTGGGAGTCCATATGACTTTTAGAATGAATTTTCTATGTCTGCAAAGGTATCAATGGGATTTGGATTTTTTCTTTTTTCTTTTTTTAGAGGGCGCTCTGTAGTCTGGGCTGGTCTTAAACTTACTACATAGCCCAGGCTGGACTGAAACTCACAGCAATTCTCCTGCCTCATCCTCCTGAGTGCTGGGATTACACTGCATTGCCACTTCAATTTTAAGTGATAACGGGGAACTGAACCCAGGGCCTTGTGCACGTTAGGCAAGCACTCAAACACTGAGCTATGTCCCCAGTCCTCAAAGGGATTTTGATAGGCATTTCCTTAAGTGTGGAGATTTATTTTAATAACATTATCACCTTAGCAATATTAAGTCTCCTAATACATGTTCACGGAAGTCTTTTCATTTATTTATATCTTCTTGAATTTCCTTCATCAATGTTGTACAGTTTTCAGTGTACAGGATTTTTTGCCTCCTTGATTAACTTTATTTCTAAATATTTTATTTATTTATTTTAGAAACGAGGTCTCGCTCTGTCACCTAGATTGGTTCTGAACTCACTACAGAGCCCAGGCTGGCCTTGGACTCATGGCGATCCTCCTGCCTCAGCCTCCTGAGTGCTGGGATTATGGATGTGTTCCACCAAGCCAGGCTTGTGTGGTGCTGGGGAATTGAACTCAGGGCTGTGCGCTTGCTAGGCAAGTGCTTTAACCGCTGTGCCATTCCTCCGGCCCTAAATATTTCATTTTTGATGCTATTGTAATGGAAATTGATTTGTAATTTTTCATTTTGAATTGTTTGCTAGTAATATATAGAAGTGTAACTTATTTTGTGTGTTTCTGTTATAGTTTGCAACTCTGCTAAAGTTCCTATTTTCCTACCTGTGTGTTCTGGAGTCTTTAAGAATACAAAAGATCATATTATTCGTAAAGAGAAAGTTTTCCATCTTTCTTTCCAATGTGGATACATTTTATTTGTGCTTGCTCTACTGCTGTGGCATGACCAGGGATCTCCAAACTCAGGCTACGGACAGGTGTTGTGGTTTGGATCTGGAGCATTTCCCAAAAGCCCCATGTGCCTATGGGTACTGTATATTGTGTGCATAGGCCTGGGTGGAAGGGGCAGGTGCTCGTGATTTGACCTGGACCGCTGTGTGCTGGTTCGGGCCTTCCTCCCAGGCTTGTCTCCATTTTGCCATGTGGCGAGGAGTTTTGTCTCCAGCTCTGACCCTGGACCTGACCCCACCCCTGCCATGTGGTCCCACCATTTTCCAGGCTCACACCCTTGGACAAACTGTGGCCATATGAAATGGCGAGCCAAAATAAATCTTTCCTCCCTGAAATTGTGGATGTCAGGTATTGTGTCCCAGAAACTGGAAAGTAACTAAGAAAACAACCAGTATCAGTCCATGGCCTTGGAAAGACAGGGCCACAAGGCAAGTGGGTGGTGATCAGGCGGTGAGTGGTGGGTGAGCTCCATTTCCTCTCCACACTTTCTATAAGGTTCTAAGGCCACGTGGAACTGACAGGAGGCAGAGCTGTGCTCCCTGCTCTCCTGCTGCTGATCACCAATTCAAGGCCATCCTCCACCAGCCCACTGCATAGGAAGTCCTCACTCCACTGCTCATTCTTTGGGAGGGCGGTCTTCAACTAAACCGGCTCCTGGTGTCAAAAGCTTAGGGACCACTGGCTAGAGCTTCCAATCCTGAGTTGTTTACAAGTAGAAAAAAAAAATGGGTATCTGTGTCTAGTTCTTGATCTTACAGGAAAATATTTAGTCTTTTACTGATATGTATGATGTTGGCTGTGGAATTTTTGGTCTTTACTAATATAATTTCCTTATATTTTATATTGTAGTCTGTTGTTCTAGGAAAGTGAATTGAAATTTGTCAGTTGCTTTTTCTGCATCAATTGAAATGATCCTTTATCATTTTCTTTTCTATGGTTCATGTAGTAACTGCGTAAGAAGAAATCACTCCCTCTGACCCACACCCATCCCTTGGGAGCATGGTCTTCAACTAAACCAGTTCCTGGTACCAAAAAGCCCGGGGACCACTGGTGTATTACACTGATTAATTTCTTCATGTGGAAGCACTCTTGCATTCCAAGACCATGTAACAATTGCTCTCCGTGTATAATATGTTACTACATTGCTTTGTCTTGTTTGATAAAATTTCGCTGGCTATTTCTGCATCAATATCCCGTAGTGGAATCGGTTTATGCTGTTCTTTTCTCCCATGGTCGTCGTCTGCTCTGGAACTACAGTAGCCCCGACCTCGAGGAGCTAAAGAAGTGATCTTTTTCATGTTTTAGAAGAGTTTCAGAATTGGTGTTAATTCTACTTTAGAATTAGCTAATGAAGTCAACTTTTCATTGGGTTTTTGTTTGTTCCAAAAGATTTTTTTTTTATGAATAGATTCTCCCTGTTTAAATTTTCCATCTCTTTATGATTCAGTCTTATGTTTTTAGGAATGTGCCCATTTCATCAAAGTTAATTAATACAGTATGTTATCTTGGCACTTTTTATTTATGTAAAATCAATAGTAACATCCCCATTTTTATTTCAGATGTTAGTAATCTGAGATTGCTCACTTTTTTCTTAACCAATCTATCTAATCAATCATTGGTTAATTTTGCTAACGTTTTCAGACTTATTTTGTTTCATTGATTTTTTACTAGTGCCTGTTCTCTCTTTTCACTGTATAACTATTTCTTAGTTAAAGTTTATTTCTTCTGATATTGGTATAGTCACCCTGCTCTCTTTTCATTGCTGTTTATGTAGAATAATCTTCTTATATCTTTTTGCTTTTAATGTATACATGTGCTTACTCTAAAGTATGTTTTTTACAGACAAAAATCTAAAAGAAAAATCCATTCTTCCAATATATATCTCCTGCTTGGGGTGTTTAATCTGTTGACATTTAAGTGATTATGATAAGGAAGAGCTTACTGCTGACATTTTGTTATTTATTTTCTAAATGTCTCAGGTTTATTGCCCCATTTCCTCTCTTACAGCCCTCTTTGTGCCTATGAGCCCTTCTCAGGACAGTTTTGATCCCTTCTCTTTTCCTATCATATACATTCTATAATTTTATGTGTATTTTTATGGCTAATAAATATGCCATCATGAAATTACAGTGATCTCTCTCTCCATCTGTGTCGGGGGCATATTGTTAGGGATTGAACTCAGGGCCTCCTGCAAGCTAGGCTGGGCTTGACCTCTGAGCTCCATCCTATTATAACTATCTATTTTAAGCTGATACCCATTAACTTTCAATTATTTATAAACACTCTACAGCTTCACAGCCGATATTATTGATATCACAAATTGCTTCTCTCTCTGATTTATATAGATTACCTTACCATAGATCTATAATTATCTTACTTTTTTGCTTTTGCCTTTTAAGTTTTGGGAAGGTGGAAGTAGAATTATGAACTGAAATTGAAATAATGATGGGTTTAATGTTTATGTATTCATATTTATAAGACCTTTATATATTCATATGGCTTTGGATAGTAGTCTAGAATTCTTCAATTTACAGGACTTCATTTAGTATTTTCCTTTTTTGAGAGAGGTTCTAGTGGTGTTGTCCTCTCTCAGTGCTAACTTACCTGGGATGTCTTCGGCTCTTCCTCACTTAAAGGACGTTTTCATGAGACACAGCATTCTCAGCTGGGAGATTTTTTTCTCTCAACACTTTGTCCTCCCAATTCCTTTTGATCTGCAAGATCTCAGCAGAAAATCGTCTGCTAATTTTTGGCGATTGCTTGTATCACATTTTTTCTCGCTGGTTTCGCCCTTTGTCCTGGCATTCATCGTTTTAGTCCTATGTCTCTCTGGATAGTTTCTTTGGACTTATTTTTGTTTTGAGTTCACTGTTCTTCCTTTACTTTCTAGCCATTTCCTCCGTTTTAGGAAGTATTTAGTCACTATTTCTTTACACATTTTTTTTTCTTTTACCTTTTTTTCTTTTCCTCCTTGGACTCTCACAATTTATACTGTCCCACTTGGTGACACCAATAAATCCTTTAGACTTTGTTCACTCTCACTAGTTTTCCTGTTGTCCCTCAGATTAAATAATTTTAAATTAATTGGCTTCACATTTATTGACTCTTCTATGACAGTCTGCTGGTGAATCCCTCTAATGATTTTTTAAGTTCTTTTTTTAATTTCTCCAGAATTTCTGTTTGGCTCTTCACAACTTGCCTTTGCTTTTGGTCTCATTTTGTTCCTAGAGAGTTTTCCCGATTTCCTTTAGTTCTTTATCTGCATTCTGCATTAGGTCTTGGAGTTAAGACAGTTGTTAAAAGTCTGTTTTTGTGTAAATCCAATGATTATGTTTCTTCAGAGATAGATTCTGCAAATTTATTTTTTCTTAGAAAAGCCATATGCTTTGTGATATTTGGCTGAAAATTGGGCATGTGAAAACTGCCCGTCTTTGCAGCCTGATGCTGTACAGGGGAAGCCTTTGCTGAGCAATCCAACATCAAGGCCTCATGTGCTGCTAGGCCTTGACAGGCTTTTCTTTTCTTCCTCTGAGCTCTTCCTCATGTGCTCCTCTTTTCTTCCTCTTCCTCAGGGGCTCTTCCCATAGCTCCGTATATTCTGCTCCTAAATACCACAATTTCCCTGGGATTCTTATGCTTTCTCGTGCTTTGGCTGCTCTATTCAGTTCCTCAATTAGTAATGTCTTAACCCAGCCATTTGTGGGTCTGTATTTTTCTTGCAGCTTTCAAAAGCCAAAAGCTGAGATCGCATGAGATCACGGGAGCTTTTAGGTACCAGAGTCCAAGTTGGGAGATTCAGAAATCAACCTCTCGGGTATCCTAAAGACAGGATAGAACATGGTAACTTTGTTCCCTTGTGCCCTTGCTGGTTTGTAGAAGATCAACCCAGTACTTCTGCACCAGGCAGGGATTTGTACAAGGGCAGGTAAAATGCTATGTGTTTTCCTGCTGCTTGACTGTGGCTTTTTTGTGAATTTGCTTTATCACTGTAGAATTTTGAGCATTTTCTAGAGCGCCTATAAAGTTATTTTAGACAGTTTCTATTTTTTTAATTTAAACTTTCCATGGAAGATAAAGCGCCTGAAACTTCACAGTCAACCATGTTGCCGACCTCAAACCCAGTTGTTACGGCTCACATTTAAAATGTTGCCCAAGAGGCTCCTGTATTCACAGGTGAAGCTTCCAGAGGGCAATTGGATGAAGAAGGCGTTAACGTTACGAGGGGCCAACCTATTGATACTTGATAGTTAAATGGGGTACTAGGAAGTGGGCTCCATTTGGAGAAAGTGGGTTCCTGGGTGGCAGGACACATCTTTAAGAAGATGTCTTGTCCTCTGCTCCTTCTTTTCTCCTGATTCCCTTGTTCTGCCTCTGCTCCCCGACAGTCATGAGATGAGCGGCTTGCCTCCACAGTGCTCTACCACTACGCCGCCTTTGCCTTGAAGCCGGTTCCTTACTGGCTGAAGATCCTGAAACTACTACCTAACACCAGCCTTTCCCCCTTTAAGTGTGTATGCCAGGTTTTTTGCCCTGGGAACAGTAAGCCCAACTAATGCAACCTGCCCTTTTGTCAATTTGCTGGAAGTGTCACAGGAGAACTGATGGTCTTGCCAATGGGAGTTCTCAGCTGGGTTGGAAACTCAAATGTATGCCCTGGGTATCAATGGGACTCTAATTCCTTTTTTTGAGTTAATATGCAATCTTACAGAAGTCTCTGAGAACTGGAAGGGCAGAAACAACTAGTCTCAAGAAGCTCTTTTGTCAGACATTATATTTTCCCAATTAACATTTCTGTAGACTTTCTGTTAAGGATGAAAAGATTAGACAAAGTTGGCCGTCACTGTAATTGTTCCTCTGACCTTTTTCTGAACACAGGAAGTAGGACCATCAAGTCAGATTTATGTCAATTTGCAAACCAGAGTGGATTATTGCTTGCTAGGGGTACTGCAGAAGAATTAACTTTTAATTGAAGTGACCCAGAAAAGGAAGCTGTTTCAGTAGAGACCTTCTGCCCTAAGAAATTGGCTTTTAATGACCAATTTCCTTTCATGTCAGTTCGCTGGAGGTGGTTAGGTTCAGGAATCTTTTAGCCACCTCTGATACTGGAGAGGAAAAGTAGCAGAAAGTATAGACTTTAATTAAATTTGCTTTTCTGACAGCAAACTAAGAGTGCCAGAAGTCTGTTAAAAAATGTCAGAAAGGGAGGAAATTATTGTGTGCTGTTAAATAATGGAATATCTAAGCAATTAGGTCCTTGACCTTGAAGTTTCCTTATTACAGAATTGCTCATACGCTTAGGACTTAAAAAATGAGTGTGGACACAAGCTCCTTGGAAATGCTTGTCACTGATTACAGCCATTATATTCTCATACTTCTGAATTTTGGCCTCCTCTCCTTCTTGCATTCATATATTATGAAAAAACTGATACATATAGTGCGCCCATTTAAAAATTGATAGGTTAGTTGAATTATTTTCTACATTTATTTTTCCATTTTCTATTCATCTAGGATACTTAGGCTGTATCATTATGATGCAGTCATGAGATTATTTTCTTTCAATTAAAGGAAATGTTGTGTGCTATCCTTGCCAGCTACATGATGGGACTCTAACCAAGAAATGACCTGCTCATGTTTAAGGAAGAAGAGGGCTTACTGCATTGGCAACATAGCTTGAACAGCATGGGGCTATTGAAAATCTAATTATGTTCTCCTACTCTTCTCCTGTGTGACTTAAAGAAAGTAAAGAAACACACAAGCGGCAGAGAAAACCATCTACTAAATGAAGCACTTGATAAATATACTCATTAAACAAACAAGGAGGTACTAGGTGTAAATCCACATAGGCATGATCTTGCTTGACATCTTTCTAGTTGAAATGTAATTATTAGTTTCTTTTTACTAACACATTTCCTAGAATAGAGAGGAGTTGATAGAATAAAGGGTGGGGGAAGCACACTGACTAGTTTCTTAATTTTTAATGAGCTTTATAAACCTTGAAGTTTCAAAATGCTCTATGCTGGTCATGTACATTACAAATCATAAATAAAGCTTTTTTGGGGAAATAGTTTTAAAAACCTACTACATGGATAAAAGTAAATAACTTTTTGCATCAGTCATGGCAAGGACAATCCAGGATTATAGTAACAATTTTCTTTGTTTGAAAGGAACCCTGAACACATGCAGATGTTGGCAGATAGAAAGTGTCAGGGGTGTCAGTATGAGGAAAAAGTATGTTAACCCCACCCTGCTCTTCAAAAATTGTTTCATTTTGATACCCCAAAGAACAGGCCTTTTTTTATTGGCAAATACAGTCATTATTGCAATAGCTAAACACACAGGGGCCACATCAGAGTGGAAAAATAAACATCAATTTCTTTGCTAAAATCAGTAAGGTTTTGTAAAGAAAGTCAGCGACCATTAGTAGGGAGGATTTTATTTCTGATTTTTAACTACTTCTTTCCATAATTTTTCAATATGTACTTACTTGTAGGTCTGAACAAGTAGCGTAGGGGAAAATGAAACTGTTGTTCCAGTATGTGAGTGTTTTGAAATCTGGAGTCATCAGAAGATTCAGAATGAATTGTCCATAAGCACAGACATACATTTGGATACTGGTAAGTTAAGTCTTTCCTGCCCCCCTGCTCAGTCAAGTTCCTGGGGTAGAAAATTAGAAAGATTTCTAATCCCAGTAAGCTACACACATACTTGTTTTCCTGCAAAGATTTCCTAATGAGATACCTGAGGCTTAGTCACTGTCAACAGGCAGTTTCTGTTCGTGGAAATTTATCTTTAATTAACAAATTCTTATAATTTTCTACCCATATTCAGATCCACCTATCCTAACAATTTTGATTGTTTCTCTCTTCGCTGATCAGTGGTTCTTTACTCCTAATTTTCAAGGAAACAGTGTAGGAAATGCAATCCTACTTTCCATGTCCCAGGTGAGCCCTTTCAGCATTAGAAGGTTCTGTGCAGGAAGCACCCTGATGGGAACCTTTGCCTGGATATTAGGCAGTCTTTGATCTTTCTCCTCACTGCTCTGCAGGAAGGAGGGTCACTCCCAGCTCCTGCTGACCCAGCTGTGTTCTCAGCCTTAGTACTCTTTTGATACCCGTGGTATCCTTGGCCTCTTGAGGTAAAGTGTTGGCTGGTAGGGAAGGTGAGGACACAGGACTCAGATTCAGGGTGCTTGCTTGAGGGGTGAGATTAAAGATTAAAAAACCTAGAAATCTCAGATCCATCTTTCTGATCATGATGTCAACAACCTAATGAGCTTCTAATCCAGCCACATAGAGTCTGTCTTTAGCAGAAAATTTGGACAGACTGAGTAAAGCCTCACAGCAAAATAAAATAGGAAGGCCACATTAATAATGCTGAATGCCTTGAAATAATAACAAATAATGAATTGCATTTGAGTTAAACTAAGTCAATCTTTTGAAAAGGTTTGGAGTATCCACATTGTAGAGGGCCAAGCTGTCTGTTTTTATATCTGTCTGTTCATTTGTAAAATCCAAGCCCGTCTCAAGAACGTATCACTGAAATAGAAGGTAGAGTTTGAGAAACTCACATAAAATATTGCCAGAAATTACTTTTTATAGTAAGTAACACCTTCAGCTCTTGTTTATATGTGGTTGACTTAGAATAAGATTTGTTAGTTTTGCAACCCGAGGCAGTTAATAGGAGCCAACTGGAGACAGAAGAGGAAGGAGAGATTTCTTCGTCACTTCCAGTTCCCAGGCAGAGTTATAGACGCCAGGAATGGAAGGGAAGACGGTCGTCTTCCATTAAGATGAGCGATCGTTTAGAAAGAAAGAGAAGGTTGTTGCTCTTTAGTTTCATTTGTGTGTTAGCAGAAGTCCCAGAGTTTTCAATTTGATGTCTCCTACCTCCACCGTGATTTCTAGAAAGCACAGCTTCGGTTAGTTATCTTTTCAACATACTCGTGGATCTGCTGATGGCGCAACTCTGGAAATCCGTCACACAGGAAAAGATGTCCTCTAAGGGGAGTTAGGAAACCTCTGCAGGGTTTCATACTGTAATATGGTGAGCGGAATGCAAAGCTTTTGTTAAACATTTTCGTTTTAGCTTCGTGAAGTTTCCTTTTGATCTGAGTTTCTTTCACTGACAGTAAACAGCGCTCATTCAATTGCTTAGCTTCTGTCTTAGAATTTCTAATGTCAATGTCTAACGTCTATTATCCTCAACACCGTGTATCCCGTCTCATTCATCCATTCGTTTATTCGGTTTCACATATTCCTCACACATGTCTACTTTTCCTTTGCATAGAACAAAGAAGACCATCCTAGAGCACTGCGCTGTTAAGGAGCCCAACGTCTATTACACGTGCAGACCAATGATTTTCCACAATACATATATGAATAACAATAACAAGGATGGAAGTACACACCAGAGGAATTAACACAAGTCAGAGAGAGAAATGAAAATACATCCTGAAGTGTGTGAAACCATATTAGAAGGTTTTTGAAGGCAAAACAAAAAAGAGTCAAAAAACTCTTATTTCGAATTTCCCAAAGCAACTGGAGTATGTTTGGTAGGTAGACAGCTGAGGCTTGTTGAGTGAATTCCACACAATAACATGTTAAAAGGCAGCAGACCATAAACTGCTGTCCTGTAGGTTTCTAGTCAGGACATACTGAACTCAGAATGTTTTAATAGAAGGTTAAGCTCCGTATGATTCCTCCGTCTGCACCCTCTACTTATTTCCAGCTATTTTCATACATTACCCACATCTCTCAAGAGTTCAATTCTTTCTACTTGTGTTTCATTATTCTAGACAAGTTTTTGTAGTATGAAATTGCTCAACAGAATGTTTTCTAATTCAGTTTTTTTTTTGAGTAAGGTGAATATTCAGATATCCCACAGGTTTAATCCTTAAGCTGCGAGATTCTCTGAGTAGAAAAATAGAGGGACAATGGGTAGATGAAGTTTTAGATTTCAAATTATAGCCAAATTGATGGCTTAGTAGAAGAAAAGGTCATCATGTACACATATACAAACATACACACACACTCACATGTGCATATCCACACACGCACACACACACACACACACACAAGCCCACACGCACAGAGGAAATAACAGACAAGGAGACCCAAATCACCCACACTCAGTGTATTTATCTGGTCTTATATTTCCTCAAGTCTTGAGTCTTAATTTTTTCCTTATTACTACCCAAAGAAGCGTTTGAAATTATTTATAAGATAAAATAACTTGCTTTCCTAACACTGTTACGTTTGTGACTTGGCAAATGATCAGCTCTTTGGAGAAATGTGTTGAAGCCCATTCTTCTGCAGAAGCTCCTTAGCTGGCTCATCCTAGACAGTGTAGCCACACTTTTTAGTATAATCAGCAACTTTTGAGATCTTCCTCATTATATTTCTTTCAAGTACATATAAATCTGGAAGGCTTAAATACAGTTCTTTACACAGATTTTTAAGAAGATCTCTTAAAATAGAGCACTTTCTTTTATTCAGTCTAAGTGAGGAAAATAAAAGAAAATGACCCATTTTTCTTTCTATTTTTGCCCTTGCATGAATTGTGAGAGACTATCGTTTAAGTAGGCCAGCAAATTTGGTAAAGTTGAGTTGGAGGTGGACTAGGGTTGGCGCCGTGATCTCACAGGCTGACATCTGAATTCCTACAAAGCTCTGTTTTCAGCAGGACCCTTGAGGTCATTCTGTCACCTTTCCCCTACCTCAAGGAAGCTTACACCTCCATTTTCTCGGCCATATCTTGGAGCCACTGACTTATCGCCCCTTCCTGTCATAAGATTCCTCAAGTCTCTTCACTCTCACCTTCCATTCACACTCTCTCCACTCCTGGTGGTTGGTTTCCGCTTTTGCGTTTTGCCAACACAGTCACTTGTAGAGGAGAATAAGACATACAAACACAGCAGCATGCTTTAAACCCGTTGCCCTTTAACCTAGGTGAATTTATCTTAGTGACTGAATAGTTTTGAATTTTGAACAACTGTAAAAAGATGATGGCAAATCACAAAGAAAAAATTTTTAAATAAAGAAAAGAGAGGGGCTGGAGAAATAGCTCAGCAGTTAAAGGGCTTGTCTAGCAAGTGCTATGCAAGCACTAACTACCCGAGTTTGATTCCCCAGCACCGTATAAGTTGGGCATGGTGGCACACGCCTGTAATCCCAGCACTCAGAAGGCTGAAACAGGGGGATTTTCCTGAGACCATAGCCAGCCTGGGCTACAAAGTGAGTCCAGAACCAGCCTGTAGTACAGAGTGAGATCCTGTCACGAAAGAAAGAAAGAAAGAAAGAAAGAAAGAAAGGCAGGCAGGCAGGCAGGCCTCTGCAACATGCCACACCTTTTGCTCCAGGCTGGAGAATTGGCAGTGGTCTTGCCAGAATCTGGCACAGAGTTATGGAAGAACCTCAGGTCTCTTTGACAAAACTTGGGCAGTTAAAAGGATCATCCAATGGCTTATTCTTGGAGTTCATCCAAACTTGACAACTTTGCAATTTTCCACACTCTGGTCCCCAAGTTTTCCCTTCTCCTTGTCCCCAGCTGCATCCAGTCTCTTTCGGTAGAGCCCAGTGGTTCTCTGTCACTTTTCTTCTAAATTTCCTATTTGGCTCACGTAATCACAACTCACTATTCAATGATAGGCTCCTTTGGCACGAGGGCTCCCTTCCCCTTTGCCCTAGTCCTCTGTCCGTCTGTCCGCATCGTTGTCGTAGTCATCGTAGTCGTGGTGGTGTCGCCCCCCCCCCCCACCGGCTTCGACTTCTGCCCATGTGCCCTTGGCTCCCAATCACTCTTTCTCTAGCTGGTCCCTCCTCTGAGCTCAAGATTCCCATTTCCTCTGGGCTTAGGTGGTTCCTTAGTGATGCTTTGCTTTGCCTTTCTCTGATAGCCAAGGATGTTCAACATTTTTTTATTGTGCACTGACTGGCCATTTAAACTTCTTCACCTGAGAACCGCCTATTCATTTCTGTTGCCCATTTTTCAATCAGATCTTTGATTTTGAGGCATTCATTTTCCTTTGGTTCCTTGTATATTCTAGTTATAAGCCTTCTATCTGAGGTATGGGTGGTGAATATTCTTTCCCATTCTGTTGGTTCTCTCTTTACCCTGGTGGCAATTTCCTTTGCCGTGCAGAAACTTTTAAATTTGGCATAATCAAGAACTCAAGCAGCAATCGAGGCAGGTGAGGCTGTAGCGAAAAAGAATCCCTTTTATACAGCTGGTGGGGATGTAAACTGGTACAACCACTGTGGAAAGCAGGATGGAAGTTTCTCAAAAGATTGCAAATAAATACCTCCTTTGATCTAGCAATACTACTTCTGGGAGTTTTTCAAAAGAATTAAGAGCATCATATAACAGAGACACATGTATACCCATGTTCACAGCAGCACAACTAACAATAGCTAAAATTTGGAAGATAAAAAAATTACTCATCAGCATACCAATGGATACATAAATTGTGATAATTGTACACAATAAAATAGTAATCCTCTAAAAAGACAGATAGGCTTGAGGCCTTTGTAGGTAAATGGAGGCAACTTGAGACCATCATGCCCAGGGAAGTGATTCAGATGCAGAAGGTTAAATGTCAAATGGTTTCTCTAATATGAGAAACCCGGATCACAGTCATTGCATAGAACTATGTGGGTGAGCAATGCGAACTAGTGGGGGAGGGAATAGGGGGGAAGGTCAGGAAGAGAGAGGGGAAGGATTTGTAATTTATAGTGATATATATGTGCACAAAATACTCAAGTTCGATGTAAATATGTATTGCATACGTACGTATCAATAAAACAGGGGGGAAAGATTCATATTTCCGTTTCTCCAGTTGAAATCTCAATTTGGATAACTTATATCAAACATGTTGTTACGAGTCTTTTACTCCAGGGGTCCCAAGCCCCTGGTCATGGACTGGTACAAGTCTATGACATGTTAGGAACTAGGCTACACGGCAGGAAGTGAGTGGCAGGTGGTTCGGCAAACTTCATCTGTATTTTCAGCCGTTGTCCATTGCTTACATTGCTGCCTGAGCTCCGCCTCCTCTCGGGTAAGCTGTGGTGTTAGAGTCTCCCAGACACAGGAGCCCTACCGTAAACTGTGCCTGCAAGGGATCGAGGTGGCGAGCTCATTCTGAGAAGCTAATACCTGATGGAGGAGCTGAGGCAGTGTTTCTAGTGTATCCCAGGTATGTGGGAAAATGTCTGTCATGAAATTAGTCCCTGGTGTCAAGAAGTGAGGAACTCCTGCTTCTTTCCTCTCCTTCAGAGTCTCCCCCTGGATACACAGGAAGAAGCGCGGCTGGATCCCCTGCGATTCCTGGCCAGTTAGTAGGTGACAGCGTGCTTTGCTTTGCCTGACTGAGGCCTGCTGACTCAGCAAACCTCAAGGGAAGGTGCCTTTCCTAGTCTTCCATTCCGGAATCATTGGTCCCTACCTCTGCCACAACAGGATAGATGATTCTCAGTACATCTCATCTGCAATGAAGAGAGCCTGGGTTTACAATGCATCCATCTGGCTTACGTTCTTGGTTGAAACATGTTACTTATCTTCAAAACAGATTTAATAATAAATCACCTAATAAATTTGTGAAGATTAAATAGAAAAAATATGTGGAAAGACTTTGTAGATTGTAGCATTTGTAAACATGTTATTGTTCACCGTCTACAAAGGCTGGACAAGAATAAATCTGGTGTTTCAAATCCACTTAAGATTCAGAAAACAGATGAAGCTAACTTTCTGATTGTTACAGAAACATGTCTTTTCCTCACTTCGGTTTTTTTTTTTAAGAGAGAGATTTCTGGTTTTCTGTACCCTTTCCTTTCTCTGAGAATATGGAATGAATTAACTAATGGGTAAATTTTGGGATAATACTGTGTGTGCGTTCTGAGCTTAACTTCATCTCTCTTTATGGTGGGGTCTGTCTTTGCAGAATGAGAATTCTTTGGCTTCTTCAGAGAGCTGCAGCAGTGGAAGATGGGATATGTGGAGGAGAACCTGCCCCTTGGCCAGCTGCCCTAAAACCATGTCCTTTCACCTGGAACCAATCAGCTACATGGGTGATATTTAGAGTTTTTAAAAAATCCTTTTATTTATTTTAAATGTGGCAGAATTCAAGTGAGAAAGAAGAGTATCATTATTTAAATGTTTTCTCAGAGTCCTATGCGTATTTTCCTTTCAAAGGTTAGATTAATGCAATCATGGCATGTACCATCATAACACAAGTGATCACAGAGACATTTGGAAGATGCAATTACCTAACAATTCAGTGAAAGTTCTGGGGTAAGCACTCCTTCTAAGTTAGCCATTTTGTCATATTATGGTTTTTAACAATGGAAGATTTGATCCAAGGTTGTGCCTTCCCCTTCTGCTTTTCTGCCTTGGGTGTTCTTCTGATCCTTGTACTTTTGATGAAAATGCTGCCTGTTGCAAATGTTTAATGAGTTAAGGTTAGTGGGCTGAATGTGTGCTTCCTCCTTGAAGTTCAGGTATTGAAATTCTAATCTTCAATGTGATGGTGTTAGTAGGTAGGACTTTTGGGAGTTGATTTTGTCATGAGGGTGGAGTCCTCACGGGATGGGTATCTTTGTAAGAAGAGACAAAAGAGCACACTAGCTTCATGTGAAGACACAAAGAGAAGTTGGCTATGTGCAACCCAGAAGAGGGCCCTGAGAAAGAGCTAGCCATCCGGGTACTCTGGCACTTCCAAACTCGGGAACTATAAGAAATACATCCCTCCTGTTGTAAGCCACACTAATCTATGGTGAATAAATGTAACAGCCCAAATTAAGACACTCTCATGTCTTTTCCTTACCTTCTTCCAAAATCCACGCCTTCCTTTGGGACCGAGAAGGAAGAGATAAGCTTTTGCACGGGTTCTGACTGATAGTCTAGCACTCCATTGCTCTTCTAAATTGACCTACATTTCTCTATTGATGTGAATTCTTCTTGGCCAAATAGCCAATCTTACAACTATGAGATGTTTTTTCCCTCCTTTTGTACTTATGTGAATCTAAAATAAGTCCATATGATAAGTTTTGGATTCTGATCCAGATTTTATGACATTTGTTTCTTCATGATCATTTCGTGTTAGCATTATGTATTTTAGAAATTTGAAATGCCATCAAAGAACGCATACCTATGGTTTCCAGGGTAGTCATATATTTTTAGTTTTTTGCTCCTCTGTCTGAGACATATAATATGGATAAAAATTGAGTTGAGAAGGAGACCTGTTGATTTGTAATGTGATGCTCAGAAATGTTGAAATGGTCCATGTTTCTATTGCAGTCACTCTTGCTCACCACTTATGGTAATTGACATTCTTCCTATTGTTACCAAGCAATCTCTTTATGTGGACTCTTCGTCTAATTTCATGAAATGGCTTAAACATTTTTATGTCATTTACCGTGTTTTTTCTTTTGTTACCACTACTTGACTTTGTTATACTGGCTCTTTGTCTATTGGACGGCATATCCCTGAGGAAGGAGACTTGTCACGCTCATCATGGAAACCCTTGAACATATCAGAGACTCATTTGATATTTGGTGAATTGAAGATGAAGTTCTATGTCAGATCATTAGAATTAGTGGTTATTCGACCTAGTGCATTTTTATTTTCTTTAAACCAGTGGTTGTCAACTGGGCATGATTGTGTCGCCAGCGGACTTTGGGTCCTACATAGGGGCGTTTTCATTGTTGCCAATGTACGTGGATCACAGTGGAGTCAATGGATGCAGTCCCGTGATGCTGCTGCTGAGCCTTTCACGACACACAGGAGAGCGCGCCGCAAGTAGAATTATCTCACCAAATGTCACTAGTGAGGAGGCTGAGAAATTCTTACTTAAACCAAAACTGTATTCCACAAGAATACCTATCCGAGCCAATACAATCCTATATGCTAATAATAACCAGAAATATGAAAAAAATCACTTAACTGAACGTAGCAGCATTTCTTCAGGAAAGTAACTTCTGGAAGATTGCTGAAATCAGAAATTATTTTGAGAATACCTCTAGATTTTTTTTTTGCGTCCTAGTGGGGATTTTATTAACCTCATAGCTCATCTCAACTTACACTGTAAGTTCAATTGAGGAATATTTCATTCACCTTTAAAAATCTGGTTTAATATTTCATACAAATGGCAAACAGATACCAACTTTGCATATATTTATAAAAGTAGTGCCAATGCTTTCCATAGCCAGTGTTTAACTTTTATAAATACATTCACAGGATAAAACGTTCCCCTGAGTATATTTAGTTTTTTTATTATTTAAATGTTATTCTGCAATTGAGGAATTAAATGGAAAGGGCATGCTAAGGATAAAAATGTAGGGAATAATACTCCTTCCTTTTGCTTCAGACCAACGGTATCCGTTTCCTACCTCATCAATCTTAGATGGACGATGGGCTGGGACTGGAACGGCAGGGGTGTTAGGTCAGGGGATAGGCACAAAATCATGGCAGAGCTCATGTACACTAGAGAAAGGGCTTGTTCTTTAATGCCTTTTCTTTCTAGTTGTGAAGGCTGGAAAATGGTCTGCAAGATAGGCAGATCCTTTCCTTACACTCAAGGCATCTGCAATTTGGTAAGTATTTTAAGGTGTGACCATTTGGCCATTTGCCTGTCTACAGAGTCCTTGTCATGTTGTGTGTTTGGATGCTTTGACCATATGTGGGGAAGGCATAGGGGCTATTTATCCCCATCAGAACTTAGGTTTTCACCTTATTCATGGAAGAACACTTCACTTTGCTTTAAACATTTGGCTTAATATTTTTAACTGAAGGCAAGACACATAATTTTTGTAGCCTTCTTTCTTCATTAACAATGATAATGAGGACGGAGTGGAGAAATGGCATAGTAGTTACTGCGCTTGCCTAGCAAGTGTAAGGCCTTGGGGTCAATTCCCCAGCACCACATACTGGGTGTGATAGTGCACACCTGTAATCTCAGCACTAGGGAGACTGAGGCAGGAGGATTGCTGTGAGTTCAAAGCCAGCCTGGGCTGCCCAGTGAGTTCAGAACCAGTTTGGACTACTGAGAGAGACACTATTTCAAGAAAAAGAAAAAGGTGAGGAATAGATGATGATAAAAACCTATCCTCTAATAGGGAGAACTATTGGTTTGAGAGTCAGATTTAATTACATGTGGGAATTTTGAAAGCTAACATGCTATAAAGTGGTATGAATTTTTGTTTGACGAATAACCTCTTGAGTGTGAGCAGAGAAACAAAGGTTTTTTTTTTTTTTGAAGTTTTAGAAGTTTTCTCCTTTTTCTGAAATTATGGCAGTAAGCATAGTTGTGTTCTGGACAAATCTTGTTTTGGGTGATCCCAGGAGCTGCTGTGTTGGGTCATAGACTTGAAGGTAGAATAAATTGTAAGAAAAAGTTGATAGAAAATGTGCTAACCCCCCACTTCTTTTTAAAACTTCAAAAATCAGACTCTAATTACAGATATCTTTTCCAGATTGAACCACCACTCATTTAACTAAAACCATGTGTGTGTAACAAAAGAACTCATAAAAGGAACATTTGAGGTTTCACATGGATTTCTGCAAAAGACAAACACAGTAAAATCACAGAATTGGCGATGGACGCTCTGCTGCACTAAAGCTATAAAGATTTTTATTGAATCCTTGTGGCTTATAAGACCCACTCATCCTTTAAGAGAAACGAAAGGTCTTAATCCATGGAGGATCTTTGCACTGCTTACCAGAGAGACAAATCCTCTCACCTTGAGCAGCTTGGTCTAGAGCTTCCCGGAGCCTATCGGGCCTTGCACATCGGATCCCCATCACGCCCCATATCCGATGTGCTTTAAAAGAAGTGTTAGCCTTGTCACTTGGTATATTACTTGAGACAATGCTGAGCACCTAGAATTGAAATTTTTGTAGTATGTTTGCCATTAAAAAGTGGACCTTTTCCCAGCTTTTACTCTGAAAAGGCACCTAACGAACAATGTAGAAGCTCACCAAGTCACCGTATCATAGAGTTCTGCTGACTCCCACCTATGGGACTGAGCCCCCAGAGGCCACTTATTAACCAAGGGAGCTGATTCATGGGGACGCACCCGAAGATCCCAGGGAAAAGATCTCAATCATCATATATTGAGTTATATCAATATTTTATCCAGGTAAGAAGACCTCATCACCCCCAACATTTTAGAGTGACGTGGAGAAAAGTTACCCAGTAATTTGAATTTAGTGAACGCTTGCTTTTCCTTGGCGAATCCTAGTGATCCGCTTCTGCTTCCTTTGTCTCTTCTCATAGGCTGTTTAGAGAAAAACGTCTGTTACAATATTATAGGAGGAAGTGCGGAGGGCCATTGTAGGGACGAACGTCCTTTGTGTGTTGGAACTCCATGCCTGAGGGAGAAGAGAAAGAATACCTACGGGCAAATGGTTACTTAGCTCTTTTGCGAGCTATAAGGGCTCAGGATGTCACATCCTCAGTTCCTAAACAACAGGCAAGTCTGAAACAGAGAAGACATAGATTTGTGGAATAACGCCATTATGATTATGGAGAAGACACAAAGAGATTATCAAGGCAAGGAAAGAAATGAAGGAACATTTCAGTAGAGAAACAGAAGTATGGAAAAGAATCTTTTGGAAAAGATTCCAAACTAAACTCCAGGATATGAAAAAATCTGACATGAAAACATGGTAAATCAATTTGAGCATTTTGAGGATAGATTATCAGATCTTAAAGATAAATATGATGAATTGGACCCTATGGTCAGTGATGACCAAAATAAACTAACAGATAAGAAAGAGATTGGATACAACAGCTGATGGACGACTCAAAGAGAAACAACCTCAGGATTATAAAAGTGCAAGAGAAAAAATGGGGGCAGCATAAAAAGCAGAGAGAATACGTTCAAAAAATTTTGGCAGAAAATTTCCCACATTTCAGAAAAGTAATTAACATTGAGCTACTACTGTAGGTACATGGAACAACAAATAACCCTGACCACAAAAGTGCCTCTCTATGACACCTCATAATCAAGATCCTAGACACTCAACACAAGGAGAAAAACACTAACCTACAAAAGAAAACAAGGAAGTAACCTATAAAGACAAACCAGTCAAAGTAATTGCAGATTCGTGAGCACAAACTTTGGGGGCCAGGAGATGTGTTAAAATTATTTAAGTGCTAGAAGAAAATAAGTGCAAACTCTGTTACATCTAGAAAAATTATCCTTCAAAATAGCAGGAGAAGTTAAAAATTTTTACGATAAAGCCTAAAGAAATTTGTGACTTCTAGACCAACTTTGCATAGAATATTTCAAGGAAGCCAATCCGGTGAGAGGTTGTTTCATCAGTGGTTGTACATGGTAGGGCTGGAAGACAGAGCTCTAGCAAAGGAATATCCCCAACACCCTAATCTGGAAAGGCAGAGGACTCGTTGGACCTCAGCAGTGACCACAGGGCCAGAGCAAGGGTTACAAGAATCTTCAGCAAGTGAACACAGGCTCCTACACAGGGACAGAGAGACCGGGTCAGTGAGCAGGCCTGGAGCTGCTGTGGGATGCATGCGTGATGGCAGACTGTGGAAGCAGCAAGTGTCTGTGAGAATGGCATCATGGATGGTGGCCTAAAGAGAGCCAGTGAATTTTGAAGGTCTCGGTCCCCACAGCACCACTTGGCCTTGGCGGGCCAGAATGCTGAGTCATTGCGGCCTTGGAGTAAAAGCCAGGAAGGTCTCATTCATGGGGCCTTGGAACTTGGAGGCTGTGGGCTGAGGACGGACCCAGGGAGCTGCAGTGCTGGAGTTAAGGAGCAGGAAGCAAAGCCAGTGTGTCTTAGAAAGTTCAGGGAGGAAAGCTGAATCGTCTTTACTCCATGGATGTCACCGAGACAAGCTGGACCAGGACACCTGCATGGACAACTGGGAACACCTCAGGTCCTCTGGCATGACAGAACTCTAAACCAACCAAGCGGCAGCCCTGAGACTGCAAGAGTCCTGTCTGCCAGGCTGTAAGATCCAGAGCTCTGGAAGTGGAGGCCACCAAATAACACAAAGGGGTAATTTGTCCTTTTTTGATTTTGTTTTGTTCTTCTTTGTTTATAGTTATTCATCCTCTCTTTTTTTGGATTTTGGCCTCATTTCAATGCTTTTATATAGATAGAATGAATGTGTATGTTTTTCAGCAATTGATTTGGACTTTTGTTTTGTTTCCTTTTCCTATTCTTCCCCCATCTCCTCCTATTTCTGTTGTTAGTTTCTGAATTTCTCCCTCTCTTAAACAACTCTGCAAATCATAATGATGACAGGAAGTAGCAAATACACCACCGTAATAACAATGAATGTTAAGTGTCTCAACTCGCCTATCAAAAGACATGGATTCACAAAACAAAAATTCATTGATTGCTTACAATAGAAACACTTTACCCAAAGAGAAACACATAGGCTGAAAATGAAAGGAAGAAAATCAATACTCCATGCTTCTGGGCCCAGGAAACAAGCAGGCATAGCTGTACTATTCCCAGATACAAAAGATTTCAAATAAAAACAAATAAAGACAGATAAGACAATCTATACTGGTTAAGAGAACAATTCACCAGGAAGAAGTCACAATCATATGCTCTCAATTTTTGGGGAACCAAATTTTCTAAAGCAAAAAAGTACTGGATTTGAAAGGCCATGTAGGCCTCAATGCAATTAGAGTAGGGGATTTCAATGAATATACTGGTCACCTAGACAAAATATCAACACAGACATATTACAGTTAAGCCACACTATGGAAAAATTGGACTTAATAGATACCTACAGAGTGTTCTGCCCAATATCAAGACAATACAATTTTTTTTCCTCAGCAGCACATAGTACATTTTTCAAAAGAGAACATATTATAGATCAGAAGGCATATTTATGTAAATATAAAGGAGTTGAAAAATACCTTGCTTACTTTCAGCTCATAGTAGAATAAAATTGGAAAACAACTGCAAAATAAACTACAGAAAGTATAAAAAACATGGAAATTAAATAACCTAATACTGAACAAGCAATGGGTCATAGAAGAAGTTAGGGAAGAAATCAAAATTTTGCTAGAGCTAAATTACGAAGGAAGCACATCATGCCAGGAAGGATTAGACACAATGACAGCAGTCCTGAGAAAGCAACTCATAGCTGTAAATATATACATCAAAATACATACATGATGGAGGAAGGAAAGAAAGAAGGAAGGGAATCACCCAGGTACTCACTTTGGAAGAAAACAGCCCAAAGAAAGGGAGCATGTTGCTCATACGTGTCAGAGCAAAAAACGAATTAAAAGATGCATTCCATTAAACAAACCTTGAAAATGAAAATTAATAGTATCTTGTGATAATAAAGACCACCGAGTATGAAGATAAAGTTGAGAATGGGAGCAATGTTATAGAATAACCAGAGTGATCAGACAGGGAAAGGGAAATACTCACTGATAGTGATCAATCATCCGTGCTTAATCTTGGTGTCAAGGCCGTACTGATCTCATGAAATATAACAAAGGCCATTCTCTACTTTTTTATTCTTTGGAGGAGATTTTAGAGCAGTGAAATTATTTCTTGTTTGCAAATTGTTGGAACTTGCTTGCTCTGGGCTTGGTATTATTTGACAAAAATATTTCTAATTATTGACTCGCTGTAATTAAGGGTTATAAAACTACTTACTTCCTTTTCCCTTGGTTTAGGTAGATTTTTCCCAGTATAGGGAGTGAACCCAGGTCTTTCGTATTTGAACTACACCCCCAGCCTATTTTTATTTTGAGACAAGGTCTCACTATGTTTTAAAGTTGCCCAGCTGGACTCAAATTGCAAACTGGCCAGAAGTTAGAGAGCTTGCTTGCCTAGCAAACACAAGGCCTTGAGTTTGATTCCCCAGCACCACACAAACTGGGCATGGTTGTGCACGCTGATAATCCCAACACTTGCGAGGCTGAGGCAGGAAAGTTGCAGTATGTGGCCAAAGTGCTGGAATCACAAGCCTTCACCACCAGGCTTGGCTCTTGGCTTAGTTTTGATAACATATATATCTCCGAAACTTTTTATTTAATATATTTTCTTTGTCAAGACCAGTGTACATTTATATTTTCTGCATATTTAGTTTTTTTCAGAGAACTGAAGTATTATGGTTTTTTTTTATTGCTACTAAATTTTCATTTACTGTGGCAAAGATGCTTCTTATTTTATAACTTTTTTCTTTGGCGTTTCTTGAATTCGTTCTGTTCATTCACTTATACCTACCTATTGTGAATGCCACGCCTTTACTTAGGCATTTTTGATGTTAACATCAGTACTTAGGGAAGTGTACTGTTTGGTGTTACACTTTTTGAATTCTTTAAATATTATGTGTTTTCTCTAATGGGTGGAAACTATGAAAGATGACATGAATGTAAAGGTAGACTATCATGAGAAAAGAGAGATTGGGTGGGAGGGAATGAGGCATGGGGTGGGCCGTGGAGGAGTGAGTATGGACCAGGGACACCGGACACGCTCAGAGCGGGAGAGTGGAGCAAGGGATGACTGGGGTGATGAAAGCAGCTCATCTGTGTGCAAACCTGCCAAGAAGGAGTGTGCCAGTGTGTGTGTGACACCATGTATCCTAAAAGCCTCGGGAACAGAGAATGCGCGTTTTCCTTAGCCTTATCTCACAGGTCCTATTGGGTTGTTATTCATTACTACAGAGTTTTAAATATCTTAACCTTTCTATATTTTGAGTCATCAGCCACTTAGCGTGGGCTCTAAAATTTTTCAAATGTGCAAGTGTGGTCAAGCTAATTTTACATTGGATGCAAATTTCTAGTTTAATTTCATCATGGTCTAAGAATGTGGCCTGTAAGAAATTTATATTTTTGAATTTATTAGCACTTGATTTGTGGCTGGAATGTAAGGTTAGATGTCATAAAAGTTTCATGTGTTCCTGACAAGCATGCACGCTATGTAATATGGGCTGTCTTTCGGTTTAAGTCTTTTCTTTGTATTACTGTTTCCCTGTATTTTTCAATTCTTTTGTATCTGTGTTCAATTTTTCCTGTTCTATCTCTTCATTCATGAAAAGTACATACATTAAAGTTTTCTTTCTTGTGGGTCTCTCAATTTTTGATGAATACATGCTGAGCTTATGCCAGACATACTAGGTGCACACACTAGGCCATGTACGTAATACACCTTCATGACAAATCTTTACCGTTAATGCTTCGTGGCACAAAGTCTCTTTTGTCTGTTGTTAATGTAGCCATCTTGATTGTCCTCTGGATGGTTTGGCACTGTATTTCTTCCTGTGTTTTGAGGTCAAACGGCCTGCATCTCAATGCACTGTCTATTGAAACACACAAACCTGGATTTTGGTTTCCTCTTTTTCTTCCTGTCCAATCAGCTGCTTTACAAACTTCAGATTTTCTCGCTATTTTCTTGACTGTTAACACCGTGAACTTCTATTGTTTTTATGGTCACCCTTAAGATACTGAGCTAATAGCTTATTTAACACAATTTAAAATTACTCATTTTACTCTTCTTACATTACACAAGGGACTTAGAATAGTTTAAAGATAATTAATACCCTCCTAAATGTTATTTCTACCTGGTAAAATAGCTTAAATTTTAAAATAAACTATTACTGCTGTGAGTCAGTGTTCATAGAGCAATCTTCGTTACCGTTGTCTTTCTTCACGTCCCTGTGTGGCTCTTCGGCCTCTCTGGAATCTGTTCATCGTGTACTTCTATTTACATTATTGTCTGTTATTGCACGTTGTCTCTTTTTTGTTTGAAAATATTTTTGTCCTTATATTTGAATGATAATTTAACCACGTATGGAAATATTAGCCATTGAATATTTTCTCACAGCTTTTTGAAGATATCAATCTATGATGATCTTTCAAGTTATCGTTGAGTAACCTGTGTAATTATAACCTGAATAATTATTGCTGCCTTGCGGCTAATCTCCCTTTTCTCTTGGATCTTTTTGCAATCTCTTCATGGTTTATTTGTGTCATCACTCACTGTCATAAAGCCTTCTCTGTAACTTGCTTGGAATACTCCATGTGTTGCAAAGTTAGTTTTTCTCAGTTTCATTGAAATTATGGGAAATGTTTCCTTAATGTTTCTTTATTAATTCTTTCATATAATTAATATGTAATGAATATCCTCCACATATCTGAAATTATTACTGATTTCATTAATAGAAGAAAAAGTACAGAATACCTGTGCCTTAGTAACAACTTATCTTCTATTTTTTAAAATACGTTATTTGTTTGTGCTTGCCTTGTGGTGTTGAGGATTGAGCCCAGACAGGACCTTCACACAGTGCTACATCCTCAGCCCTTTATTATTCTTTTTATTTTGAGACAGGGTCTCACTAACTTGGTAAATTACTGTGGCTGAATTTGAATGTGAACCCTGCCTCAGCCTCCCAGAGTGCTGGGATTATAAACCTGTGCCACCAGGCCCAACAATTATGTTTTAGATGTTAAGTCCTGTTTCCTTTTTAATTTTTATAGACGTTAAATACATTGAAATCACTTGTAATTTTTTATGTACTTAATTTTCTGCCTGTATTAATCAGCTATCCTGATGCTTAGATAAAACGTGTTACACCCACAACTTTAAGAAGCAGAGGGTTGATTTGGCTCACAGTTTAAGGGATTTGGCTCGTGTTTGGTTGGCTCCCATGTAGAAGCATCAAGGTGGAAGGGTATTGTGAACACTGGAGACGTTATGTCAACTTGAGGTAACCAGGAACCACACCTGGATTGGGGTTTGGGAGCCAGCTTATCTTCTATTTCTGGATCAGAGTGTGAGTGATTTGTGAGTCAGTGAATAAGGGAAGAGCACCCAACCAGATGTGGGAGGCCCACATGGGAACTCAAACTACATAAAAGGAAGGAAGGAAGAAGAAATATTGCTACAGCTTCTTCCTCTGGGAAAGCTCTCGCCTTCACAATTGTCTATGGGCACCAGCTTGCTCACTCCAGTCTCAACGTGCACCTGTCTGCCTGTTTCTGACCTTCACTTGCTGATCTTCAGTCACCAATCTTCAGTCTCCAGTCTTCAGCATTGTTCTTTGAAGAACCAAGATCCACAGCAAACTCTTCCTGGCTTTCCTGCAGTCCCAGATGGGTGTTCCACTTTGTGGCTGAACAGCCATTGGACATGCCAACTCTTGCACATGCGGGCCGCCATCTTGGACTACCTCTATCCTCAGATTTGCAAGCCTTCCAAATAGATCCCTTTTGTTATAATTTCTGTAAATTTAAATTCTGCCTTTTGAAAGAACCCAAACTAATACAGGCATAGTGGGGGAGAGCTGCTCACCTCATGGCAGTCAGGAATCAGAGAGGAAAGGGAAAAGCCAGAGTCGACAATCCACCCTTACAAGTCATACTCTCAGTGAGCCATTGCTCCAGCAAGGCCCAACCACCTAACAGTGCGTGAGCTCATCAGTAGGCTAATCCAGTGATGAGTGTAACCCCATCATGACACGATTACCTCCGAAAGTTTCATCTGTGACCCCAACTATTTTAGATCTAAATTATAACATTGCTCCCTTAATAGTTCTTATCTTCCTCTTAAGGCTCCATCTCACTCCGTATCCTTGAGTCTGTCAAAATTTGTTCATGTTGAGACAGTGTGAGGTTCCACAAAGGGCACCAAAAGTCTCCAATGCCAAAATTCTCTTTAATTTCAGGAAAACAAGGGATTGCACCAGAATGGAATGTAGGATACCAGGGCCTTGCTCAAGCTGCGGTGGTTGAATGGTCTGAATAATTCTTGATGTTATTTTGGGTTTTGTTTTCCTATGCTCTGAAATAAGCAAATGCACTTAAAGATTCTTTAAGTCCTTTCAGCCCTGCTTCTTAATTTCCAAGAGCAGTAGGAAATGAACACCGGACTGATAAGCGCTGAAAGGTGTGTTGCCATAGAAATGAAAACTCTTCCACGTATCAGAGAATTTGCACCAGGAATGATTTCATTTGTAAGGACAGCAAACCCAATTCAGTGGTTTTCCAAATAGGAAGTTTGTTGTCTCCCACAATCCTAAGCCTAATTAGAGGTGAGTTCAGGGTTCATGTAAGCTTATTACTGATGTCACCAAGTGCCCAGTCTTCTATTTTGCTTAGCTGCCATTAGTAAGAAGCACTTATTCCCACTGTGAGGAGACGACAGCCACACCTCTCAGCTTCTCCTCTCTGTTTCAGGCAGCAAAGGGGGGAAAAAGAGTTGAAGAGGCAAAATGGGTCACAGCAATTGTCTGTCCATTTTTTAAAGCTTTCTCAGAAACTTCCCCCACCAACTTCCACAAGTGCATAATTATCTGGAGCTATGCATGGTTATTTCTTCTATAAGTAGCCGTGAAAATTGGAGTATTTTAGCCGTAAGCCCTTCCTGAAGCATAAGTGAACATATTTCAATAGAAGTTGTCACTATGCATCTTGTCTTTGTTAAAAGAATAGATTTTTATAAGAAGATAATTGCTACGAATAGCATCCGGTCATCAAAAGAAATGACAAAATTCAGTAAGGGAATGTTAGGTTAAGGGCAGAATTAAAAGGCATGTTTTGGAAAGAAGTCTGGGCTTCCCTTGCCCTGTATTTTAATCATGTCTGATATTCTCTTGAGAGAAAGTAGTATGCCATCTATCACCGTTGTACTATGGATGCTAATACAATCTCACAGTGAAAAAAGTGTGTGTACATGACATACATACACACGGCAGGGGAGAGAGAGAGAGAGAAAGAGAGAGAGAGAGAGAGAGAGAGAGAGAGAGAGAGAGAGAGAGAACATCCCTGTGTAGCCATGTGATTGTTGTGACAGTCAACAAAACAAAACAAAATGTGTTATTAAACCATTCAATTTACAGGCAAAGAAATAATTGCTTCATAATTTGAGTGTTACTAAAATGATAATAATAAATAAGTGAAAAAACTCATTATAAGATTGTGTAAATCCATGTAGAAAATATTGAGGGGGCCGAAGGTCCAAAAGGAGGAGGGGAAGGAATCATAATGTTGGTGTATGATGCATATATATATATATATATATATATATATATATATTTAAAAAATGGGAATAAAGAAAAAATTGCTCAGAGAATAAAATCAGACCTGCATTTTGAAGAATATGTAAGAGAGTCGAGGAAGTCAGCAAGTTGATTCAGGAATCGCCATCAAGCTTGAGGGTGGGGAGGCAGAACGCAGCAGCAGTTCTCGGCAGGGCGTTGTTACAGAAAGACCAGAATCTGGTCTCACGTATGTGCCTGCTGAATTGATGACCTCCTAAATCTTGCTTAGTGTCTTTTGTGCATAATGCTATAACCCGGAAGTGGTTATTCTCCAGAGGTTCAAGTGCTGGAGGCGTGGTCCTCAAGCTTGGTGCTTTGAGGTGGTGGAACCAGCGGAGGGTAGTTAAATCAGTAGGGGCACGTCCCTTGGAAGGGATTAATGCAACAACACCCCTGCCTACAGGTGCTGCTCAAACTGCCCCCCCTTCTCTTTACGGCACATCATATTTTCAGAAGAATAATTGTGTCTTACTCCTTGTGACTCGTCACCTGCTATCCATCAAG